>JAOXXN010000102.1:25810962-25838880 GCA_026770055.1 Myrmophylax atrothorax | reverse complement strand
CTCACACGTTTTTCTCTGGAGAAGGTTTTGTGGCCAATAATATTCAGCTTTCTGACCCTTCTATAACAGAGGCATGAGCCAATTGTGCTTTGTCTAATGCATCAATTTATCACAAGCAAGTGCAAGAATTGTTTTGAATATCCAACTTACTTGCTTTCTGTTTTTTCTGCAACCCAGTAAAACAGCACTATGAGGGAAAAAATCCAAGTTGAGAATTCATAATACTCTAGAAAATTAGATTCTGTTGGTTGATACCATTCCTTATGAAGTTTAAACCACAGCTGCTATTTTAGTTGAATATTTCAAGCTTGCACACTCCCGACTTCCTCTTAAATACAGTGTGTTTTCCTTAGTAGAATGAATTTGATTTAATATTATTTTTCATATCTGCTTGAATTCAGGAAGCATGAGGTTTTGTATTTCTCTAATGAAGATGTACAAGGTATAGTAGAGCAGGGGAAAAATTGGTAACTGTTTAGTAATCTCTTGCTTTCTGAAGAGTTGACATTGTGATCAGGCTTGCTGTCTTTAAAAGCTGCATGCCATGGTTTTCCTGAAACCCCTTCTCATTGCTGTGGATGAATTAATGTATTTGTGGGCTTGTTTTTACTTGGAGTTTGGTGAATTTTTGGTTGTTATGTTAAAGAATCAGTAATTTACTACTGTAAAGGCTGCTGGGCTGTGGACTGTTCTACTCAGAATTGGAAGTAGGGAGAATTTAGTTTCCAATAAGCAATTCTTCACTTTTGTTTCATTAAGGTTGAAGCACTTGAGTGACGTGCTTTAATTCCAGAGCAAAGGGCTTCTGAAATTTTTTCATCAAGAGTTAACATTCCTGACAAACATCATGTTTTCACTAATTCAGCATTTTCCAGTGGAAAACTACTCCATCAGAAACTTAAACGAGATCCAATAGCTAGGAACAGACACTTCAGGTTTTTTACCTTTTTTCTAGTAGCTTCACAGGCATTTAAATAAAATTGTGCTTGTTTCTATATAAACCCTTATTTTCCTTTGGATAACAAACTGGCTCAATGAAAGATTTCATTACTCTGGTGTTGATGCCAGAGCATTTGAGGCACTAGCACAAAAATCCAGCCATAAGGTTTGGTAATTCCCACCACAGGCAAGTTGAAGAAAAGAATTTTGCATTTACCCAAACTGGCAACTGGATTTTAATACAATTTCAAAATAGATTGTGACTGTGGAGGTTGTTTGACCATCTGTAAATGTTTTTGAGCAAGCTGAGCTTTAAGGTATAATCTTAATGCGTTTGGGACTAAAGTGAATTAAAGCAAGAAAAGGTAAGTCGGGACTATAGGACTGGATGTCAGAATGTGTTGGTCTTACCTATATATTTTAATTTTACTAATTGGTATTCAGGGGGTTCTTTTTAAACTATGGGAGATTTATTTACTGTAATGTGGATTCATTTCTGTAAAAAAGGACAAGCAGAAGTGGTGCAGCTGCAGTTTAAATAGTGGAGATTCAGGAATCTCCTTCATTTCTAAACCCCAAATATCAAGAGGCAATATCCTTTTGTACATTTTTGAAAAGCAAACCCGTAGTGCATCGAGGTAGAGCAACTATCTAAAAGCTTTTTAAGCTTGAGTTTAATGGTCCATATAATAAGAAACATTAAACTCACTTTAGCATCGATCCCTCTAGTGTTTCCAAACATAGGTCCCAGTTCTGCCAACGCTTTATGGTTGTTTAACAGATGAAGAGTCCCACATGTCCGTCACAGGAGAATTCTTTCCAGGTTAAGTTGAAAGTACTTGTGTATACACCTGTGTATGGAGATCAAAGTGCATTTAGGTTTGTTAATGTTTTCTTGTGGGGAAAAAATAATTAAATACTAAGAACCCCCCCACCATCACAGGGTCTTCCCTGCTTTGGCATCATAACATCCTTCTTGATTTTAATAGTTTCTGAGATACGGTACCAGTGTAGGGAAGTTGTTGATTGAGAAGAAGGGAAGAGATGGAAAGGGGAACTTTTTAGTGGAGTATTTTCTAAGATAGTGTGGGTTTGTGAATACTGATGCCACGTGACAGAAGGACTGATTTCAATAAGTGGTGGGGGATTTCATGTGGTGAATATGATCACTGCATCAGTAACACATCAGTGGAGTTGCTAGAAAACAGCCTGGAATATTTCAGGCAGGAGGAAGCAGCTGAAGAGATTTCTTGGAGTCAGAAAGCAGAAGTAGTGAAAATACAAGACATGTTCATTGATGGTCTTGCCTTTGATGGAGCTGCTAGATGTTTTCCTCCTATAAAAAGTCATAAGAAAATGTTCTATTCATTCTTAGTTTTTTACAGTGGTACTCTTTTCCAGGAGATGATAAATATGACTGTTTGCACAGTGATAGGGTGAGACCCTTGAAGTACCCACTTCTCTCCCTTCCCATTTGTAGGATCTGCAGCATTTGGCAAAGTATCAAAGACTTAAAAGTGTCAATGTCTTTGAGGTTACTACCACTAGTCTTCAGTAAGACAAAGTTGCATAAGCAGCAGCGTTCTTTCCCTGCAGGACTTCTGCAGCATATTCTGTAGCACAGACTCCACTGTTTGCTGCTTGCTTGTAGCATCGAAATCAATTCTTCCTTCTGTCTTTCAAAGCTCAGCATATGGCCTGCACTCTGATGCTTATTCCTGCCCCTTTTCACCTTTTGTCTCAGTCCTACTACCTCATACCTGCCAGTTCTGTGCCACCCATCATTTTACCTTCCATACTTTAACAAGCCTCGCAAACAAGCAGCTAAATTAATCTTTCTTTGCAGTTTTCCTCTTTCTAGTAATTCCCCTTACTACCTATTAATCAATCCTCAGTGTATCCCTCTCCATATTTATTGCTCTGTGTATCTTCTTTTGTTTATGTTGCTTATCTGATGTTTAAATTATAGCAAGGTAAAGACTTTGCTCTCTTGCTTTGTGTAAGTACATGATGTCCTTAAAATGTTTAGTAAAGTTTCTTGCATTAAAATGTATGAGCTCAAACTGTTTAGAGATACTGATAGTAAGAATCTTCCTAAGGGTATGTCACGTGAAAGGGAGAAAAGACAGAAATGCAAAGATTTCTAGTCTCACTTGTATTAATATAAAGTTATTGGCTATAAGTGTCTTTGGAACAATCAAAACTTTATGAACCCAGCACTGCCTGTCGAGCACAGGACAGAACTCAGGCTGGAAAGATTTTCAACCTTCCTTTGAAGACCACACTTTAGCCAGGGAGAACTTATTAACTACAAGCGTCCCAGAACATCAAAGCTTTGTATAACCCAGATCAGCCTGTCTGTGTCTCACCTGAAGAGACAACACAGGACAGCACACTGCCTGGAAAGGTCTTTGAAGGTCTTTGGTACTCAGTTTATGGACCACACTTAATAGCAAGAGCAGCTCCCAAGATAACTTTCATTAATACAAGTATGTGACAATGACTGTTTGGGTTGCTTAGTCAATGATGGCATTGAGCTGCAGGATTGTATTTAATTGATTACAAAATACTCCAAAAGAAACCAGCACGAAACACATTTTACAGGCAACTCTAGCAGTATACCCCTCCCAAGATAAACTTAACTAACAGAGGATTACTAACCAGAAATACAACAGCTCAACATCACATTTAAACACACTCAGTAACCCAAAGGAAAAGCAACAGGAAGAATAAAGCAGCTTCCCACTAACACGTATACACCCGGTGAGCTGTAACAAATTATAATTAGTAAGGCATAGGAAAATAAAGTAAGAATTTGGTTGCTTACCCCTACGATGTCCAATGGAGTGAGGGTGGAGGAGACAGGGTAGCTTGTAGGTTGCCCTCCCAGAGGTGGTGGAAGTTTTCTCCACAGTTTTTGCTCAAGCCCAATCTCTTTTTATACCTTTTTTTTTCCCTTTGGGTAGGTTGTGTGACTATAGTTAATACTTTGGGGGTGATAGACAGATGCCTGAGGGGTGGCTCTTTGGGTCTCTACAGGGTGCCACAGGGTGGCAAAGAAAGGCCATGTCATTTCCATAACACTCCATTCTTTGGTAACCCCATCAATAAGCACTTTCAGGGTGGCATTGGAGTCTCTTTGTCCTGTCAGCATCCCTCCAGGGGGTCAAGGTATTTCCCTCAACTCATCAAGGCCTTATCAGGGCGATCACCCCACACCTGTGACAGAACCAAACTGAACCAATCAAAATACTGTTTTACCGTTATATCCTTGACTATTGACAACTAAACTGTGCCTGTTCAATGTCATATCTATTCAGCTCACTGATGGCACAGCTTTGTTTACATGCATCATTTGTGTCTACTTGATTTTTAAAAGACTCAATGAGTATCAAGGGATGTTGAGAGATAAAAAGCTAAGAAAAGAGCTGATAAATTAATAGCAACATTCCATGGAGTTGCTGAGATCTCCCTGCTAGCTTTGAACCTTTCAGGGGATATCTGTGGATTTTTGTTTAATTCAGTAAAAAGTAGGATGCTCTGTTTCCAAAGCGTATCAGGTCACATGTTTTCCTTTCCCATACCACAAGGATTCAAGGGTTAAGATTATGCCATTAATTTGATGGAGTAGTTGCAGTGCTAAGCAGTTGAATTGAGAGGTGTTGGGCTAAAAGCCTCAGTCCCTTCTTAAACAATGGAGACTGGTTAAAAACCCTCAAGCCATACAAAGACCTGCAGATGGATTGTGCACTTTTCAAAAGTTTCCCTGTGGGTAATTTCCTGGGAGGTGCTGGCAAGCATGTTGGCAGCATGGAAGATTAATGGTAATTAACCACTCTCACTTCCAATGAGTGGTATAGTCAATATAATTCTGTAGAATGAGACGTAACAACTAGCAAACATTCCCTTTCATATCTTACTAAGTATGGAGTTCATGTTCTTTATTGAGACTTTGGGAGCCTGTCTGGTTGTAATGCTATGCTGATGCCTTGCTGTTCTAGCCGCTCTTTGTAGAGAGACATACAGACAGACCACATAGTGATCACAGGCAGACAAGCGTAAATCCCAAGTGACTCTATTGATTTCGTGACATAGTGATTTCGATGTTATTTACTGTACTCCAGATTTACACAAAACGATGGAAAAACCTTTCTTTTAAGGACTGAAGATATTTCTCCTAAAATATGAACTATGCAAGCTTTTGATTTATTTACCTTTCCATACAGAACAGTAAAATAAAAAAAAATTGTTTTATCAAATACATTTGTGTTTAAAATTCACTCTACACGTTAGAAACTGATTCTTCTCTCACAGGCTCAGGTTTTACACCGAAGTGATCCCAGTATTTAAAATGAAGCTACTCCAAGTTTATCATGTTGGAAAAGCAGTAAGAATTGGGTCTGGAATCTCAGTGTTTTGAGCCAAAGAGAGAAGAAAAACTTTATGCCTTTCATGGTTCTTGTATGGTGATGGATTATTTTTTCTCAAGTCTAAGTAGCATATGCAGAGGCCATAAGAGCTCTTAAACTTTTGAGTGAAACTCGTTTTAGGTCCTTCCACCTCATAACTTTATGCAATTGGTGTGATGGTTTATATAGTCACAAGCTGTAAACTCAAAAGGAATGAAAAGCAAAAAATCTCTTAAAATAATTTTAAAGTTGACACTGAATACTTCCAAGAAAGTAAATAAAGTGTAATGCAGTGTTTATTTGAAATTTGTGCTCCTGAACAACATAATGGTGAGGGATCAACTCCCTTAGAGAACATTGGGAAAAAAGCCCCACAAACATACAGAAGAAGGAAAAGAGGTGCCATTCTGCTTAAAATAAAATAAATAAATAATGAACTAGAAAACCAAAATAAATCTCCAAGTTATTTTTTCTGAACACTGAGGAATCTTCAATGAAAAATTGTTTATTATCAAGAAAACCCAACAATAATACTATACAATAATAATTTTGCAATAGGAATCTAACAGTAAGATAATAATAATAATAATAATAATAATAATAATAATAATAATAATAATAATAATAATATAAAAAATAAAGGATCAAGTGCACCTTCAGCAAATTTGCAGGTGACATCAAGCTAAGTAGTGTGGTTGACATACCAGAGGGACAGGTTATCATCCAGAAAGACCTGGACAAGATTGAGAAGTGTGCCCATGGGAATATCATGAGGTTTAATAAGACCAAGTACACGGTCCTGCATCTGGGTCGGGGCCACCCATGGTATCAACACAAGCTGGGGGAGGAACAGATAGAGACCAGCCCTGCTGAGAGGGACTTTTGGGTGCTAGTGGATGAGAGGCTGAACATGACCCAGCAATGTGTTCTTGCAGCCCAGAAAGTCAAAGTTATTGTGGGCTGCATTAAAACCAGCATGACCAGCAGAATTCTGCCCCTCTCCTCCACTCTAGTGAGATTCCACTTGGAGTACTCACATACAGAGGTGCATCTCTGGGGACCCCAGAAGAAGGAAGGACATCAACCTGTTGGGGTGAGTCCAGAGGAGTTCAAGTTGACTAGGTGGATGGAGCAACTCTCCTGTGAGGAAAGGCTGAGAGAATTGTGTTTGTTCAGCCTGGAAAAGAGAAGGCTTAGGTGTAAGCTAACTGTGTCCCTTGAAGGAACACTACAAGAAAGCTGGAGAGGGACTTTTTACTAGAGCATGTTTTACAAGAGTTATGGATGCCCCAACCCTGGAAGTGCTCAAAGCCAGGTTGGTTGGGGCTTTGCACAATCTGCTCTAGTGAAAGGTGTCCCTGCCCATGTCAGGCAACTAGATAATCTTTAAGGTCCCTTACAACTGAAACCATTTTATGATTCTACAAAATTGCTGGTTTCCAATCTGAAATAAAAACAAAGAACAAAACCAAATTTTCCAATTAGCTCTAATCTCAAAGTAGTTAACAGATGAACTTCTGTTGGTTTTACTGAATGTGGTTATGATTGGTAGTCAGTCTTTTACAGACTGGCCCTTATCACCATCATTTTAACTTCAGCAAAACATGATTTCTAAGTAAGAATTGAAGATGTCGGGTAAGATGTGCCACTGACTACCAAGAGGGATGGGAAAGACACCACTAACTGAAATTAAATGTCATTATTTGAATCTTTATGCCACTCCTAACTGTGCTCATGTTTTGAGTGCTTCTGAATATCTTTCAGAGAACAGTAGTGGGGGGAATGTATTGTAATTCCTGGTAAATCAGACTATCCTTAGCAGAGCAGGGTGCTTCTGAGGAAAGGAGTCAGGTGCTTAAAAAGGCAAATTGTTATTTTGTCAGTACTTTTTGCTTTTGGCTCTCCTTCTGATATTTACAGTGTCTTGGTTTCTATCCATTTTTCATGCATCTGGAAAATGTGCTATGGCATTTACATTAGGTGTCAATACAACTTACTTAAAACTTCTACCCAATATAAAGGTCTTTGGTGACTGGCAAGCTCAGTTGCTTGGAAGAATTGCTTCTTCACCCATTTAAGCAAAAATGATCTGAATTTTCCATGGCACTTTGAGCAGCAGGTCCTTGCTAACCTCAGTTATTTTTGCCTGAGACAAGTTAAGAGAATTCACAGGAGCAATTTGGCAGGCAGAGATAAGGAGAGCTAAGAGCTGTGCTGCACAGCTGGAGAGAGGTGAGGTCAGTAATTGGTTCAGCTGGTAGAAAGACAGTGGGAAAGGGGGTGTGAGCAGATCTGCACCACTGAGGAGGACAACTGGAAGGCTGGATGTGGAGCACTGCAGGATTCACAGTATAACTGATGGCAGGTTCTGTTAGAGAAGCACTAGGGTACACTGGCACCATGTAGCAGCGTCCACTTGGGTGCAGACTTCTTAGGGAATGGGCTTTGGTTTTGCTTGCAAGGGGTTTGAGGAACCCTGCTGCAGTAGTCCTGAAGGGTCATTCCTGTGTTTTTTATCCCATGCAGCTCTCCAGGAAACATGACGCAGATTTCTCTGTTAATAGGACAAAGCCAGTTTACATGCACATTGTGAGGCACCTTTTCTTTGTTCTACTTTGGTTTCCAAGTTTTGTCCCTTCAGTCTGAAGCTGCTGCTGGAAAGTTAATTGTGAACTATCTCAGCTTTCTCCACTGTTTTGCTTGGTACTGTGATTTATTGAAGACTCTGCAGTGTAACCTATCAAACAACTACAATTTAAGAAATTTTTAGAAATACTACCTTTTTTTTCTTCACAATACTTTTCTAAGAATACATCACAAGTGCTTATAATGCACTAGGTTTCATGATTTTAACTACTAGATATTGCAGGCAGAAGTATAAGAAACACTATACATGTTTCTTGTAATGTGGTAAACTAAACTTGTGATTCCAAGTGTTTACCAACAGCATGTTAATTGCAGGCTGTTGATGTACTTGTAAGGTCTTGTTTAATCAGGGTTAGTTAATCCTAAATTACATTCAATCAAGACAATATTAAATTACTTAAGGTTTAGCTTCCCATCTCCTTCATTTACATAAAACTAGCAGAGTGATGTTTAGTCATTCTGCAGCATCTGATCTGAAGGAGGAGGAATTCAGCTGGTACTGTGCCTCTTAAAGTTTTACTGTCATATTCAAGTTTATTAATGTTTAGTATACTTAGGGAACATTAATATGCAGTCATAAGATAACTCTGTCCTGTAAATGAATTAATCAAGCACTAAATATGACTTAATGAAGGATCTAAAGAGAATATATGTGAAAGCTTGCTAGTGGCATGAGGTTTGTATAACAGAGATACAGACACTGAGCAAATGAGTGCCATGCTATAATGTCACCTGTCTGCCCAGTACACCATGGGTGAGTAACACCCAGTAAAATGGATGAGCATCTGCAGGTTTTCTTCAGAATTTTATCTGAATTTTAGGCAGACTTGCCCTGTTTTCACACATGCACAAACACATTCACACACTATATTCCTTTCCCAAACAATTACTGCAAGGTGGTACACAGAGCACTAGGATTGAATTTCATGGCATCCAGCAGCCAAAAATGCCTTTCACTCAGTAGCTAAGTGCTGTAACAAATAAGCAGTACTTATGAGAAGGAGTGTTATAACTTCCTATGTTATTAGCTATAGCTCATTCATACATAGACTGTTGTCAAAAATCAATGATACTAGTATCACACAGAAGCTGTATATTGATATTCATTTTCCTCTGGAATATATCTATATTTTATATCCCTTTCGTCTTAGGCAACTAGCTCCTTGGCTTGTGCAACTCAATACAGTCTCACCAATACTACAGCATGATAGATATATATTTATACATACAGATGTACATACACACATATAGGCACACAGACACTTTTTTTTTTTTACCTTGGACTATGTTTTTCCTATAAAACCTTTTTAAAGTAATGCTATACACAGTATAGTGGAATGTCTGAAGGGATAATTTGTATTTTTAAGTGTTTCTGGTCATATTGTATTATACAGTCACTACTGTTTCTCTGAGCAGCATCTCCTGTGTTTTACTGTTTTATTTCTAGACTGTCTGTTCTCTGAGAGGAGAATTTTTCACCCAATTGGTTTTTTAAGAATTAGAGCTGACTGCAAAAGGTTTGGTAAAATGTTCGTGTGCTCTTCATGAACTTTCCATCATTTCCCTTTATCCTTTTTTATTGCCTTTTCACTTCTTACTTGTCTTCTCCCAGTTCACAACTCTTTGTTTTTCTCTTGATAACTGGGGTTTTCCAGCCAACACCCAATCCACTTAACAGATGGCTGGCAGGCAGAAACCAGATGTGAAGTGAGTCCTTGTCCAAAATTATAACTTTGGCTCAGTTGAATCCATGGCTTTTCTAGGCAAGGGGCCCAGATTTCAAGAACTGTGCCTTCATTCTCTCTTGGCTTCAAGTGTGTTGTACCAGAGGGACTGACACAGAAAACAGGCTAATGGTGATTGATACAGCTTATGCAGAAATACTTCAAGTTGAGAAAAGGGCAGTCTCCAACAAACTCATCTCAAGTGGAGTCAGGTTTCTCTTCAGACATCCTTTATGCTTGTTAGATCTAAAGTGTCATAAGCAATAACAACATTCAGGAAGTTTGTAAACTGTGTGCCCCTCCCCAGACTTTTGCTGGAAAGTGTCCATGACCTTGAAGGCATGCTATATAGATCAAGATTTAGTTAATTTGAGAAAACCTTTTGCTTCTCAAAACTGATGTGGATAAAACTTTCCCCATGTTTCCCTGTGCTGTCTGATGCTTGCAAATGAAAGGAAAATGAACACAGCTGTTAGTCTATAAAAGCAAGCTCATGTAATATAAAACAGTTTGCACACCGTCTTGTGGACCAGGGATTTTTTTTTCCAAAAAGTGTAAAAGTAAATTTTTATATTGACTATCACATCTGTCATGACAATGCAAATAATTTATTTAAAATAATTTATTATATATTTGCAGACATCTTTAAGAAGTCTTAGATGGTTATTTAGGAACTATATTTGTGAGAACTGCTCAATTTTGCATCAATATACAATTTTCCTGGCCTTTGTCTTTTTTATAAAGTGTCCTCCAGAAAATGGGATTTTAATCATGTCTTTTCATGTCTAAATGCCTCATAGTTCTCATGTCGCTGTAAAAGATGATCCTGTCTGTTGCCTTTGGTCAAAACTGAATAATGGAGTCTCTGACATCTCAAGGAAGGAAACCTTGGGAGTCTGGGTCTGAATTTGGCAGAGGAAGATCTGAAACTTGTCAGCTACTATAGTGGTCATTGCAAGCTAATGAACAGTCAATATCATAGAGGACAACAGCAAACTGTTGCCCTAAATCAAATGTAAAATGAAGCTGAAAGAAAAAGTAATTTCTTTCATAGAATAAATCAGAGCAGCTTCATTCCCTTCATTAAAGTAATATCATTCTAGAGGAAGTAAATCCACTCTGGTAAATGGAAAATTTCTAATGTGTTCCTGGCTTCTGACCAGCCCTTGCACTGGTCAGTAACTCACTCTCAAGCAGAGTTGTCATGCTTACTTAGCAGAGTGAGAAAGGCCCTAAAAAGACAAGTCGAAACTGGTGGATTTTGTAAACTGGTTCATCAATGCACAGATGGCTCACTACAATAAAACATCTACATTACACCTGCTGTAATGATTTAAAGCAATTTTTTTTTTTTCTGTGAGTGGCAAAACTTGTCCTGGTGGGCTATACTTTCCTCTTCTGCTATATCTTCCATTTCAGTGTGGTCTAATAACATCCTGTTGCTTGATTTTATCACCATTCCTAACAGTTCTACTCCCCTTCCCCAAACAGGGTACTCACCACTAACTTCCAAACGGTATTTTGTGAAACACATTATGTAGCATGACAGATCCACTTTAACTGTACAGGACTTGAGCACAGATGAGAGCAGCTGACAGGTCAGGACCCAAGTAGCCCACAGTCTGGGGGAATTTAACAGTTATGCAAGAGGAAACTATGCATTTTTCCAGCTTTAAGGATTCAACCCTTTTTCACCAGCAGTTAAACCTTTCTGACAGAGCAGAACATGATGCCTTCCTATGAATCTTAATAGATTGCATTTGCTCCACAGCAGTGTTTATAGTGAGCATGATTTTTTACATGATTTGTTAATTAAGCAAATTAGTGTTAACAGCTCTCTCAAAACCCCATTACCTTTATATCAATTGACTTTTTACAAATTAACATGATCAATTTAAATAGCATGAAAAATGAAAAACAAGACTAAGAATAAAAGGATGAAGCTTGAGGTCACTATTTCTGGATATGGAAACAGTTTCTTATATGAAATTTGCATTAACATTACACAACAAAAGTAAAATATATTGAGAGAAAGAAAAACTCAATTGACCATGTCAATGTACAGTCAGCTTTCAGTTGGCTTTAGTCACCTCTGAAAATTTGGTGTAAAGCCAAACCTGACTGAGAGCTAAGATTTAAGATCTCCTTGCAAAAACGTAAAAATCAAAACAAACAAAATCAAAATAAACAAAACCAACCAAACCCCCACCAGAACAAAAAAAACAATAACAAAAAATCAACACACAAACAATTGTATTAGGAAGGCAAAAGTAGACTGGATGAAACCCAGAGCAGCCTGACCTGGCTTTGAGCTTGACCCTGCTTTAAGTAGAGCAGGTGAACCAGATCATTTCCATAGGCCCCTTCTAGCCCTACTCTATTAATGGAAGCATCTGTTTTCTCAGTGGTGAGGGCTAGCCTTGGCAACACGTATATAAGGGGAACAGGACTCTCTTCCATTGCTTCAGTACTGTAAGGGAGGATTCACTCCTCAAGGAGGAAAGGGAAGCTAGCCAGGTTTCTGTGGTTTCAGCTGGAGGAAATGAAGGAAAGAGCAGGGATGTTTTACCTGATGACATTGCATTTGTAGACCACCAGAAAGAGACCTCTGTGTGTCAGCTGCTGTACTCCCTCTTAATGTGAGAAGTTCTCTTGCTTGAAGAGTTTACAATTTAATATGAACCAGAAATGATAGGAACAGTATCTGTATTGTTCAGATAACTAAAGTGAATTAACTTCAGGTTAAGGAGGAAGTCAAGAGTGCTGAGTTTAGTTGTCAGAACCCATGTCCATCATTCAAACACGAGATCATCGTTTCACTTCATCAATGAAGTGTATAATACCAGAAAAAAAATTTCCTCAGTACTTTTTCAGTACATTTCAGTTTTCCATTTGACCTTGTGTTCTTTCTGTTTTCCACATCATTTTGTATAATTATCCACACAACATCCTGCTGTTAGTGTGGGTATCTCAGACAGTAATAGAGGGAAAAAAATGTGTATAATAGAAAATACATCCTTGTCAAAAATTGGCTTGGGGACTCTGGAAGCAGCACACACCCTGAAACCGCTTTTAACTTCGATTTTTTGCTGACAATGTATCTCTATGTATATGTGGAAAGAACTGTAAAATTTCAGTCTGCTCTGTGTGTTTATTTCTCATTTTGTTTTTACAGCTTATTAAAGACCGGTTATGGTAATAAAATTCAATCCTGCAGTTCTGTATGTATTTGCTGACCCACTTTTCCTTATGATTGAAAGGTCTGGCAGCTGAAGCTTTTTGATATCTTTAAAAAGTCAAACATTTAATGTCTGATTGGATATTGTCCATATTCTGAACACCTATAGGACCTTTCAGATTCCAGAGGTGAATATTAACTTTTTAACACCATGTCAGAGCTATTTATCCTTTTGGACATATTGTTAGCAAAGAATGTAACACAATATTGCTAGCAAGTAGCCTAGACTTCTTTGGATCAACTAATGACAATAGAGTATTAAACAAATGAATAATGAATAATGAAATACAGGTGTTCCTGACTTTGCCAGTCTCAGATGGCTTTAATTACACTTCCTATTTCTAGATGCCTTCATGAAGGTAGCATTCACAATTTTTTCTTTTCCTGAATTTCAAAAAGATGGAATAAAGACATTCAGTCATACCTGTGCTCAGATTCTTGTTTTTACCATTGTCTTTCCTTCTATCAAAAGTACATCAACAGTTTGCACTCAGAGTTCCTGAAAGGGCTGTGATGTCTCTTATGTTGCCAAGCAGAAGTCTCATGATTTGTCTCACGAGTATGTGGCCAAGATTTTGTCCTTTATCTTGGAACACACAATCTCTTGTACAGTGACTGTGTATTGGGACTGCAATGAGGTCACAGGTTTGAGTACTAATCAAAATATTGGTAACACTTAGAAACAATGCTGTGAATGGTATCTCACTGATTTTTGTGGTTGGTTGCATCTCTCCAAATCATTGAAAATTCACTTCTTGACAGTGTGGGTGAAACAAACCACCTACACTTCCACCTTGTCTATTCCCAACAAGAGGAGTGTCTGTTTGCTTAGAATTAAGCCTTCTGTAACCTGAAGAAGTGGAGAGAATCAGCTCATACTGACCACTGTGCTACTGCAAGGTGATTGAGTTCGGTACCTGACCTGTCTCATTTAAAGCAACATCCAGTGTATTCACACAACACTGCAGACTGCAGTATGAGCTTATCCTGAGTAAAGTCCCAGCAAAGATTTAGAACATTTCTTCATATCATTTGTCTTGGGAGTTATAAAATGAAAAGAAAAAGGGTGGATTCAGGGGGAACATGTTTGTGGGAATTGCCAGCAGTTTGTCAGCCAAGTTTTATTTTATTATTCATGTCTCTTCATTTTAAATCATAAATCATGCTCCGAGGCAATGGGCCTTTAAAGGACTTGGCCATGGTGCTTGCTTCTTTTCCCTGCATTGATGAAACAGTTCCCCCAGTTTAAATGCTATCTCCTGATCATGCAAATCCAGGCAGATCAAAAAGACAGTAGAATTGAATACATGTTGATACCTCCTGCCAGATTTTGATGGCACTAACTGGAGGGTAAAGATCTTCTTTCAGAGAAGCCATTACTGCAGAGTGATCCCAGATTTCCAGCAGCGTAGCTAAAAACAGTTTGTCCCACCATGGGTATCACCCCTGTGGGCCAGAATCCTAGTCCTATGGGTGTCTCATAGCTTTTTATTTTTTCCCTAATTGTTGATTTTACAGGGAACATGGTTTATGGCTGTTAATCAGAATCCTACTAGGTGCTCATCTCCATTTCTAGGTACCTAAATACTTTAAAAATTATTTCCTTCTCAGTCTTGCTAGTGGAGTTTAAGAGCTTATTTCCTTCTTTCCCCCATTCCTCTCCCACCTCACAGTCCTAAGAAATTAGGGCAAGAAGCCCTTCTTGACATGTTATTGTTGCTTTTGTTGTTAACAACTATCACAACTGCCATGGGAACTCTGCAGGACTTCAGGGACCAGTCTGGATAAGTAAGGGCAAGGGGGATTTCTTTCAGCCCCAGCAGAAAAGAGTTTTCAGTCTCACATTAAGGAAGACACACAGTGGTCTTGGCACATAGATCTTAATGTTAGGGCTGAGTCCATAGTTTAGTTTCTGATGTGGTTTTTCTAGAAGCAGCTTCCAAGGAAAGGAAGGAAGAGACAAAGCACAAAAGTGATTTGTTGACTACAAATCATTACAAGGTAAGGTAAAGAAAAGCCAAATCAACTCTTTTTCCAAATGCCAGCTTTTAAGTCTGTATTTCCCTTTTGGCTCACTTTGTCCCTGATCAACAAGCAGAGTCATGGAAATAATGCAGTTAATGTCAGGGTTTGGGGGCTCTGATTGGGGCAGCTGGGCAAGGTTACCAACAAGCCTTAACATAGATCACACAATACCAAATTAAATGCCAGGGAGGCCCTCAAAGGCTAAGCGGAAGAGTGGATGAGAGAGGCATGTTGTGCAGCTGATCTTAAAATTTGGAATATGATAATGTTAGACAATTACCCTTTGACATGTGAGTAGAGGAGAGTTGGGATGGCCTAAAAGCCAAAATGTTATAGAAGTTCTTCAGAAAAAAACCTTCCAAACAGAGAGTGCCAATAACTATATTGTGGTAAATAGGTAAATAGCAGAGTCAGTGGCTCTACTTTTCTTAATGTTTTGACTTATCCTTGGTCGGTGAAGAGTTAGAAGTTTTGAGTTCCATGTTACGGGTTATGAAAGACATTCTATATCACCAAGAGAAGATATTTAGGACATATTTTTAAGATTCTGTGCTTTTTAGATGCCTTTTAGGTGCTTTTTAGATGTGGAAGATGAATCTAATATACAGAATCTGGAAAAAGGGGCAAAAATTATTGAACTATTTTGAACGTCTCAACCTTAATCTCACTGTGCTGTAGTTTTTCCAAATCTGATGTTCCAGTTTTTTGTAGATCTGGTCTGCAAATAATATAACTGGCATTCAGAAGAAAATTAGACCATAGATGAATCTATAAATCTGTGTTTGGAAACACCAAGACTGGAATACATCTCATTGTTTTGCATTTGCTGTAATATTTTTGTCTTGCTGCTAATGCATTTCTGTCTACTGAGTTCTAAATTATTTCTCCAACATTTTCTCCTATCTATTAGGCGTGGGCAAAACTTTTCAGCCACATTAATGAATAAATGTTCATCTAAAACTGAATCTGACTCAAATATCAGAGATAATCAGAAGGAATATTTTATCCTGAGACTTTACCAGTACTATAAGAGAGGAAGCCTGGTCAATAATTACGCCCTTTTGCTTCTGTCCTAAATCCTTTCCTGACTTTTTTTTCTATGTACACACCTTTACTATTCAGATTCATTTATCTGACTTTAGATGCATATTTTAAATAAGGAAGTATTTTAAATTATTTGAATTGCAATCTAGACATACCTGTTTCTTTTCACTGACTATACAGCTTGCTTCAGGCATCTGGGTTTCACACTTAGTTACCTCACTTAAGTGTTTCAGGCTGGATGGAGCTGATTCTACCTGAACAGAGGATTCTTAGGAGATTTTCATTAGGGTACACATATTTAAGTTCTGTTTTGTGCTTCCTAAAAACAGGTGATATGATGAACATCATATATCATGAACTCATGAAAAAAAGCTCTAAACACTGTTATTAAATTAATATAACTACTTTTCCGTGGAATTAGGAAATGAACGACAGGCTGATCCAGAATTCTTTGATGTTTAAAAGCAGTAATACAAGAAGCAATTTGCATCATGTCAAATGCAAGCACCTTATGAATATTCCATTTTATGCTTTACTATTTTCAGTGATTCTGACTTCTTACAAAGAAATATTTGTTCTACACAGTATTTTAAAGAGAGTCAGGAAAGAAAAAGAAATACTGTAATTGACTTTTATTGTCATTTTCAGTGGAAAAACAGATATCATTATAAAGACATCAAACTTTTTTGGGAAAAATTTTCAACAGCTGTCAGCGATATGTCAATAGGAACATTGTTTTACTTCACAACATGACCTGGCTGGCTGCAGGCAAGTTAATATTTTAAAATACTTCAGATTTGCCGTCCCCCATAATAAGAAGTTTGGCAAGGTACTTAGGAAGCAAAACCAATATATTGTAGGTTTTTTTCCTTTTTTTGAGTTATGAAAGCACATTATAAATTATAGTAAGGCAGACCCCAGAAAACATACACTGTCAGAACTGTGCTGGCTCTGTGCTGGCCTAGAGTAGAAGTTTCTCTAAAGAGGTTTTGAAACAGTGTATACTTGCAAGATATTTCCACATATACACTATGCTTTTTTTAAATACAGTAATATGGCAAAATTTACCTTGAAGAATTTTATTAAAGCTTCCTATTGATGGATTAAGGAAACATTTTTTTTTCCTCATTAATAATTTTCATAATTTCATTCACTTGTTCTACTGGGTGATTTCTTCTCCACTTTCCTCCTTCCTCCCCATCCCACTCCTCTTCAGTGGCCCCAGTGTCAGTAGATGATCATCTCCAGGGGAAATAGAGATGAACAAAGGAAATGAACAGTAGTATAATTTCAGAAATAGCAATGAGGTACTAGCTGTAAACCACCACAGATGATTACATCTTTGCAATCTGGGATGGAATTTACTCGCATTGATATTTCCTGATCTGAAAATGAATAAATTTTTAGCTTCACTTGATTTTACACCTCTTTGTGTTCCAATTTCATATACAATCAGGATGTTAATGTAATATTTTCAGTCTTCTGTTCTAGGTAATTTTCTTATCTATTTTTAATGGAATTACCACAGACTACAGTGTGCCTTACTTTTGAATATGAAACTTTACACATTGAGATGTGTTAGCAAAAGCTCTTCCAGCAGAGGCAAAAATATCGATCCCCTCTAGTCAGTGCTTGTGAAACCACATCTGGAAGATAATGTCCAGTTTGGGTCAGTATAGAAAAGATGTTGACTAACTGGAGGGACTTCAGAGGTGAATCAACAAGATGGCTGAGGGTTTGGATGTGGTAGGAGAAGTTTCTGTTCATCCTGAAGTGGAGAAGGCCAAGGGTAGTGTCTTCTGTCCTCATCTCTATATACACCCCTTAGAGAGTTAAATCAGATTATTCTCAAATTACAAGTATTTGAGAGGAGCTGAACATAAGTTGCAGCAAGTCAAATTGTTGTTGGATATGAAGAAAAAGAACATAATGAGGGTGGTTCAACCCTGTGTCAGGATGCCTAGAGAAGCTGCACAGTCTCCATGCTTGGAAATATTTTTTAAAAATTGATTGGAACATTTCCAAAAGCCAAAAGAAAGTGAGGCATTTTGGTTTTGCCTCACTAAAGGAGAGATAAAAAAAGATAATGAAACTGCACAAATATTTTCAGTAAAGGATATGAGGGGGAAAGAAAAGGTTACATTTTATTCTAGAATTTTAAAAAGAATTTTTCCTTGTCTCTAATAACAATGCTGATACCTAGTATATTAGATGCAAAGTCTACTAACACCTTTGCACCCCAAAATTAGAGCTCTAAGTTTTCATGCCACATATAGATGCTTTTCATGCTGCATATACATGACACCTAGACCAGAGTTTATTTTTTTTTCTTCTCGGGAAATACATGGAATAACAGATGGTTCCAATTAAAAAACAGCAGGAGAATGTATTTTTTTAAACCGAGCAATCTAGGTTGTGAGCAAATACTGTTTTTTCTTTCTTGCCTCATCTTGAAATTGCAAATAATTTGGAAAAAGTCATAACTGGAGATCTGTAAGATAAGAAATTGTAATTAAACCTAGCAGGAGCAAGGCTATTTCTCAACACCTTTAAACAGATGGAAGAATGTAATGAAACCTTAGGCAAAATACCAGATAACCTTTGGAAAATTAAGGAATGATATTCATTCCTCAGTGACCACTGTATTCCACTGTTATCCCTAATGATTCAGACAATCTGGCACTAAATGCAACTATTTTGCTATTTGTCCATATAGGTTATCCAATATAAAGACTTCAGGGAAACTACTGCTTTTCTGTTCCTAAGCAGAACTCAAGAATCATCAGTACATCTCAAGAAGTGCAAACACATCAAAATAAGTATTGCTTTCTCAGCCACCGAACTGCTTACAGAAATAATCCTATGATTAATTTTATTATTTAGTGTAACACTCTCAAAGGAGTGTCATCACGGCTGAAGGCTGGTTGGGCAGAGGACAAAGATTCTTGGACCTATTGGTGAAACTGTCTCAGTTATGAATGGGGAAGAAATCAGGGGAAGAGACTTGGGTTCAAATCTCATCTCTGATAAAATTCGTTGTCAGCCATTGAATATCCAGGACCCCTTGGATAACTAGTACCCATTTCTTCAATCGAGGGGCAGTATTCGTTTGCGTGGGTGACAGAAATGTCTTTCTGCTATCACATAAGAAGGATGATTTTTAACTCTAAGTTGCTAAGAATTGTGTCTTGGTATCTAAGACGCCAGGCTTGCAGATGGGGTCAAGCCAGAATAACAATCAATCCTGTGTATAAAGCATTTCCTATGTTCTACTCTTAATGAGAAACAATCCACTTAACACTGGAAAATAATATATGGATAAAAGTAGTTATTTAAATTATGAATAGCACCAGCAGTTTAAAAATGGTGCTTTATGTAATTAATGTTTAGCAACTAATACATTTCTTTACTAGTAATTAAACACTAATTAAATAATTTCCTCAGGAATGTATTTACTAATGGTATTTCTGGATATTCATTTTCCTTTTAAATGTTTCATGACTGTTGTTGAGTAATTAATGTTCACTAATTAAATTGAAGTAAGAGTCCTGACCCTTCAAGCAGTCTAGGAATGGAATTCCCTTAGCTGGTGTGCATTCATTTAAAGCATTTCATAGTAAGACCAAAAAATAGTATCGCTTAGAGGGGACAAAACACCAGTGCCTGAAAGTTCTGAGATTTGTCTATTCTCAGTGAGGTTTGAGTTCCTAGAGGCAGGTCTGTGAGGATTTGAGAAGTTGGACATGAGCTTATGTTGGGAGGAACTGAGCAAGGGGCTGCTACTCCAGTGTGGCATCCACACTGGTATGCTTAGCTTGTTGCAGTTCCCAGGTTAGATGAAGCAGCTGAAAGACTGCAGTGTTTCTGAGTTGAATATTTAATGTCTCCCACATTTGATAGAAGCCATTTCCTCTTTCCCTCCCCCCCAGATTCTGGTGAAGTGGGAGCTTTCTTAAGGCTCAGGGGCTTGTCAGTCCAAAGCAGTGTTCCTGGCACTGGCAGCTGCAGACCCTGGTGCAGAGAGGTAAGGTCTCTCAGGCAGCTTTGGAGGATTGATGCACAGATTTTGCAGTGCTCACCAGCAGGTAAATTTAACAGGTATCTCTGCTTTGTAAAACAGTAAAAGAATGGATGGAGATTCAGTGTATGTTATGCCACTAGCCTCACTTCCTGAAAACCACAGCAAGGCTCGCTCCCTTAGACTCTGCTCTAAGATTTGTTAAAATCAAGCTGCTTCCAGTTAATTATTTCAGACTTAAAGAACTTTTAAAATGAAAATGTGCATTGTTTGCTGTTTTCTGAGCATGTCTCTCTTATAAGGTGCACTTCCTCTGTGGGTTACAGCTTGTAATCATCTCTCAGGCTGGGGCTTTGGCAGTAAGATTAAATATGGATGATTTAATTTTGGAAGCACAAGCCGAAGCTTCAATTTCAGAGTCAAAGCTCATTTTCATTAACAATGGCTGTAGAAGGGTCAAAAAGCTCTGTCTCAGTGGGTCAATATTACGAGATCACAAGTAGCACAATGAATGAGTTATGGCTGCTTGAATGCACACAACCTGTGCTCAGTGGTAATTGACTTTAGAGTGACAATTTGTGGGCAATAAGTTAGAGCATGTTCTTAGCCTATGGATGTTCTCAGTGGCAGAGTGTCCTCTTTAAGGTGTATTTTTTCAATCCATGTGTATCTGGAGCATTCAGGGAATAATGAACTACTGAAACCGTCATAAATCTTGAAGAATTATTAAGAAAATGTAATGTAATGGTTCCTTCCTACCACTGAATTGAAAAACATGGTTTAGGTTCATTATGGCCCCATGATATTCACAGGTAAAATAAGAAAAAAAAATAGTTTGAACCTAGGTAGAAAGCTAGGCACAATTCTACTTTTATTCGTGCTGTGGTAAATTGGGAGCCATTCATGTACAGCCTGAAGGTGGCCTTTATCTTTAATTGCTGTATTTTAGTGCTATTTTTTCAGCACAAAAAGGAAAGGAGTCAACCTGGGAAGCAGAGGTGGTGATATCTGTAAGCTAATACTATACTGTGAAAAATGTGTCTTTATAAGAGTAAAGAAAATACTAATGACTTAGTTGGAAAAATAATTAAAGGATATTGGTGACATTTTTGTCAATTGAAAACATATATTTTACTTGCTTTCAGTTTATGAAACAATGACTAATTTCAGCAATTAATTGCTGTGATTGCTGTGTATTTTAAGTTGACACGCCCCTTAATTTTACATTATGCTTCATGAACCTAGTAATTTTAAATGAGTATCATTTAATTCTGAGGACAATAAATGAAATAAAGGAGACCTGGGAAGTTATGATACAATATAGAGGAGTTTCTTCCACTCCAATCAAGCATATATTATTATGTTTCTGCTGGTGTTTTTATAATATCTTATTCCTCGAGAGTCACTGTGAGGCCGTTTCTACAATAGCCTGCAAAACGCTCAAATTGCTAGTTGGGTAGAGCAGTTCCACTTACTAATCCTGCCTTAGCTTTGAGTCATCTGTGGATGATTGCGGCACACTGTGAATGTTGGCTGTGTTACTGCAGTGAGGGTGGAGACAGGTTTGTCACAGCGTCATTGATTCTCTCCAAAAGCCTTCTCTGGCATCGCCAGTGCAGGACAGAAAAGTTGTGCAGAAATCACTGAGCGTAAATTAAGGTCACAAAAGCACAAGGCCTTTGGTGGGGAAACAGGACCAGGATGTCTGCTGTGACACTGCCATAGGAAAACTGAATAGCAAAGGTTCACAAGGTGAGGCACACAGAGGGCAAACAGAGAAACTGAAGTGACTGATCAACTTGCAGCACAGGCTAGCAACACATATTAGATTAAAAATATAGGTTTCCTGAGTCTTAGGGGCGTCTGGTAAATCTAAGATTATCTGCTTACCTAGCCCTGCTCTAATTTGACCCTAACGGGATTCTGTGTTAGAACAAGAGAAGCAGGGAGAGGAAGAAGCATCTGGTGCTCAGAAAAATGTGTATTTTTCTTTTTGCCATTTATACAAGTCTGTGCAACCAGCACTGAAAATCTCATGGCAGGTTTGCCCAGTAAATTAACCCAGATGACATTTTTATTCAAACTGTGGGTATTTTTAAAGTAGCTTCTCTTTCTAAAAATCCAGAGATAAATATAAATATGAATATACATGAAAGTCCTGTAAGAGTGCTGTGACTGGTGAAACTGAAGGAGCTTTCATACACTCACGTGGAGAACAGCATAATATATAGCTGAGATCTTGCTGCTTGATGCTGGAGCTAGGTTTTCAAAGAAACTGAGAGCAAAGTGTGTGCATATAACATGCTGTGCTTTCCAGGTATGTTCATTTACTCCTTCAGATAGTTTATGTGCAGGTGAGACCTTAAGCCATAAAGAAGAGTGTTGGGTAATCCATACACCTGGAAGAGCTTGCACTTGGAAGGTGCAGTTTGTGTGAGGTGTTATTTTGCAAGTGTTAGCCTGCCCTCTAGGTGCTAGATTTCTCCTTTGAGGTATATTGAACAGGTGACATGTATAGGCTGGATCTCTGTGTGTTTCCAATATACAGGATTTGTTTAAAAACAAATTCTCTATTCAGAATTGGCCTTGCAGAACGAAGCTGCTTTATGCTGTGCTTCTTGTCACAAGTGCCTTTGAGGAAGTGTCAGAGTAAGTGCTTTACATGCAGCCTGAGCAATTTGGGGAACTTGCAGTAACAATAAAATAATGGTACTAATAGTAGTAACAGTAATAACAATAACAACAACAACAATGCTAATAATAACATAGATGATAGATAGATGATAGATGATAGATGATAGATGATAGATAGATAGATAGATAGATAGATAGATAGATAGATAGATAGCAGTGAAACAATATGAGACACACAAAAAATTAACTTCCTATACTTCCAAAACTACATATTTAGTAGTTTTACCTTTAAAAATTTACCATCTTTACCTTTAAAAATATTTTTTTTGTCCAGCTGATTAATGAATATATAAGTCTTTACATTTGAGAACCAACAATAGGTCAGTTGTCAAGGCAGTTATCAAGCCAAGAGGTATGAAATTTTACGAGCCAAAAATAATTTGACACTATTATATAAAAAACCACTTTAATTCTGTGTATCAATTAATATATAAAGACTTAGCTTAGCAGGGAAAGAAATATTTCTTGGCTCTTCCTATGTCATTATTAAACTGGATGACGTGGTTTTATTCCCATTTTTTTTTAACATTTGAAGGGACTCATTCACAGGACTACAGAGGTGGCTGAAGCTGATGATCAGTTAACTTAAGTATTGTTTTGGAGAAAGAAAGAATAGTCTTGGGAGTAAAGTGGACGTTCATGACACCAAGAAATTTGTCTTAGGTCTGTTCTTTGCTGCTATATTTTTGGCTGCAATTTCCACTTAGTTGACTTGTATCTCAGTTTCTCCACCTGTCTGAAATAAGCTGGAGTATCACTTCCAAATTTTTTGAATGGGTACATGAGCTCTCTCTGAAGTCTAGCACCGACTCCTGTTACGGCTTCTTACAGCCTGATGCTTTCTGCAGGGCTTCTCTAATCTTGTACAATGGATGTACTGTCCTGGTAGAGAATGAGGCAGATGAAACCCCTCTGCTATGGCCAGGTCTGCTCTAACCCCAGCTTTCTCTTCATCCAAATTGAGCTAATCAGCTTCTTGCTATTAATGTTTTGGAAGTAAACTGGAAAATAAAGATGGAATTAATGAGGACAGACAGTAATGAGGGACTAAAAACGTGATACAACCTTGCCTCTCTTGGGTGGAGAAGTTACACAGAGGGCACTGTGTTGTTAATGTATGTGCCTAATGAGAGTAGTGAAGAAAAGCAGTTTCAAATAATCTGGAGAAGAAATGGGCTAAGTTGAAATGCCTTTGCTGTTACAGACTGTACCAGAACTCCTGATGTGGAAATTGTCCTTTGACCTTGAACTTTGTATTCATGCTTCTCTGATACTATATAAAACCTAAGGTCTGAAGTAGAATGGAAGAAAATAAATCTTAGCAGATTACTGTTTGTTACCAAGCACTAGCAGAGATATCTCATGATTTTAGACCTGGGCACTGCATCTATCTGAAGTACATTTAATGCCAAAACCTCTGCTTTAATAATTTATTAACAATTCTGGCTTCTATGAAGCCCTTCCTGCTAAAGAAGTGTCATCATCATGCTCCAGCATTGCCTGTTGTTTGGTAATTAGTCAGCTTTTCTGTAAAGGAAGACCATGTGAATTTGGATCCTTTTTAGAAAATGAACTGGTTAGATCTTTTTCTCATTTTTTACAATTCTTATTCTGAATAAGTGGACAGATTTAGGAGAAGTCACTGAAATAGGGAAGTTACCAATGCTGATTGTCTGACAAGGTTTTACACGTGTTCTGGATGTATTCATCAGATGTACAGCTTTTGGTGGAGGAACCTGTGTTTAATGTTCTTGAGGATCTGGGCTTCATACTCTGTTAGGATGAAGACAGTCATGTTCAAGCTCAGCAATGGAACTCTAAATGCCCAAGAGATTCAAAACTGACTTCTGTGTAGTCCATAGATGGCTGCAGGGAGAAGTGGTAGCTGAAATCAGGGATCACAGTCTGTGGTCCTGGAGTTGAAGCACCTATTCCAATGTGCTGAAGTACATTCGCAGATCCAGCGAACAACCTTTACCATGAAAGTGTATCCAAGCAATAGAATTTTGGAGGAATCATACCTTCTCAAGTCATTTAAGTATATTAGTACTGGTCTCAGTACAGTGTTTTCCTGTCAGCTGTCAAACTTGCTGGGAATAATCAATTTGACTGTAATCAGAGGCCTTTTGTGAGTAACAGGACCTTAAAAATGCAGTGCTAATTATTTGAGTCCTAACAGAGTGGTAAGTGAACATGTCTGTCAATGATACTCCCTCACATGTCAACTTGAAGTTCATCACATTCCCCACTTACTGTGTTCCCTGGGCACTGCTGAAATACAGTCTCCTGTGGTTCAGATGTTGGACATGCATTGGGTTTGACACTGTCACTATGAGATCTTTGTATTTTAAATGTTGCTTTAGGCTTAAAAGAAGTAATATGTTAGCACGAGTCTCCACGGCTTGGCAGACAGCTCTGGGTTCACCTTGTCAATCAGGTCTTCCTGAAACACCCTGCTTTGAAAAAGAGCATCTTCTCAGAGGCATACTGGGCTGAGCCCTGGGATCATTATTCCATGTTGGGTTTCTACATTGCAGAGTCTCATGAGTCATACTGGCAATTGAGTGCCACCTGACATGAAGCACAATGGTGTGAGTAATATACTAGTAGGTGTGCCCTGTAATGATGGCAGAGGCAATATTTTTTTTAAGAAACCCATTAATTTTACCAATTTAAAGTTTATAATTAAGCAACCACTAAGAGTCACTAGGGTTTCCACTCCGTGCAGCTCAAGTTTATTTTTTCCCCTCTTGGCCATTTTTGAACAACAGCGAAATTTTAACAGGCTCTCTTGAGGTCCACAAGAGTATGTAAAGTTCAGCTGCTCCCTGGTGTCCAATTCAAGAATCCCTAGAATAATTGTGTTTTAGTAAGCAACACAGTAATTCTCATTCCCTAATTGCCCCTGTTTCCTCATCATATGTCTTGAGGGAAGACTAACCCTTGATGAGTGATTAATTTCCTTTTGCAGAGTTTTACTGCATGGTTTAGGGTCCTTCTCAGAGAGCTTGTTGATTATAAATCACATGCAATTTCTGTCAAAGCTTAGGGATCTTGACTTAATGATAACTTCTTGACTTTTTTAAAATCAATCAAAAAGTTGGTAACAAAACTCTTTTTGCAAGAAGGAATAAGGTCTGTTGTCTTATGTAGCCTAAAACTAAGTTGTTAGCTGTCCTTTTCTGAGATGAGAGAGCTTTTAGGCTGCTGATAATGTATGGTCTTAGACAGGCAGGATCAGGCATGCCATAATTTTCAGTCTTTAAAATAGCTATGGTGCTCTGAGAGTTCCATGAGATACATATTCTTTTCAAAACAAAGAAAACAATTCCACATTTATCAGTCTAAAAATCTAGGAAAAGATTCATCTTTCCAAAAAATTATCTTTCTCTGAGTCAAAAACCCCAAAACTGCAAAACTCTTGCAGTATTTTCATAAAGATATATGAATTTTCCTGTTCTGATTACTTATGAAAAAGTCATTGAAGTTGAATCTGACTGAGCTATGAAAGAAAACTTGTCTTGACACCTGCGTACATAGATTTAGGGGCAACTCAATAAATAATAACAGGTCTTGCTTTATCAGTGCTTGCACATGGAAACAAACAGAAAGTAAATAATGATTAAAATATTTGATAATCAAATATTTATAATCAAAGCCTTTTTTTTGTTTTTTTTGGGGGGAGAGAGAATGCACCCATGATATGGAAGGCTGGGAGCTGACTGTGCAACTTTTAACGCAACATGGCCATGATCTTATTCTGTTTATTTAAAGTTGTGGGAATGTTGTTAGTGTGTACAAGGATTATGATAGCAGTATATACACAGGTTCATTCTATGTAGAATATCCTTTTTTAAAAATAGAGCTTTTATGATTATTTAAAAAGGTATTCTTGTTCATTTTATAGTTCAACACCCACATTCAGGAAAAAAACCCCAAACCAACAATCAAATCAGCATCATGTTCCTTAAATACATCCTTTCTGGTTAATATCATACACTTTCTGGTTAATATCAACAATAAATTGGTGTCCATTTGGGAAGCAGAATCAGCATCCTTCTTTAAGTAATTATTAAAACAATTGAATAAATTGAGAGATTATTCTGATTTTATTTACCTCTTACAGCACAAAATGTCAAAAGTTTGAAAAGTTCATGAAATGTTTCTGTGTTTTTCAGACTTTTTAAAATGAAGTTTCCCTTTTACCAAAAGTTGTGGAAGTGTTTTCTCAGGTAACAAAAAGCAAAATAATTTTAATTTCTGATGTTGCTCTTGGTTGTTTCATGACTGGCATGAATTTAAAAGCTTAAATATGAGCTTCTGCCAGCCTGCAGATGTACAAATTCTCCTCATGATGCTGATCTGCTGAGTGATTTATTCCTCCCCTTCTCTCTTTGGTGAGGGTTCAAAATTCATTCAAACAGAGTAATTTCAAAATGATTAAACTCAGTTTCCAGTGCTGCAGGTAGACTTTCACCATTTTCTGCTTGGTTAGATTGCATTACTTGGGAGTAACTGGCTAGAGAATAAGATTGCACAACCACTTTAATACAAGAAGTATTTTAGTGAAAAGAGTAAACCCATAGCTGGAAGAAGGAATATTTCAATTGTTGATCTAAGAGGAGTGTCACCAGTTTTGATGATACCTCACCCATGTACCTCTAGCTGTTTATCTCCTCTCTGTCCTCTCTTCAGGACAGTACTACTAGCTGAGTTGCACTAACATATGCTGGATAGGAATGAGTTGTTGAACCAGAACTGCATTTTTAGCATGTAAGACACTGGGTATTGGGGAAGGCGAAAGTTGGAACCTGGAGCCCTAAATAATACTTTTGAAAGTGGCCAGTTAAAAAGAAAATATATTTTGCTGAGAGAGTATTTTTTCAGCAAATGTTAACTTATGTCTTGGTGAATGATTCTAAAAATATTGCTCTCCAAACTAACATGTCTTTAGAGCTTCCCATCTCATGTCCAAAGAAATTAGGTTATTTTCGTTCAGTTCCTGTCAAATTCTTGGCTTACTTCAGGTTTGTTCACAGCTTTCTGTCCCTCACATCTCCTGCATTTAAACAGCCACAACCATTGCCAATGACCAGGGTTAGGGGATTTCAACCAGTCTGTGAGATTTTTTTCACAGCCTTACCGGAACAGGTCGCATGGAGCCATTCTCCCTCATCTCTT
>JAOXXN010000102.1:25793569-25810747 GCA_026770055.1 Myrmophylax atrothorax | reverse complement strand
GCTTCCAAAGAAAATATCAGCAGGTATTTGACATCCACACTGGCTAATCTCCAAGAGCTCACTTTTGCTGCAAATTCCCTGACCTGTCTTGTCTTGGCATACATCTGCCTTATGGCATATAATGTTCCTTTGATGAGGGATCCAGCTGCACATTACCCTGACACATGGGGATTCTCTGCTGGTGTCTCATTAGTGCAACTACACCAATGCCAGCAAAATCCACTAACCTCACATACTTAGGTTGTATCAGCATTCAGGACAGGCTGTACCCAACTACAAAGACTGAAGTTCCTTCATGGTGGAACTATTTCTTTGAGATCACCACAGCCAGAATTATTTGGGTCTGTGAGCCTGCTAAGGCACAGCACCCATTTACAAGGCCATTTGCCAATTTTCAACAGCATAAATCACACTGAGAGCATGGCTCTCGTGGGAGCCAGCTGTTGGGTTTGCAGCTTGTTCAGAAAACATTTTACCTAGTAGAGGGTTTTCTTTTTCCTATGTTACAGCACATCTTTCTGTTTACAGGGCATCTTATACTCTAGATAACTATACATTAGAAATTAATGAATGTTGAGTTAAAATTACCAAAATAACACTTCATATGTATAAATATTTACATTTATTATGAATGTGTTATTTATACATATAATCTCCTCCAGCTGAGGGAATATGAATATTTCTCATGAGTGTTGCTGGTTTTAAGGATTTTTTGCCACCAAAATTTATTATCTTTTTTATGCAAGACCATCTTTTATGGGTGTAAGGATAAGGCTCGTCGACAACTTTGGATGATCTATGGGAACAAGGGTATAGAGACATCTTGAATGGAAGAGCCAGGGCTAAAAGACAAGAGTCAACCAGCAGGTGGATCAACAATTGTGAGACTAGAGTAGATGAGAGCCATGCAGTTGAAGGATCAGGTAAATTGAAAGATTTTATAAATCCTACTTTTTTCAGGGACTAATCATGCCAATGGTTATATTTGTTTCCCAGCTGCAAGGATAGAGCACCAGATGCACTCTTATAAACCTATTTACTTTTAATAATTTGATCCTTGAATTTAGGTAACAGGATAGAGAAATGCAGCAAGTAATGAGAATAAGGATCCCAACAGCAAAACACCTGCCCCTCTCCAGTGACTGTGCACTGATGTCCTCTGTGAATTGCCCTTCATATATATTCATCTCTAGATTATGACTTGAGTGTAAATGTCTTGCTGTGGGTGACCTCATCGCTGGTCAGACAATGGGAATCCTCCTCCAAAACAATGTGGAAGAATGTCTGCCAGGATGTAAGCAGCAACGCAATCACTGTTCCTCCCTGCTGTAGGCCATGGCCTTAAAAGAAAAAGATGTCATGTAGATTACTGTAGGCAAGGGAACACCATGCCTTTAAATGGTTCCCTTGTGCCTTTCAGAGAAGGAACAAAGAAATCCCTTATGCTCAGCTGATGAGGACCTCACTCTAGAAATAAACCTTTTTTGCACTCCCCTGAAATTTCAGGCATGAGAATAATCACGCTACAGTTTAAATAGCTGAAAATAAGCTGCTTAAATTTCTTTTGTTGGCATCTACATTGTTAATGCCTCTTGTCTGTATCCTTTAGAAGTAGTTTTGTAAGAATACTGCAGCATTTACCTCTGGCTAATACTGGCACTATGCATAACACAGCAAGTAAATACTCATAGTATTAAAAAATAAAAAAAAGATGGAAAGAAAAGGTTTGTTCTGGATTTACCCAATTTTCTTACTGAATGACAGATTTCTTTTCTCTGTCATGCTTTTAGGAAGAGGGCTTAGATTTGTGTTTTCCATCTTGCTGAAGAAAAAGATCAGTCAAGTGCTGGCTAAGAAAAATTTTTACCCAAGGTTCTGCTTCGTAAAACAGTGCTTTGAGATTTGTGTGATCTTGCTACTTTTCAAATGATGCAAATTGTAATTATTTCTGGAAATTTTTAAAGAGTTATGTTGAAAGTGTTTTCAGGCTTATACATGACAATTCTATGGCACATAGACTGAAATCTGTAACAAAAATGAAAGTTTTCCCACAACTATGCTTGTCAGGCACAGTGCTACTCAGTTCCTGAGCACTGGCCACAAGGCATATATGTAGAGGTCTTCAGACTGTATTTGATTTCCAGGATGAACTGGAGCAATTTGAACACTAGTCTGAATTGAGCAGTTGTCAGCAAATCTATGTACTGTGGCTGCATCTGAGAGATGAAGTGGGTGACAAAAGCAGTCCCATGATGCTGGAAAAAGGTACCTATATTGTATCCACTAACACTATCCTGCTGACTCGTCCTAGTTCCCTTTTTATAAAGATACCAGCTTTGAATCAGGTGTTGAGAAAGGTGTCCTAATTCACAGACTAGCATCACAAAATAAACTGTCATTAGAAGAACTAAAATGTATTTTAGTCTTCAAGTAAGTGTATTAATCCTGCAGGAAAAATAAATCTAACATTTAACTTCCAAAGCCAGTAAAAGGTGTTTTATCTTTTTCTTCTCCTTCTTCTCTATTGCCCAAAAGGGTGATCTGCTTAATTCTGAAGAGCCATAAAAGAAATATCAGTCATTAAAAATAACAATAACTAACAAAAAGAAGCCAAAATGCAAAACTGGAGTTTATTCCTCTAAAATTTTCTTAGATGTTTTCCTGTTGTTGTTGGTTGGTTTTTTTAACTCCATATAGGATAAATGAAGACACGGGTATATATAGTACAAAGTACAAATATATATTTTCGCATATGAAAGAATTCAAAACATCTGAACCAACTTTAGTTTTTCAACTCTCATTTCGATAGTTTTGTGCTTCAGCTACATTCTGCTTCTAGAGTGGAAGTGGCAGGCATGGAAGAGAAAAAGAAAGCTTATCTCAAAAAAACCTTCCGTGGTATTAGTGTATTTGTCTTTGAACACACTAACAGCTAATATAAGTGTTTATAATAGTCTTGCAAAAGTGCTACTTAACTCTACAGGTCAGAGCACATAACAACTGTCTAGGGGGAAAATCTTGAAAAGAGTGTAAACAGTCATACCTGGTCCAGGAATACCTAGTTTTGAAGCCTGAAAAAGCAAAAAGGTTTCCTGGATTGAAACTTCATTTGTGTAAAATGTTAGTGGGGCAGTAAAATTACCTTCTAAACAAACCAGAGGTTTTCCCACATCCTCTCAGGCAGTTTGGAAAGATATTCATATTCAGAGAAGTGATTTAAGCCAAAATGTCTGCACTAGTCAATGTGATCATTAGTGTTAAAGGCAGTGACCTTTATCTGACTTTTTATTATCATAGTCTCACAGTTCCCTCTTTGGTAGAAGTTGAATTTAAAAGGACCTGTAATTTAACATGCCTAAAGCTGGTGCCTCCTATGTGCTGTTCACTCTTTTGATATCTGCCATGGACAGATCATATATTTGGAACCCCATAAATGTGTAAGGCACAACTGTATCTCCGCAGAGGGACAAACGCCCTAGAATTTGGCAAATTTTTAAAAAGTTACAACATAGGAGAGAGATCATGTAACAGGCTGGGATAGCATAACCCAAGGGAGGCTATTAATAAAAATATGGAAAGTTGTGGGGGTTTTATCCAGTCATTTGTATTTTTCCACATTAAACATTTGTATTTGGTGGCTGCTCAGGATTTATAAAGATGGCCATCTATTGGCTTGGGTATTGCTTAGGCTGCACTTTCCGTCACTTTGAGCTACTAAAGAAATGCTGAATGCTGGTCACTCCAAATACTTACAGCTTGAAAATTTACTTGATAGTTCAAAACAAGTGAAAGAAACCTCACAAAACTGGAATTGTTTCCCAATGTCTGGGGTTTTTTTTGAGATTAAAACCTAAATTTTTCACTTGAGAAAAACATGTAGGCTTCAGAGAGACTGTGATATAGTATGCATGGTTCTGTGAGAACAAAAATTAAATCCTAGCTCAAGTGATTCAAAATACCAGGGAAAAGTGTCTTTGCTGCTGAGGCTGTTTTCTCAACCATAAGGGTTCATTTCCTTCTTTGGTCATTGCTAGAAGATTCTGGGTCTCTCCAGTTTATTTATGTTTTTTGGTAAACAAAAGTGCAATTCAGATGCAAAATGCTTCTGTTGACGTGAAAAGTCACCAATTGGAAACTTCTCTGTCTACCTCTACTGTTAGAGCTGCAGAGTCACCAGTCATTTTTGAGAACACCATATAAAGGATACTCACCATTTCACAGTTGGAAGTTGGAAATGTATTGTGGTTATAGCAAGTGGATACCTGTTAGAAATACCCTTTTCATTCAGGGCTACGGTGTGAATTATAAAATTAAGAGAGTTGCAGAAGTCTCCAGCTGGCTGTCGAGCAATTTTGACTTCAGAAGCAATGAATGGGGATACTTGGTGCAACTGCACAAAGTTTAAACATTTTCTTGTTTTCCAAGATGCAAATCATAGAAATTCCATTGGTTTAGTTCTTCTTCAAAATCCTTCAGTTTTATTCAGCAAGAACTAAAAAAGCTTTTATTCCCTAACTTTTATGTCTCAAGTACGTCTAGCTTTTCTGCATCTTAATCTTTTATATCATTTTTGGTTAGACACGTTTCCTGAACTGCTATAAGTGAAATCTGCTTTTGGCTTAAATAACAGGTATGGTCACTGAAGAAATAAGGATAAAACATAGTCTTAAAGCACAGTGTCACACCTGGTAATTATGTGGCTTCAAGGCATATTGACAGACAATATTACTGCTCTTATTTCCAACTTAACACAGTCCTGAGAGGAGTCTATCATGGAGAGAAGATATTAACAAACAATAAGGGCTCCATCAAGGGCAGCCTCTGTTTTTTACTCATGAAAGCTATTTCAGACTGTGTTGAGGTGGCCTCCCAGATCTTGTGAGAGAAGAAATCAAGGTGTATTCCAGGTTCCTGATAGGTATCCGCAACACCTGAACAGGGTGATGCGTCAGAGATAAAAGCCTCCACTCAGCTGCAGGGGAGTTCAGACTCTTATTGCAGCTTCCAGCCTTTCTACAAGGAATGGAAGTTATTCAGAGGACTTCTTGAAAGAAGGCTGTCCACAAGGACAGCCAAAAGAAAAATTCAGTCTGGCTGTCTCATCACATACCTTCAAGTGAAAGATAGAGACCTGTCAGTGAGTGCCACACTAACAAGCAGAAATGGGGAACAGCCCAGTTTCCCAAGCAGGTGGTGACAGGGAAAGAGGCAGGTAATATTTTCATTTGAATGGTTATTTTCATTGCAAATATCTATTGTCATGGATGCTTCATACACCTTTAAAATGTTATTTGACTACAGAAAAGACTGGGAAATGCTGTTTTCAATTGCAGAAAACTAAGAAAAAATTAGCAAAACCCCCATATTTCACATTTTTTATTCCTATGTCAGCTATGTTATGAAAGCTAACGTGTCATGGGTGATGAGTTTATGAGCCAAGACCTGGACTTTTATGCAGCCAATGACTCTGCTGATGGCCCAGAAACTTGTCTTTGGGTAGCAGAGTCTCACAATAACATAGTAGTAGAAAGAGAGTTACAACTTCATCTTTCTTATAGATGTGCTGGCACAAATCTCTAGAGGGCTAGAATCAGAAAAAAAAAAAAAGAACTTATACACAGGTTTTGAGACTGTTTAGCCTTCTAAAATAAATTAACCCATGTTATTGTTTCAGAGCATGCACTCCATTCAGCTGGGGTGGAAATGCATCTTGATTGCTTGTGAAAAATGAAACTGTAGTGCCTGACCTTCTCCTAAAGAAAGCAAGCCCAGAAATACACACCCAGATCTGTGTCCTGGCTAAATTTTGTATCTGTGTGTCAGGATGCAGGGTTTTGAGGCATCCACAAAAAAGCAGTTTGACTCCAGGAATGCTAGAGAAGTTAAGCAGTGGGACAAGTTTTAAGAAAGCAGGAGATTTCTGTGTATAATGCTGAGATTTACTGGTTGGGATTTTGGAGTGTACTTGTCTACCTTATAGGCTGAGCCACTTCTTTGAGACTCTGCTTCTTTCAAAAAGATACAGGTAATGTGACAGCAGAAAGAACATATAAATGGCTCCTTATTGAGACAGCCTTTTAATGTAAGAAATGCTCTGGCAGTCTAGCCAACTTCTTTCTACATCAGTCCCCTCTAATTACTGGGAGAAAACAGTCTGTGTCAGGGAAAGAAGAGTAGAAAAGAGTGTCTTCACATAGTAAAGGACACAGGCTGTGAAACAGGATGAGGCTTGTGAGAGAGAGGTCTGGTACTAACACCAGCAAGAAGCTTTCCTAGTATGTAAGGCTAAGGCACAATACTGTCCACTGGAGAATTAAATAGGGGAAAAAAAGATTCTAGTGCAATCATCAGAATTATTTAAATGCTAGAAGATCCCCTGGTCTTATTCAGTTGACAAATACTATGAGCACTGCCTCACAACTTTAAGCTTTTGAAAAGGATTCTTTTAATGAGATATTAACCTAGCCAGCTTCAACTGAGGCCTAAAATACATAGCTGTGCCTCTGTTCAGAAATAACTCTTCTGTTTGCAGATGGGTGTCAGCCTTACTGTGTTTTTGTTGCATACCCATCTTTGGACAGCAAAACAGAGGTTTGTTTTGTACTTTTTGATATACCAATTTTATTCCACCAGATTAATAGAGAGAAAGTCTAAATTTACCCTGCTAGATATCACGAGGCTTGCACTCCAAAAAGATTGATGAGAAATGCTTTGGAGCAGAGCAGATATTCCTGTCTTTCTTTATGCTTTTCTGTGACCATGGAATCAGCCAAAGGAACTGGCACTTCTTCAATGCAGTCTTCTGTATGAAAGTTTATTTCCACAATATTTGCCATACATCTACCCAGCCCTGACACATTTTGTTACAAATCCTTTGTAACTCTTTTAAATAGGTTTTTTCTCCATAGGAAGAATAAGTATGGAACATACTTGCATTCTTTAGTGCTCTTAATGGATCTGACTCCAGTTCACATGACTTTGCTTTGGGGAGCTCACAGAAAGACAGAGCAAATTATAACTTTGATAAATGTCTTACATGAATCTGAACAAATAACCTGTCTGACCAGCAATCTTGCCAGGTGATCTGACAGCAGAACTATCATGTTTAGCATTCCCATCTCTGATTATTGGAGCACTTGTAACTCTTCTGATCCTTCTTTCAGTGGGTCACAATGGAAAAGAGTATCAAATCCCAAAGTGATGCTTCTTGAGGTGAAAAGAGGAGATGAAACATTGACAGTAGCATGAATTATTTATTTTTATGGCCCTGTGCAAGCAGAAGTGTTATAGAGCAGTTTCTTGAAGGTGCTAGTCACTGGTTTGTATTTCTGGAACCTTTAGCAAGTTCTTACACTGGATAAATACTGAGTGCTCTGGGCACTACCATGTGTATGAAAGAATACAATAAATATTGCTGCTGCTCTCTCTCATATATATATATATATATATATACACACATATATAAATAAATATACATAGATATACATGCACATATTTATAATGCAAGAATAAATAAAGACAGCAATAAAGTCGATGCATTTATATCACACTGTGCTGGCAAAATGTCATTCAAACGGTGTCTCACTCCTGAAATGCAGCCACCTCCATGAAGGAACACCACAACTGTTGTCACATTACAGAAAAATTTGAGACAGAAAATGTAAAAATACTAGCTACAACTGCCTCAGTCAGTGCATAAATCTATTCTGTTGTAATAAATTTATCCACTAGATTTTCTTGCTTAGGAAATTCAGGAGCATATCTGATTTCTTTTAGAAAAAGTAAAATCAGTGCATGATTATCCCTCTTTTCCCAATCAAGACAATCACTCCAGCAGTATGGCTTATTCAAAAGCACTCATCATATCTGCTTTGTGTGTAGAAAGACTCTTATCACCTCTTTGTGACTTTATAGTAGTGAGTATTTTTCTAATGCTGCTTCCACTGAGCTGTGGATCAGGGTCACACATGTGGCCAGAGAAAAACAAGCATAATCTACCATGTGGGTGTGAAACTGAAAACTTCAAAAGCTACAGTGCTCAAGGCTTACGGCAATAAATTGGGCCTTCCTAATAAATCACAGGCCTGTCAAGCTGCTCTTTCACTGACATAACTCCTGCTTTCTTCAAAACACCCGATTTACATTCCTCTGAATCTAAAGACTGTAGTTCTGTCTCCTTTTCTGCTGTCAGGGGACCGCTCCTTCTTCTTTATCCTTTCTTTCAGGGGCTCTGCTTTCTTCTTTGTGTGGCAAACACACCTAAGTAAAAAGTATCTACTAGCAAATCATGGTAATAGTACATGTATGCTGTTAGTTAAACATACATCCAGCCCGACTGCCAAAACTAGATTTGCCATCCACCTACGCTGTTACATTTCAAGCCATGGTAAATGCCTTTTTTCCCAAATCTTAGTCATTTTTGCATAGTCCAGACATAGCTGGTGCTTTAGTAGAAGTGTCAGCTTTATGTTGCGGACAGACAGCTGCCTGCAGCTTGAGCCTATTCATGCCTAAAGTGAATCAAAAAACTTCTTTTCATCTGACAGCTCAACTATGATTCTGTAAGCATTCCCACACCTCCCTATCTTTTGTCTTGGCTGAGAGCAGTTCACTGAAGAGCAAACAGTGCCTTCCTGCATAGCCACAGTGACTGCCTAGGCTCCAATCAAGGGAGTTTGTAACGAGCTCAGTGAAGTCTTGGCCTGACCTCAGAGCTGATCCCTCTTTCAGCAGGTGGTTGGACTACAGACCTCCTGAGTGCATTTTAATATCAGGTGATTATCACATGATCCTGTGATCATGTTTTATGACTGTAGGATCCTGTGTGTCTGTGGCAGCCAGCATGGCTTTTTCACTGCAATGTTCTTAGTCCAGGATAGAGTAACTTAAAGGAAAAATAAGACATACGAGATATACTTTTGGCTTAGATTGGGTGCACTCTAAAGACTACTCTGGAGCTACTCAGACTTTGCTAGTAGGGCCCCCAAGTATTGCAAGGACATTGGAGAGAGGAGAGGAAGAAGGCAGACACTTGAGCTGCCATGATTTTTTCCCCTGCCATGATTTTGGGCCCTCTCAGTTGGTTCTGCTTGCCTGAAGGCAGATCTGTGAGAAGTCATTACAGAACTACCAGTATGTGATGATATAGCCATCATACTCACCCCAAAATCAGCCTTTGTGAAATGGAAAACTGAAATTTAGTCCAGATTATCTCATGTCTCCATTTCGTAAGAAGCAATTTTCCTATTATTGATTTAATCCACCAATCATCTCATTAGCTCAATGTCTTACAATTCTTGGATATTCAGAAGGACTGGGGTGGCCAGGTCATCTAATGGTAGCCTAATCATGTTTGCTAATTCCAACTGAAGAGCCAGGACTGCTTATAAATATATGGTTGTCCTGGGTTTAAGTAGGTGTAGGCCTAAATTTAGGCTTTAGTTTTCAGAGCAGGCCTCAGATTATCAGCTGACTCAAACTGGGTCAGGCTGCTGACAGCTGATTTCTAAGGCCAATGGTACTCCATACCATATTCTGACATCATCTCAAATATAAATACAGTGTAAGTAGGTGCTTAGCTCAGTTTCCACCATGGCCAAAGCAGAGACAGGACACGCTGCTGCTGTTGTCCTGTGCTGGGTCTTGGTGCTGCTCCGCTACTACATCGCATTTTGTTTTAGTTCGCGGAAGTAAACACTTTGTTGTTATTCTCTCCCTTTTCCTTGCTAGGTGTTTCTCGGGAAGGGTTCATGGGGTGATTTTGTAGCTGGAATAGTGAAATTTGTGTTCAGAAGGGTTCAGTTTTCTGTTGGGTGGAGAGGTGAAGGAATTATTTGTTATATCTAACTTGTGTGGGTGTGTGTTATATTGTAGTCTACTTTTAATTTTCCCTTTTTTTGTGTAAATACATATCCCAGTTTCTGTTTCAAGATTAAGTGTCCAGGGAGTTTTTTGTCCCTTTTCTCGGCTGGGGGAGAAGGGAGCCATGGTCACTTTGGTTTTACTTGGCATTTTGCCAAAGTATTCAAACCAAAACAATGGTTTGTTAATCAGCAAGGCAAGTATTTTGCTCTCTTGCTTTTTCAGTTCTACACATTTTATGGTTGAATTCTGTTGAGAATTTCTTTTTAATGTAATGAAATAGCTCAAAAATATTCTCTGTGGTCACTTCTGAGGTACTTCTGAGCAGCTTACTGCTGCTGAACTAAATGAAAATAATGCATCACTATATTTCATTGTTGAATTTGCCTGTGGCTGTCTCTAGAGGTACCTGAAAATAACAGTCACCTTACCTCTAGAAAGTGACTTAGCCAACCTGTAATCTAAATCCAAGCAAGTAAGATCAGATTGTGTATCATTCTTTTCATGCCATTGATTGCTTTCTCTGGCAAAAACAATTCAACACCACAGGTATTGACTAAATAATTAGGGAGTGGAAAGAGATACAAGACATCATAAAAAAACATAGCCTTTAAAAAATAATTCCATAAAGTATCTTTTTATACACACTCAACACTCAATGGGAGTTTATCACTGGTTTTAAAAATTCCTCTTTCAAATGTTCATATTAATGAACATAGGGTTAAAATCAATAGTCAGTAGGGCAGCTCTGCAGTTCTTCTTCTCTCAGCTGCATTCTGGACAAACCATCATTTTCAAATAGGCTATTTCTATCAGAGTGGCAGCCAGATACCTTAGCAATCCCATGGAATTGCACCAAGAATGACTATTTGTTTTTTATTATGAATTTGATATTGTTGAAACACTTAGTTGACAAGTACATTTCCAACTCCACATGCAATGAAATTCATTCTCATCAGCCTCTGCTTTAAGAGATCTATGCAGAGTAATACCATCTATTAGGATCTATGTGCTGTATCATTGAACATTATAGATAAACTTACAGATTTTCACCTAATGTTTGGGGTGTCGTAAAGAAGGAATAGAAATACAGAAAATGCCATAATCTCTTTTGCTCCTTTATGCTCTTCATTTACAAAGAAAAAAAATCATAAAATGGATAGTAAAATATTTACTAGTACTTTGAGTTCTCAAATGGCAAAATTTGAATTGTATAGTGTCTCACTTGTGCAGAAAGTCAGCTTGAGTCTCAAGCAGGCAGCCACTGAAAGAAATGGGCTTTTTAACCAGTGTGTTTTGAGGACCAACATAAAATTCTGGTCCATGCATCACTGGAATTGGGACTTCTGGTATTTACGACAACTCCAGAGAAGTCAAACAAATGTGGGGGCTTTTTGGTCTTCTCAAGTAAGAGACTAAGGGAAATTTTGAGACTTGCAAGTGATGTAGTTGAAGTGATTTAAGAAAAAGTAAACAACAGAAAGTTTCAGGTAAGCCATTTGATTTTCTGTGGTAGCAGAGAGCTCACCTATTGAGATGCACACTGATTGCAGCTCAGTGGAGGAACAGTAATCTTTTAATTTTGTGTTAGTGTATATCACAAAGTATGTGTTTTACTAGGAAAGGTTTTGATTCAATAAAGCTCTTGAATCTTATCAGAGTGACATATTTAAGTGAGGTGTGTTTCAAGTTCCAAATCAGAAACATTTCCCTTGCAGTTCCACAAAATGAAATAATCTAATGGATTTTGAATCATATTATACTGTAACATGCTGGAATCATAACATTATATTCATCAGTATGAAAAACACTATTTCACAGACCTTAAAGTTTCCATCTTTCCGGTCAGCATTTTCTAATTTCACCTCTCCCTCACATGAACCAGTCTGTCCAGTTTAAGCTGTTTTCGTGTCAACTGTTGTGAGTTAATTGTAACATCCACTGTAGCAATGCAGGGATAATCCTCTTTCCAGTGTAAAACAATCTGTACATAGTTAATTTGCACAATCTGTGTGTATTCTATGGATTTTTTTCATCCATTTGATGACACTTGAAGATTACTTAATACATACTTAAGCACATCCGATTGTTCTACCATTTTAAATAGGAAGACCTTTTTAAAAATTGTTTTCTTTATCTCTAGGCAAAAGATCTTTTCTATTGGTTTTTCAGAGGGCTTAGAAATTCTCTACGTGTCAAACTATCATCTTTCACATATATTATATTTTCTCTATTATCTTTTTGCCACTAGGTAATATATTCTTTAGGAGATATAAAAATATACATTCTGTCATTTCATGCCTGTGATAACAGTCCAGCATTCTTATTCTGGGATCCAGCTCCTTATTCATGGAAGTTAGAAAACCACAAATAGAAATGAAACTGAAATCTGTGAAATCTGTGAAATGCAAATATACAACTTGGAATTGCTTGCAGAATAAAAATAGAGAAAAATAAGACATTATATGGCAAACAAGTTTGTCTTTGTTCACTAAGGGAGAAAAGCCTTCATTAGCTGCACCTCCATCTCACTGTGTATTGGGCTAATTTTTGTACTAATTGCTGATTAACCATCACCATTCCTGTTAAGCTGAGCATTTGTCATAACAAATAAATGTCTTTTTGTAAGAAAAAAGAAACAATATCTTTTTTTACCAATAAAAGGTTTTGCTCACCAGGGAGTTTCCCTGTGAATGCTGCCCATTGCTGGCACTTCCATTTCCAGTGTTTTACCTACTGATACCCAGGAATCCAGCTGTGACTCCCCAGCTGTTGGTGAGTGAGGAGGCAACTCTGTTCTGGTGAGTGAGAAGGGGACCATGGCATTGTCTGGCCACAGCATGACGGTCTTATTATTTCTGACTGGGAAGTCACCTTGACCAGCTAAACAAATGTTGGAATGGATGGAGTCCTAAATTCATGTTTCATTAGGCACCTCAATGAGGTGGGGATGTGTGGCTCAGAAGAAACCCTGAATCTGTACAGTTAAATGTTTTAAAAATCTGCACAGGTAGGACCCTAAACACCTGAATGCAATCCAGCCTAAGGGAGAAACATTTTCTGTTCCTCATATTCAGACTGTGATACCATGCAAAGAAGGAAATAAAGCCTTACTGAGTCACAGGAAAGGTTGTCAGAGGCATGCTTCCTTGAGAGAGTGGGATTTGGTTCTAGTTCTGGCTCACCACACCAAGCACAAGATCTTCTATTCTCATTTAAGAGCTGAGACACAGAGCTGCTGAAGTGTCATTCATAGTCATAGTCCTGGTGCAGCTTTTTTACTGAGCAGAGTTTTCAGCTCCCCTGGTCAGGTTTTAGTCACCACTTTGGAATATATATATATATTTATTTACATGGCATCTAAATTTCCTCTGACTTTCTCACACTGCCAGTTTGTTTTGAGCTTTTGTGATAGATACTTCAAGGTTAATTATAATTTTTACATATAATATAAAATTACTAATAATTTTTTCCATAATGAAAATTACCATTTCTATCACAGAAAATAAATTAGGTTGAAAAAGACCTCTGAGATCATCAAGTCCAACCTGTGACCAAACATCACCATGCCAATTAGACCATGGCACCAAGTGCCACATCCAGTCTTTCCTTAAGCAACTTCAGGAATGGTGACTCCACCACCTCCCTGGGCAGTTCATTCCTATGTCTAATCACCTCTTTCTCTGAAGAAATTCTTCCAAATGTCCAACCTAAACTTCCCCTGGTGCAGCTTAAGGTTGTGTCCTCTTGGCCTGTCACTGGTTGTGTGAGAGAAGAGACCAACCCCCACTTGGCTATACCGTCCTGTAGAGTGTTAAGGTCATCCATGAGCCTACTTTTCTCCAGGCTAAACAGCTCCAGCTTCCCCAGCTGCTCCTCACAGGGCTTGTGCTCCAGACCCTTTACCAGTTCTGTTGCCCCTCTCAGGACTCAATCCAGCACCTCGATATCTTTCCTGAACTGAGGGGCCCAGAACTGGACACAGAATTTGAGGTGTGGCCTCACCAGTCCTGAGTGAAGCATCACTTCATAATCCTTCTGGCCACACTATTCGTGATATAGGCCAGGATGCCATGGGCTTTCTTGCCCCTCTGGGCTCACAATGGTTCATGTTCAGCCACTGTCAAACAGCATCCCCAGGTCTTTTTCTGTTGGACCACTTTCCAGCCACTCTTTCTCCAGGCTGTAGTGCTGCCTGGGGTTATTGCGGCCAAAGTGTAGGACCCAGAACTTGGTGTTGTTGCACCTCATGCCATTTGTCTCAGCCCGCCAATCCGCCTGTCCAGATCCCTCTGCAGAGCCTTCCTGCCCTCCAGCAGAGCAACACTCCAACCCATGTTGGTGTCCACGACTTTGCTACTGATAGACTCAATTCTCTCATCCAGTTCATCAATAAGGATATGAAACAGGACACCTTAGATGCAGCTGTGTAGAGTGTCATCAACAAAGATTAACTTTTTACTTTTTATCATTACTCTTGCAGTTCTGAAAGCATGCACATGTGCTCATACAAACGGCTATTCTGTAATTACAAATAATAAAACCATGTTATGGCTAGAAACTGTGGAATGGCACAGTAGAGTTAGCAAATATCTCCCAATGAACTAGAAAGTGGGAAGCAAAATGGGATAAAGAAATTTTGTAGCTATTTTGTCTCATTCATCAAAACCATTGAAATTCCTTGAGTTCATGACATCATGCCAAATAAACATATATATGTATCAGTGCAAGCACAGATACCTGAAAACTGAAACCTTAACTGTGGCTTTTCAGCTAAATCTTCCACACATTGATTGCTCTACATATGAATTCAGGAATTCAAGAGAAGCCTGAAGTCAGACTATGCTTTGGTTGTAGTTTACTTATGGCAACGGCAGGTTTTCACTTTTTGTGTTTACTATATATTTGAATTTTACTAACATAGGAAAAAGGCTTTCCATTTATTCTATTTGAGCTATAGTTTTCACCCGCATTTTGCTACATATGTTCAATATTGCCGGATCTAGGTAACGGACTTGAGTAGCTGATTCCCTTCAAAAGGTTGTTTGTTTGAACTAAGCTCTCCGAGTTTGTGTTGAAACAGATGAAAAGTACTCCTTATATCTATTCTGCTATTTCAGCTCTGCACAGTGTGTTTTGGTTTGAAGGATGGCAATGGACAGCAACAGGAGGACAGCAGTGTTGAAGGATAACACCTGAATTGCACACTTACCTTGCCTCACCTTCTCTCAAGGAGTATTGTAGGAGCAATTGGCAAACTGAGAAAGCCAAAGCTGAGATACTCCTGGTGCCTGTTGCCTGTTGGTGATTTGTGTGGGTCTTCCAGTTCCACCATGTGTTCAGCAACGTCTAACATGGCAGAAAGTCTGGAAAAAATGGGCATAGAAATATATCTAGATCTACTTTCTGTTTATACAAATGAGATAGTAAGTTTAGGCAACTGTAAAAGTTATAATTTTGGAAACAGGATCAGTGGTGTTTTGTGTTACACTCCCTATGGAAACAGGATATTTACTTTTAAATTACTTTCCTATTATCAACCTGTGAAGATATCCAAAGCTTATGAAATAGTATAGCAGGGGGAGCATTTGCTTGAATTGAAAATATATAAAAAAGCCAAATCGCTTATTTAGCATTTATCAGCTTCTCTCAGCTGTCAATCTAATTTTCCTGCCTCCACTGATCATATTTTTGCTGTCTGTTCCTTAACAGATTTTGTTTTGATTGCTTCTCTTCAGATTCTGTCTGTCATCTCAGTGTCTAAGCCTACCATATGTTAGCTTGACCGACTACCAAAAAAACTTCAGTCTGTGTTCACTTAAGAACTTACTCTTGCTATTATTTGAAGATTTATTAATTTTTCAATGGCATCTGGTTCTTTACCACCTGCCCTAAAATCTGCTTTTGTTTTTTTTACTGCTGGCAAAAAAAAATGACAATGATTTCTGCCTTCAGATATATTCGGATACAACAACACTTTCAGCCTTTCATCCCACCATAAGATGGATAATAACAAAATAGCATCTTTGTGCTGCTAAATTGCATTGTATCTGAGATACACAATGGGGGAAATATCATTATTGCCATTTTATTTCTTCAGAAGTTGAGGCACAAATGAACAGTCTGATTCAACTGATGCAAGTAGAAGGATGGCAGCAAAATGAAGACTGCTCCCAAGCTAATCATTGATGTTGGTAAAGAGTTAAACTTTCTCCTTAATCTTTGAGACTGCAGAAGTCACTCAGAGAGAAAGAGTGGTCAGTCTTTGAAACCTGCTCTCCAGTCTGGCACTCTTGCTGTTGTTGTGGTAGAACTCACTAATTCCTTTGCTTTCCTGCAAAAGAAAGAGAGATGTTGAAAATTGTTTGGAGCCCCAATGGCTGGCTATTTTATTTATCCATCCCTAGCACTGGCCTTGAGTGGAGGGATGAACTGAGCAACTGCCTCCTGACTTTCCAGCTCCTGGCATAATGACAGGTCTGTTCACTCTCATTGAATGGAAGAGTCACCGAGGAATGAATCTGTAAACAGGGGAGTGCAACTTCCTTTTTGCTGCTTTGGCAATGCCCTAAGCTTTGCATTTTTAGTCATTCATTGTTGTCATAATAAAACCCTCAAAGCTTACATTTGAGCCTTGTCTTTGTGCATGAAAATGAAACCTTTGCAGCTTGTGCCCAAATCTGTTTTCTTTATAATGAATTGTCCATCTTCTCTCTTTTATTCCCTCCTGAAATGCTGATAAATATTCTGTTGCATTGAGCTTAGCCTTTCAAAACAGAGTGATATATGAGAGTCATAAAAGCTGGATGATACCTAAGGGGACTCAATGCAGATACCCCTGGGAAGGCAGAAGATAATGCTATGTTAAAACCAGGTGGTTATTATTTGAATAATGTAGAGATGTAATTTGAAGGTTCATTCTCAGTGTAGTGTTGATGTGGAGATAAGTCAGACCATATATCTCTCCCTTGATCAGGGTTCAGTAACCATTCCTGTATTTTTACTTTATAATTCCTACCTTTTCCCTTCAACTAGTCAAATGATAAGCAGTGCATTTGCTAAATAGTTGCGTTGTTTATATTATCTCTCCCCTCACTCAGAACTATAACAGGATGTTTTATCTACTGAAAAAAACCCTGTCTCATTACTCTGCAAACCACTGCACTGACTTCACTGTAACTGTAGCTGCAATTATCATTGTTGGCATCCAGAGATAGTGGGTTTTCTATTTACACTCCACTCCTGGTCCTTGTGAAGTTTAATAAATGAAGTCAACAGTTACATTATCATTTGATGGACTCATCACCTGATAGCAGC
>JAOXXN010000102.1:25759179-25774385 GCA_026770055.1 Myrmophylax atrothorax | reverse complement strand
TCTTTCTAGGAACTTATTTGCAGATGTGTTGGTTGTCCTCCTGGGGCTGTCTGTAGTTGGGGATAATTAGAGGAGGAGGGCCATGCTCTGGAAGTCAGAAAGGTGTTATGGGATTCTTCACCCAAAATTGCTGCAGGCAAAATTCCTTTGCTTGAATGATTGAATCAAGACTTTAAGTTTGAAAAAGGAGTTTGGTGGGAAAGCAAACTTCAACCTCAGAAGCTCAGCTGACTTGATTTGATTAGGAGATACTGCTTACAGGCTTTGGTGCCTTGTAGGTGACCTGAAACTTGACTCGGGGAATCAGTTTAGACCTGTCTCTGGCCTCTACTGCTTCTTTTATTTGTATTTGGTGAACCTGCACCCCTTTTTATCAGAAGCGATTGAGAAGATGAACACTGTGAAGATTTTGAGGCATTTTTGTATCCATAAATGTAAGAGAAGTACCTTCAAAAGACACACTAACCTTCTCTATGCCCTTCTATCAAGATTTTCAAATTACTTTCCAAGCATCACTATTATGCCGTGTCATGAAACCATGGGATTCTTCTATAGTTAAAATGCCTTTTGCAGAGTGAGGGCTTCAGAACATGGATCATTAATTTTATGTGATATCACTGACATCACTGACATTGTATGACTCTGTCACGGGGTTTCAGTTTGTTTTCACTTTCTGTGTGCATGTATATTTAGATTTGTGAATTATTTGTGCATACTGCTATTTGTTCTGTGTTGTTTAAGGACTCTGAGATCTGTGTGGCAGGAAAGAATACAGTTCTCTTAAAAAGTGCATGGTGATGTCAGCTGAGATCACCACCATTTCAGACAGAGAATGATGAGAAGAAAAATGTAGTAGAACTAAGCAGTAGAACTGAAAAGCAATGTTTTTCCTTAATGTATTTAATGTGTAAGTAAGTTCTTGGTAGAGAAGGTGCTACTAGATAAGAACTTTATTCTGGAGTTTTTTTCAGCTGAGCATTGTAATGGTTCTACTAATTGAAATACAGTGGGCAAAGGGCTGTATAATATTTTGTTTCCAATTTAGAAGTAAAATAAGTCTCAAAAGTTTGGGTTCACTGTTAAATGAATTTTTAGCTTGCTGCAAATGGGGATTCCTATTATCCTCTTGTTATATGTAACATGTACATGAGCACATGTTAAATGTTATTGGTTTTTTATCTTCTGCATAGATCAGCCAAATCTCTGCATCCCAGGTCACATGTATATAAAGTCTAGCTAGGGCTATAAACCTGGCCCTTTGGTTTATGCACCTAATTCAACATTGAAACTAAATAAAATAGCTGCAGTACCATACCTCTGTAACTTACAGGACTTCAGAGGCTTTTTGAGCCAAAGGAGTGTAAGTCCACTGTACATAATTGCAGCAGCTACAAAATAATGGAAGGTGTGTTTTGATGATTTCATATAAATAAAGAATGCATTTGTTGTTATTCAAAGGATGAAAACAAGCCATTAAGCTTCTGCTGTATTCATATTTAAAAAAAATAGTTGTAAAAACTTGAAGTAAGAATTCTTGAGCAATCTCTGGATGAAATGGGCTCTTACTTACAACAAAACCGCCAAAATCATTTCCTTACAATCTTTACATTTGCACCACTGTCACACCAGCATAAGAAATATATGGCTCCTGGAGTTGTAAAAAATTAATCCAGCCAAACCTGCAACAAATAATTACCTTTTTAACTGTTTGAATGAGGTGAGAAAACCTTAGCATCCCTAGGCTCAAACTCTGATACTATCGCCTATGGCTTGCTCGATAATTTTTCACAAATGAAAATAGATGGAAGGATTAAACATTCAAGTCACAATGATTCAATCAGCATAATTTATTTATGAGTCATTTTGCAAAACACTCAGTGTATATTTTCCCATCTCTTTCCTTGCATGCACTTTGAGCCTTCAGGTATTATAAACATTGCATGCATTATCATTTAGTGCACAGGAATTTGCAGTGACTTAGTAAGGAAATTGGGAGTATCTTTCATTTTACCTCTCAAAGAAAACTGCACAGTATTTAAAATGCATGTCAAGCACATTTGTTAAAATTATGTGAAATGAACCAAAAGTTGACATGTATACAGTGAGAATGTGTGGCCATTCCAGGATGTCTGGATTCATGTAGAGTATCCTTCACTCATGGTTTATTTTAAGTTTATTGTAATGAATATCCATATTAGGCCTCTCAAACCATCATCTGTCTTTTTGCCTGTCAAAAGCCTCTTCTGATTATCTGCCAATCTTTTCCTTGATGTCCTTGGTTGAAAAGAACAAATAACGGTATTAAAAAAACCCCTTTGTTGCCTGAGATTCTTCTACCCTTTCCAGGCCGAAGTCTAGCAGTCACCATAAATCCTTCAGGGTAAGCATTCCTGCTCTGCCCCTCTGTAGATCACCTGCCTTCCATGGATGATGAGTGGGTTTTCTCCTGTACTCTGTCGATTGATTTACTTCTGTTGCAACCACATTCACATCCTCAATTCCTGATATGTTTTAAACTTTAAAAGTCAAATTTGGACCTGACCTTGACCCTCTCATCTCAGTCAAATATAAGTCTTAACCCTAATCATTCAGTTCTGATTCAAAACCAATCTTCTGAATGAAAACCAATCCTGTCTCCCAGGAACAGGTTTATGGACATGTCCCTGGAAAGTAGCGCTAATGGTACTGATTTCTGTTCTCAGTTAATCTGGCTCCTCTTCCCACATATCCTTGTTAGTTGTGCCACAGCCACTTTGTATGGGACCAGGCAGATGAAACTAAACCTTCAAAAAAAGAAAAAAAAGTGACAACAGTATTTTTAACATGGATCAGTGTTTTAGACTGGTTCCCTGCCAGCCTCCAAAAACATCTATTTAATATGAATATAAGAGCATAAAGAATGGGTGGTGCAGGGGTGAGAATAAATGTGCATAAAATTGGAGAGGAGGAAGTACAGGATGGGTGTGAAATGCTCTCATGAAAAAATACCCTTGGAATCATGACTGTACATAAAAAGAAATAAAATACAGCCCTCTGTAAAAGCCTTTAGAAACGTGTCACTAAATGGAAACCAAATGAGAAGAAAGTTGAACAAGGTAAGGAACTGTGAATCAGAGAAGGTATTCTGGTGCAAAAGATACTTTTCAATTATGGTCTTGCTTTGCTTTCTCCATTTATTGTCTTCTAAGCTTATGAACAAATTTCTGTATTCATCCCATTTTTAAAGAATAATCATCATCTTCTCCAACTTATATATTTAATTGTAACTGTGAAAACATTCAGAAAGAGATATTGGAACATTGCAACTGGACAGTTTCCTCCTACTTCTCACCCATGAATGGGAGCAGTGTCCCACCACTGCTATGCTGACATGAGGCTTTTCCTCCACGGCCTTTCCAGAGACCTGTTACGTACTTTGTTCCTCTGTGTCAGTGCCGCATTTTCAACACCCAGGTGAGACCTGTCCTTTAAAGGCAATATATTGTTTGTACTACATACATAAATATACATATATAAAATTGTATATTTAGAGAGAGAGGAATCATAGATCAACGAAATGTATTAGGTAGGTTACTGTGAAACTGGCTGTGCTTTAAGCAGGGTGGAGTGTGTAGAGATGGCCTTCAGTGTTTGATTATAATTAAGTGAGTTTACTTAGAGATACATTTTGTTTCAAATGTAATTTATAATGTTATGATACATATGTATGATACATACATATGATATAATGTGTACCATACAATAATGTATGATACACATTATAAATACACACATGCCTATATCTACATTACAGTTTTAGCTGTGTGGAAATACCCAGTGCCCAAACTGAACTAGAATCTTACAATTCAAAGCAGTACAAGGGGAAGTGTCTATTCACATGACAACCGAGGTCTTCATTACACATACACAGATTTTGACACATAGCTGCATTAGTTTGAAGAGATGGATTGCACCTAATACTTTTTTTGTTTAAAAGGCTTGCTGGGACTTTTCATTTAGATTTCTCTGAATTCTTGCTACCTGCCTTCACTCAGCTCTCTTTTAGATCTCCAGCTGATGGATATGTAGCAAGGAGAAATGATTTTACATTGAGAGCAAGAACTGCTCTCAAAGCAACTGCTTAAGTCGCTAATAACTGCATTGATCATAGCAGCTGAATAACATATGTTTACAGCGGTTCAGATGTTGATAGTTCCTTGCCTTTGTATGAAATGATAGTGTTTATGGACAAGTAAGTTTTGAGGTATTGGTACTTGATTCAGATTTCATTTCCCATGAGCACCAAGCTGGCATACCCTTATTGGTAGTAACAGATTTTTTCCATGTTTACCCCTGTGTGTAAAGGACCAATACATCCTTTGTGATTTTTACAGCTGCCATATATTAATGTGTGCTATATCTAGCTTGTCATTTTCTTTATCCTTTGCTCTTAGAGTTTATGAGTTACATCTCTGCATAAAATGTCATCATATAACATTGTGCTTTAAAAAGCCTGTTACTTATTAAGAGCGTGAGTTTACGCTGCTGGGGACATTTTATTTTCCCATCAGGAAAATGAAAATGTCATTGAGGTCTAACCAGACCCCTGAGCAAAAGAAAATTGTTTCTAGGATTCCCTGCAGGACCTGGTAGCCTTTGTGCACATAACGTATATCTGAAATACAATTTTCCCCTCATTTTTATCCCCTTCCTCTCTTCCAGAAGATGCAATGATATGATATTAAAGTTCCAAGTTCCTCTGTATTACTTTGCTTGTTGAAAGATGTGACATTGGAGCTATGTAATTATCCTGGCAGGAGTCATCACTGCATTTTTAGCTGCTTCTCTAAGAGCTAGATTGCAACCCCAGGTACAGCCCTGAGCAGGGGATCATGCATAAAATGTTCCTATTCCCTGTCTTTCTCCTAGAGTAACTCAGAGGCAGTATAGAAAACATGCCAGTGTTTTCCTATTCTGCCCCATTTAGATCACATCTGGTTCTCTACAGCCTGCTGTGTTGAGGTGCAGACTCCTTCCAGGACTCTACCACTGACTCTATCCTTAGTGCTATGTAGACTGATAGTAGACTTACATCCAAGGCTGACTTCACCCACCACCCACAAGGTTAAACTTCAAGTCTCTGCTCTTAGACCACCTTCTTCCAAGTTCTGCAGGAAGAAAGCATTTGACACTTCACTACTGAGTGTTAGGCATATTTATATGCTCTGGAGGCAGAGAGGATGGCCAGAGAGGACATTGTCAGGTCCATTAAATAGTATTCTGAATTTGAACACTACCCTTGCCCCAGCTAAAATAAAAAATGTGTGTGAGGCCTTCAAAATTCACAGTGAAAGCTGTGGGACTTGAAATGGCTGAGTTTTTCTTTGGTGTCTTCACAGTCTTGGGTCAGAAGACCTGACCTCCAGGAGAAAGATACTGCAGCGATAGGTCTCTTGGCAACACAAGGGATCTTGGATTTGTCAGCCAAAGCAGAAGTGCTATTGTACTCCTATCCAAACACTCAGCAATATTTAAAGCTTTTTCAAAAATGACAACAAAGTAATAAGCCAGAATTGCTATACTTGCACTGGGGCTTCCAGTTAGTCATTGCTGAAAATGAAGTGGAACCAGTGGAAACTGTAATTCGGCTGGTTCCCTCTACAGCTGAGTGGTTCCTCTGAGAACCTCTACCACAGAAGCTGTCAACATTTCACTTTATAAAGACAATATCGTGGGAATGGAGAAGTAACTCACAAGCATCTTTCTTTCCTCTGAATTCAACACTTCTGAGAACCTATCTCATAGTGGGTATTTCAAAAGCAAAGGATGATGAAGATCCTCTGAGTTAGAGCTAGTAGGATTTCTAGACTGAACATTTCTTTCTAATTTAAAAATTCATTTTTATATAGTTAATTCTCCATAGAAAAGTTTGGTTCTGCTTTGTATTTCCTGATTTAATTCAAAGAATTATCTACACATACATATTATATATCTTGGTTGCTTATTTTGTGTGGGTGTGCAGTTACTAAAAAAGTTCTGCAGAAAGATTAAAAATGGTTTAAAAAAAAATTGTTCCTGCTGACATTTCTCACAGATTTTCATGCTATTTTTGACTAATTCTCATCTGTGTACTTTTTACATTACATATAAATTTATGAGCAATTGTTTTTTTAAACTAAATATATTTTCCTTAAGACTGAAGAGTGAATCTAAGTTGAACTTTAAATGCAAGTTAATAATCTCATCCACCAGAGCAGTTAATTAGATATTTTCTAGCAGAAGGAAAAATACAAGAATTTGTTGAGTCATCCCGGCCTTTCAGGTGTCTTGCCAAACCTGTGGCAAATTTCCTGAGCATCTGCCTGAAAACCAAGAATGCAGAGCTTGCTCCAAGGGTCCATCTTGCAGCCAGTAGACAGACATAGGCTTCTGGGTTCTCAAATATGAAGTCAGGATTAAGGAAGCCCTGGAACCGTGGATCAAACCAGAACTGCAAACCACTTTACTGATCCTGACAACAACATTAATTTCACTGAGCATCTACAAATCTTATAAGCCTGTTTCCTGAGTACGCTTTTTCAGATTTGTTTATATTAATTAAAACCCAAGTTATATAATAATTTTAATAACAATAACAAAACTCTCAGGAACTGTTTTCCTTTTTGGCTTATTCTATTGGTTTTAATTCTGTGTTATACTATTCCTTACATCATTCAACTGCATTGCAAAGTTGGAGGAACAAAATGAAGACTTGAGAATTTTCTTTCTTTTTAATTCGTTAGCAGGCACATTGGGCATTATTAGTTGTCATATAATTCTGTATTTCCAACTGGTCTCTAATTTAAAACAAAGTCTGATATTAGTGGGCAGAGTCAATTGTTTGCGAAACAGAAAAGGCAATTCAGGTCACTTGCAAAAGCAATGAGCAGTTTAGCAGTTTCGATTTTCCAGAGATATAATTTATTTTCGGAAAATCTAGCGTCTCTATCATTTTTATTTTCCTTTCATGTTTGTCACCTGAACACATAGTTATCTAAGATCACAAATATTTTATTTCATCTTTACTTAACATGGAGGTTATAAAAAGAGGATTGTTTTGTCTTTCTCTTTTGAGAGTATCTGTGCATTGTAAGTTAAATATAATTTTCCAAAAGGACTTGCTATGACCTCACAATAAACTGTTGCTCTTTGGGTTGTTTTTGGTTTTCACTGCTTATGGATTGAGGCAGATATGAACCATCACAAGCATTTTACAGATGTCCACATGATATAAATGGCAATTCACAACCTGCAGTCATGGGGATTGTTCCAGATTTAGATAAACAGATTAGGATTCCAACATCAGAGAGCAAATAGATCAGAATAAATTATCCTAAAAGGCAATGAAAACAGCATACTTCATGAGCTACACAAAAATAAAAACCTTCATATATGTTATGTCTGAAGATAAAATTCCATGAGAAGATCATAAAGAGATTGATAATATTGCTCAAGTAGCTGGCAGAAAGTAGAATTGGTCATCACTAATGAAATATTTTTGGAATAATTCTATAATCAATGATCTGAACTTTCAAAAATGCTGAACAAATAACGTAGAGAGACAGTATTGGATTGTGCTCTTGCCATTGGCTTTAGTTGTAGGTTTCAAAATTCTTATGAGTGACCAAAAACAAAGAATCCTCCCTGGCAATTTGTCCCCTCTGAATGTCATGTTAAAGACCAATACTAAAAGGAATTAAAGATCATATGAAAGCCTTTTTGGATGAATCTCAAAAGAAATACAAAGAATATATGTAGTCAATAAAAAGAGATTAAAGCAATGTTTGGAATATGGAAGGTGAATTATGAGCAGCTGAAGAAGCATCTTGACGCAGAAATCCATTCCAGGCGGAGAGAATAAACTCATTTAAATTACACAGAGATTTATGGGATTATACATAGAAACTGCTCTAAACTATCTGGCAAAAACAACTAAAGGAAGAAATAGTTTGGCTTCTGCAGACGACTGAGGGTTTCTTGGAACTATAATGCACAGGTCTTGCCCGATGTGATAAAAGAGGAGACAGGAAGATAAGAAAAAGCAAGAAACTCATGAAAATTTACAGATTCACTGTGAGTTTTACAGCTTGGAAAAATAACAGCAAGATGCTTGGGAATATGACATGAAAATATGACATGTCATATTCAGGAAGAAACCCTGATACTAATTAAAAATCATCCACTTAAATTAGTTACTGTGTTCAGGTTTTCATCCTGTGTTGAATTAGGCATGTTTTTTTAGTAAGAGCTGGCAAAGTTAAGGGATTTTTTTCCCATTTGCCAGCCTTATAAGTTCCAACTGGTGTCCAGTGTTCTCTGTACTGATGCCTATAGTACAATCCACATAGTTCTAATGTCCTCTTCACTTCCTATTAAGACCATGGCTGATTTTGCTCCTGTAAATACTGTAAAAATGTGATAACTTTAAATGAAAACATTATCAAGGAAGCACTTCTACTTTTAACTTGATGTTAATTTTGCATCCCAAATCAAATATTAGGAATATGAAAGATAAAGGGAATTTCAGCGACAGATAATCCCAGAAAGGAGTCTTGGCTAATCATGTAACAGAACACTTTTGTCCAGAGGGTAAGGAAGAGGAAATTATCTACTTCAACTGGTACAGCAATTAAAGTCATTAATAAGTGAAAAAAAAGCTACCAGAAAAGTAGTTTTGAGCTGGGTGAACTAGACACAAAGAAAGGGGATTTTTTTTATATATTGGGGAAAAAATATTGAACCTTGAGTAAGGCTACTACACCTGTATCTAATAAAGTAGTTATTATCAAGACATCAAAAGGAGAAGTGTTCAGTAAATATTTGTGTTAATTATCTGGGAAGAAGGAGGATATACTTTTAGCAGCTGAGAATAATAAAGCAACTCCCAATCAACTAGCAATTAGGACCTTTAAAATAATGAAAACTTTCTCTGCAAGGAAAATATGTTTTCAAAGTGCAAGCTCATATGAATTCACTTAGGAATCCCAGAAGGTTTTTTGAGAATATCCTTGTCTAGCCATTAACTTTGATCCCTGGAGAAAAGCCTATAAGGGAATGTAACTGATGTAGACTGTTAGTTTACCAGCAATTCTATGTAAAGTAAAATAGTGGAAAACTGATACAGTATTCATTAAAAATAATTAAGGCCAAGGAATGTAATCAATAGCAAAGTTATTTTATGGAAAATTAATACTAAACAATTTCTTTTCTCTGATGACTTTAAAAGTTTGAGGAGTAATAGAAAAGAGGAACTACTCTTTAAATTTTCTGAAACATTTGATTAAACAGTGGAAAATGTCCTGGAAAAACAGAACTATATAATGTTAAAAGGGCACATGTTGAATAGATTATGAATTGGCTAATTGAATTGTCTCACTGCTGGAAGTAGCAATGGGCCCAATGTTATTCAGTAACTTTTTCAGTAATTTGCATGTCATATTATTGCTGCTAAAACTGGGAGCTGAGGTGAAGGGTGGTAGAAGTGATGGCAAAGATGGACTAGATAAAATACATTTTAAAAAATTCAGTTTCACACCTTGTTTCCATAGCCAGAAGCCATTCTATAGAGAGAGTGAAAAGATATCTGGCAAAAAATCTGTAAGCAAGAAACAGTCCTTCCACATCTGACACAATGCTGAAATGATATGTTCTTTGGATTTACAAGCTGGGAAGCAGCAGCTATAAGGAGGTAATTTTAAAGTTTATATATCATACCAAAAGAGTGAGAAATTAAAACTGTCTACTTCTGGTCATATTTTTAGTAGATTGTTGCAAAACTTGAGTACATGTAGGAAATACTAAAATTTTAGAGAGAAAAAGGGAAATGTCAAAGAACTTTGTGGAACTCAAATGAGCATCTGGTTGAGAGAACAGCCTTTCTACAAAGGATGCCCAGCACCAATGGGAATGAGTGCACACAGAGACAGCTACTGAAAGGTGTAAAGCAAAATGTACCTTGGGTATAGTGATCGAATGGAGAACTTGCTTTCTTTAATATTAACCCTTTAAAAAACCTGACGCCCAGACTATTTCTTAGGATCTTGCCCATAGACAATGGGAAGATATTGCCACCTCTTGAAGACGATTCATCCATCTGTCTAGTGCTTTGTTTTAGGTTAGGCTTGCATCCTGTTCTTTGTATACTCCATGCTCCATGGGTCACAGAGAGGCTGGGTAACCAGATGCTTGAGTTTGAGAATGTAAAATTAAATAGAAAGAATCTCACCTGAATTCTTCTCTTGAGTATGAGAAAGCAGAAGCCTAAAGCCTATTATATATGCTGGACTTACGCCAAAACTGGTTAAGGAATCATGGATCTGTATTAGTTTTGCATGCAGCTGTAACCCTGTCTAAAAGCCTAGTCTAAGGGCATGTTAGCTAAAATAAAAGTTGCCTTTTGAATGGCTGTACAGCTTTTTGACAGGTTAATGTCCAGATGATTCTGTGTTTGAGGAGGGAACTCACTACAAGCATCCAGGCAGTCATATACTTAACAACTCACATTCCTCATCCGTATTCTTCAAACTCTACATATCCAGGCAAATTTCTGCAGAATTCTCAACTATGCCAGGAATTAAACTATGATGCCATAAAATGTCTTTGCCATCTGTGAGTGAATAAGTCATACTGAAGTTTACTTCCCCAATATGTGCCTGTTGGTTACTTTTGTACAGTGGCAATATACTCTGAAATTATGCCAGTTTATTTTAATTACTCCAGCTTATTATTCAGACCACACTCTGAAGGAAGGCAATTATCTGTGGACACAAATGCAATATTGTAGTAGATGAACCTTCTGTGATTAGAACAGTAAGAACAATATTAATCGTATTATGAGATATTACCATTTCTACTTCCTTGGATCAAGAGGAAAGAGACACAATTAAATTTATTACTGCATAAATATGTCATGTTTATTCAGTATATAGGAAATCTCATTTTTTAAATCAGTGAAATGCATTATTATTTTTCTAAAATGCAAATTTTTTTCTTAACACTGATCAGAAATTGTTTGAAGGCCACTTTTCCAGCAGGTAGCAGAGCAATTTCATTGGAGATACCTCAGCATCTGTTCCTCTGTTGTGAGAATTGTACAGACCTTTTCTTTTAAGAAAAGGAATATGTGGGCATGGATACGAGGAACTTTTCTACACATATTTAATAAAACAATGTGATCCACTGTAGTTCATGAATTTATTCTGCTGAGAATGGAACAAATCTTCCCTTTTCAGAAAAAGAAGTAGTGGAGATGAAAAGAGAGTCAAGCCAAGCCTTTGAGTGTTCCCTGAATGCTTCAGATATGTATACTTCAAGAATATGTATTGATGACTTAGTGGGCTGGAGAGAATTCGTGGAAAAGAGAGAGACAAAATTAAAATTGGAGATCTCACCATTTCATACATCCAAATGTGCCAATTATGCATTAAAAATTTATAATACATATTATTACTTCCTTATGAATCAAATTAATATTTGTCTCCCCAGGCAGTAAAACACATCAGATGTTATCCTATTTTACTGCAGACTAAAGGGAAATCATGTCTAGATATCAAGGGGTCTTATTTTACCTTCTGATAAAGTCTTACTTATATATAATTTGGTACAGAAATAAATACAGAATGAGGTACAAAAATGCAAAAGTAAATCTTCTTTTTACAACTCTGAACAAAGAAGAAGAGTTTCCTTGTGTTATTAAACTTAAACACTTCATCCATCTCAGGTCATATTATCGCTATGGCTAGGCTTAGAAGACTGTTCCAAGAGTCCTGTTAGAAAAAACACTGATTTGTGTTCAATTACTTAAAAAAATATAAGTTACCACCTAGGACAATTTGGGAATATTGCTTTCCTTGTCCATTCTGTTTGGAGTGCATACTGGCACTATGAGCTCTGCTTCGAGTCTAAGCATGGGAGAATGTTTGAAGTTGCCAATTGAGAATTTTCATTGAACCTTAATGATTGGAAAGGTCCAAGATGCAGATAGTGTTTGTCAAATAATACCATATGGATCTGATCACAAGATAAGTCACTTACTTTTAATTTCATACCAGCTAGACATTTCAATGCAGCTGGTTACTGTGCTGGTTTAAAGGTAAACTGGCAGGAGAAAAGAACCCAACTCAAAAAGAGAGTACAAGTCAGAGATATAATTTAATAAAATGACTACAATAAATACAATGATACAGAGAAAAACCCGCAAAACCCAAATGCATAACCCAGCACCCTGGGGCATGAACAGAATGGTTTTCATTAGCCCCTGTGCCACATGGTCCCCCTGAGTGCAAAGTAAAAGGAAAGGAAAACCAGTCACAGTCTGATCAAGAGTGGCAGTTGCAGTCCTGTTGAGGTTCTGGTCCTCCTCTGGATCTGACGAGTGGTACTGCAAGTCCCAAACCCCTAAGATTATATATGCTCGCATTTAGGTGGGAATGCCCAGTACCTCCCCCACGGCCAGGAGTTTCACAATGGGTGAATTACTTTGTGCGTCATGGGATATTCCTGGAATCATTGAAGGCTCATTAGCAGACATGATCCCTCAGGCTGGGTGTGAAGGTTCTAATGCCTCCCCAGAGGGTTGTTATCACAGCTGAGCTATTGTTGTGAAGGCAGGAGCACTTCCTATGTCACTGAATTCTCTTAACACCTATCTTGCAGCCTGAGGGTTCAGGTGTGCCCTGGGCAGCTGCAGCAAATGGTCCATTATTAACAGGTCATCAGAAATTACATAGTGAGTATAGAATACACACTCTTGGTTATACCTACACAGTGATAAACTGGTCCTGGCCACCGTAACTATGACAGCCATCAGTGGTCCTTCTTCAATAAGTCGATGGAGAGGCACAAACCAGACAAGAATTACCAAAACAGATGTGTTAGGTGTGTTGACTCCACTGGCTGATCACACAAAGTAGTGTAAAGCTCTGGAAGGAACATGAAATTATGTGGGACAGGTCCTGACAAAGGCTTCAAGAAGTTCTCTCTACATAATTTAAGTCCTGAGATCAGACAGCATCCATTTTTTTATGCCAGATCTGATGTTGCAAAGTTTTGGATTTTGACCTGCATATATCATTTACACAATCATAAAAATTAGTACTATTGGTAACTGTAGTTACAATGAGTTTTACAACTCATTGTATAATTGAGTGTCTTGTATAATACATTACTGCATCTTGAGAATCTGATGCAACATGCTAAATTGTGGTTGTGCATTTGTGTTAGTAAAATATAGAATAAAAACAATATTCTCCCATCAATAGGACTCTTTTTGTCAAAAAAACTTGCCAAAGAGGAACAATATGAAACTAAAACATAGATGTCAAAGTGCTAGAATAAACCACCCAAACTAATTTAACATGTTAGTGCCCAGACTACTGTGACAATCTCAGAGACCTTTCTTTCAAAAGCCTTTACAGAATTAGGGAATAGATGATAGGAGACAGCTGGTGGCAGAAGCAGTGATGGGAGGGGTTTTACTGCTGCTTTCTGTTGGTGGAAGACTATTGGTGTCATTCTGTGTATTGTACTAGCATGTGAGTACAGAATTTGACTGTTGTAGAATTAAGAAGAGTATTCAAAGAACTGTCAAACAGGATGCTCCACCTGGAGATAATAATTATTGTATCTGGTATTGGAGATGATTATCGATGTTTTTAGTTTTACTACCATGGATATATGGCTCTAACATAACAGATATTGTCTGTTTATCTATTTAACTTTCGTTTTCCCTTTTTGCTTTTTGGGGCTTTGATTTTGTTTTGTTTTGTTTTATTTTTTGTTGTTGTTGTTACCATAGTGATGTTGACTATAAAGTAACATTTTATTCTTTTTGTTAATGTGCTCAGGTAATTAGGAGGTTACATTAGACTGCTGTGAGTTCCCGTAGTTTTCTTGGTTATGATCAACCTTAGCAAAATGAAAATTGTGCTTGCAGATGAAACAACATCTAACAGAAGACCATAAAAAGGGGAGAGAAGGTAATTTAACTGACTAATTAAGAGCCCAATCTGTGTGTGATGGGACAATACTTAGCTCAGAACCACTTAGCCTTTCTGATTTGGTCCACTTAAGAGTACATTATACAATATTCAGCATAGAATTATATACTCCAGGGAATTTATTCAGCTGAAGTGCCCACATTTTTTATATCTTCAAGGAACATGGCCCTCATTATACCCCTTGAGTATGTAATTATCTTGGAACAGCTACACACCTTGGTGCATTTTATGATCTCCTTAAAATGTTATATTTACTCTTTTCTTCTAAAGCCCCAGGCAGACAAAAAGTTGGAAACAGAATGATTAAGGTATCTTGTTACAAACCTAGAGATTTGAGTTTTAGCCCACTAGAACTTACATGGAGAGCTTCCTCCAGCTGGCAGTGTTTTAAATGAGAATCTGCTTCCCTTTCTCAGGGAAATGGTTAACGTTGAGTCTAATGGGGAATCTGACTTCTTACATAGGGCCAACCCACAAAAGAAATTGTCTTCTACTATAATAACCCAGCCAACTACTTGAGATCCTGGGAGACTTTTAACCTGGTATTATTGAGAGCAAAAGTCATCAACAAATGTTTTATCCAAGTGTGTATGATCATATGGCTGTCAAAGATAGTGAAGGTGCTTCATAATATCTTGAGGGGAGGGGGTTGATCAAGCCCCTATGGGTTCTAGTTGCCTTCACATACAAAAAAGCATCTGTGCCATCCTCAATTCCCTTCTCTTTCTGAGAAAGCTGTACTTGAACTCCCCTATAAAAAGATGTTCTTCAGGCATTCTTGTCCAAAATTTTAATCTATATGCAGTATCCTTTACCGGCATAATTTTTCTGCCTAACAACTCAGAAGATCCTGTTTCTGGGGCTTAAATTAGTGTGTACTTAAATGCTTTGCTGGGCAATGATATGGAGTGCTCTGTCAGATATTAAACAAATAAAATTACCACATGCCACTAAAGTAAAAAATGTGCATGTGTGTGTGTGTGCCGATATTTTTTGAGCTCCCAAGAGTCCCGCCAAGAGTCAGAGACGTCACCTTTGCAGAAGTATCGTCTGTGCTCTGAACTTTATTTACTAAAACACACACACTTCTTGAATCCGCAAATAGTACAGGAATATTATTGGTTATTGGCTAGGGTGTGCTTGCTTTAATATACAGCTTGATTGGTGCTTTTTCCTAAACTATGTCCCTCT
>JAOXXN010000102.1:25734553-25746398 GCA_026770055.1 Myrmophylax atrothorax | reverse complement strand
AAGATGGGTTACAGAACTTTAGCTTTAAAAGAAAAGCTCAAGAAGGTAAATTCACTCTGTACTGGATTTCTTTTTTAAAAAAAGTCATCCTTTCCCAAGGAGGACTTTCTATTTGAATTGTTCCCTCTTGTTGATGAAGAGTATCTGTAGAATTTGGCTCTCCTACAAGTACAACCATGAATAATGCATGGTGACTAGAAAAGAATGGACAGCAAATAACAACAGGAAACAAATACTACACTTTGCAGGACAAATTTCCAGGTGCACAATAATTCCTTCTAAAATCTGTGAACCTCATGGGATTCTCATATATTTTCATGAACACCTGCAAGCAATAAATATCCTGATGCCATGTATTGCAGCTGAATTTGCTGCCTTCATTTGTGTGTGGGAGAAATCATATTCATACACCTCATCTATCTCCTGTGTCAAGCTCCTCTGCTCTGCTTCGCCGTTCTGCAATTCAATGTAAATAGTGGGATAGTTTGCAGCTACCACACACTGAATAGCTGCTTGTGGGGATCATGTTTGCAGGTAGGTAAAGTATTGCCACAGGACCTGATTTAGTTTGCAGGGAGTAACAGACACACTGTTGGTAGGGGCCCACTAAGGGACAGGTCCTTTCTTCCCTCTCTCTTTCAGTCATCCCATATCCAACTGGCACAAGAAAGGGTGATATTGGTGGGGCTTTTCTTGTGTTTACCCTGCAGTGAGGATTTATTTGACCATCTACTGCAATTTCTCACTCTCTGAAAATTCTACAAAATCTTATATTGAGGTAACTTTGATAAGATTGTGACAGCATTGGCTCTAGGAGTTAAGACTCCCCAGCAGATAAAAGAGGATATTGGACAGAATGCATTTTTGGACAGAATGTCAGCTTTGACAAAATGTGCGTGAGACACCACAAAGGCCTTCTCTATTTTTTTCAGTTGAAAAGAGCCTTGAACAAAAAAAAAAAAAATGCCACAAACAGACAAAACCCCCCTCACACAAACAAAACAAAAAAACCCAAACTAACCAGCCAAAAAATAAAAACATAGCAAGAAAGAAGTAAGCCAAAACTTGGACTTGGGAAAGTCAGAGAAGCACTTTCCAGGATGGCTGAGGTTGGTAACTGGGAAAGAGAGTCAGGATCATCAGAGCAGCAGTTCAACTCATAGAATTTTGTTTGGCTGATATGAAATCACTTCTTATTAGTGTTTTCTCATTTGGAACTTCTTTGATTGTGTATTCACTTGAGACAATGAGAATATAGCCTTTTACTTGACTCAGGTGCAGCAAGAGCAGTAACATATGAGTAAAGCCCATTATTTTTACTTTGAGTGTGTAGAAATAGACTCAAGAACCTCAAAGGCACAGGTAATGTTTGTAATGTTTTGTACCTGCAAATAGTGGATCCAAGAAATTGCCCCACAGACAGAAAAAAAACACACGAAACACAGATTTTCACCTCTCTGAGGGATAGTCCAAGAACTAGAAAAATTTTAAAAAAGACCTTACTAGTTTGTACTTCTCTATGTCATGTTGCAACAGAAGAGGACTCAAATTTGGACACAGCTGCAGTATTGCAAAGTGTTGAGGAACAGGACAATTACACATTTATAATTCCTTCTCTATTCATCTTATCCTGCCCAGTTCTTCCAGAAAAAAAAAAAAAAAGAAAAAAACAGTTTCACTTAGTCCTGCTGCAATTCCCATCCCACACACCCCAAAGCAGATCAATCCTTCAACGGATCAGTGTAAGACGCATTTCCCATAAGTATTTCTGGGCTTGAGAATTTATCTTTTTGCCAAGGGGTATTTTCATGAGAAAGTGAATGGGTCAAAGTGGCCTTTGCGATGGACCCAAATATAACATGTTGGGGATTTTTTCATTGTATATTTCAAAAGAGAACGCACACATTTTGACAGTGTGGTGGCTTTATAGTCTGTAAATGAAAAGCCTAAAGTTCATTAATCAGGCTGCGAACAACAAGAAGGTGACACAGTCTATGTCTCTGTGTTTCAGAACTAAAGTTTGTTGTTAGATTATGTTGTATATGCTGCATATTTTTCTAGTTAAGAAAGCATTATGTAATAGGTGTAAGACAAAGGAAGAGTATAGAACTTTTTCTCACTTAACAACTCTATCCCTTAGTCTGATTTTCCAGAATGAGAGAGAAGTTATGTATTATTTCAAGAAAAGAAAAAATACCGTGATGTGAGCGAAAAAAATCCCACCACAACATAAAAAAAGGGAGATGTTATTTTGTAATAGTGCCTACCTTTCTACAGGTTGTTTCATGTAAAAATCTTAGCCATGTGGGTGGAGAAGAGAGGGTTGCTCTCTATTCTCTGTGACCCTCAGTTACAGAACGATTTGCCATGAGGACCTACTCCTTGCAGACCTTATTACAGTCTTTAAATATATAAAGGGGGCTTGTTAGAAAGATGGAGAAAGACTTTTTACCAGGGTCTACAGGGACAGGACCAGGGAGAAAGATTTTAGAAGGAAAGAGGGTAGATATAGATTGATTATAAGAAAGAAATTCTTTGCTATGAGGGTGGTAAGGCACTGGAATAGGTTGCTCAGAGAAGTTGTGGATGCCACATCACTGGAGTTGTTCAAGACCAGGTTGGATGGGCCTTTGAACAACCTGGTCTAGTGAAAGATGTCCCTGCCCATAGCAGAGGAGTAGAACCAGCTGATTTTTAAATGCCTTTTCCAACTCAAATCATTCTGTGAGTTTACAATGCACCTGCTGTCTGGACCATCTGGGTGATGTATTAAGAGAAAATACCCTTCTGCAAAAAGAACCAACATCCTCTTAAGGGGGAACTGAGAAGGAAAGATGGGAACTTGTTCTTAGAACTTTGAAGTTATTCAATGACACACTCTCCCTTAGAGCCACCTATTCTGTAGTTGGTGACTGCTCCTTCCTTAGGGGTCTTGTAGTTCAGAGACATGTAGTCATATCTGGAATAAACAAAGTTGAATATGGAGAAGGGAAGATGCATGGCAATGAAGATGGATTAATACTGGCTAAACAAGAAAGCACACTTTGTAGCAGAGCAGTGATTTTGAAGCATTATTTTCTGTTCTGATTTGTACAGATGAGGTAGCAGTGGAGCAGGGTGAGATGGATTTTCCAGAAATGAGAAAAATACTCACCACTTACAGAGAGGACAACAGGGTGAGAGGACATGAGGATGAGAAGTTATCTTCTACAGAGAAAATAACCAGAGTTCAGGGACATCATTCTGGATCTAGACTTCTGATTAAATAAGTTGCAGTAGTCCTAGGCATAGCTTTAATACACATTAAGCCAGTTTAAAACTGATTGATGGGAGGGATATGTCTGCTTCATTGCCCACCACCCAATAAAAACTGGAAGGAGGGTAGATGCATAGTGGGCAAGACTGGATCTTTCCTTGTGAGTGAAACAGGGTGAGGAAGCCCTAATGATGTACAGGTGAAGCCCTGGAACCTAAGCTAGCTGGTGGATCCTCAGGGCAAGAAGCTTCTGATTCATTCAAAGTCATGTCAAGCTGCTAAGGAAGGTGGTGCTGTGTGTGTGAGACCCAAGAGAAAGCTAAGGACAGCAAGAATGCCATGGTATAGAGAAGGGATGAAGGCTGACAGGGGGTTTGCCCAGAGAAGGAGCAAACCTGATTTTTTTTTTTCTGTAGAAAAGTTGAATATATCAGGCTTCTAAAATAATATGTTTAATTTATCCAAGTCAACTTTATTTTGATAAGCAGCAAGGTTTGAGGCAGTGTATGAACACTACACTGTGTACCAGTGATTTCTGTCTGCTGCACTGAGCAGCTTGCTAGTGAAACAAATTTAAAAACAAAAAATAGATTAAGGATTTGTAAACATGACTGCCCCATAATTCACTAATGGTTTCCCACAAAGTATATATTCTTCTAATGAGCCTCCTTTAAATGCAGTGATTGTAATTTTTTTGTATTTTCCTTTTGAGAAAGCAATAAAATATAAGTGATGGCATAAAAAAATCTTTATTTCAGTTGCATTGCACAGTGGTTTTGACTGTATGTTAATAGCTTGCATACTAATTTTCTCATCTCTCTGATGGGCAGAAAATTGCTTTAACGTAAATGCAGTTAAATTTGTCATTTTATATCTACACAGGTTTAAAAATTTATTACAAGCAGTATCAAATTGTTTCATAGCAATTTAGCAGCTTTTGCAGAAGAAAAATGTGTCAAGTTGGAGGTTGAGATAAAATTTTTCTCTCATTATAATTAATGTATTTTTTATTTTTATTGTCTAATCAATTATTTTAAGGGAGACTTAAGAAATGTAATAAAAGTGTTTGATTCTTGGCAAAGTTAAGCCGGATTTCTGAGTGTGCAAAGGAATTTTATTTTTACCACCAAAGTAAAAAGATTTAAAATTCACTTTTCACGCATAGAAGTAAAAACTACTTTTAAATAAAAAATTCTCCCACCATTCCATCAGGGGAAAGAATAAGAAGGGAAGTAATTTTTCTGTTTTATCAACTCATCTTTCCTTTTGAAAACCACACTTCTGTTCCACTAATTCTGTCAGCAACTCACTCAGTAAAGTAATATAACATGGCCTTATGCTGGAGGAGTATATTATCAACTTGACTGAGGCTGTTTAGAACCATTTCAGTGAAGGGACAAAGTCTGATCTTAATGCTTGAAGTTCACCTCTTATCCAGTAGGAATTGATCCTGGAAGGCTTTTGTAACTTAAATCATCTGTGGAGCATCACCAATGCTGTCCAAAGGGACTATAGTTGTACTTTGCAGGTGTACTTTGAGCAGTGATTCAAGGACATTTTTTTATTTGGGACTTGAATTCTCTTATGTCATCTGGAATTAATCCCATCCAATGTTGGTTTTTTTTATGTTATTATCTATTTAGCATCAAAAGCCATGCCTATGCAATGCACTGTAAAGGACTATAGTTTAATCTCAAGCAAAGGTTACTGCAACAATTTCCCATACCAGGAAAACAACCTCCAGAATGAAAATGTGACTCTCTTTCTTCTCCCTACCCTCTTTGTAGAATTGTTTTCACAGATTTTTACTAGCTGTGTTCTCTGTAGCCTCCACTAAACTAAGTGTACCTATTACATTGATTTGTGTTCTGCTTATGTGATTTATGGCATGCCAATGTGGTCATTATAATTGAGTTCCAGAATGAAGATAAGCAAGAAAAAGATAAAGTGATAACCTCCAAAAAGCTAGAGATTAATGAGGGGTGCTTTAGTCCTGAAGAAGGCAGTGAATGCATGTGTTTGAGAAAGTTAGGTCTGTGCCAGAAGGGGGAGAAGGTAAATGACTTTACCTATTACATGTCAAAAAAAACCCCAAAAGCATAAATTTGTACACTTTAGGAAAGATCTGAGGAAAAAAAAAAGTTTCTTCCCTTTCTCTTCCCTTCTGGCTCACTTCCCATTTTAAAACATCATCTACATTACTTTTCCTTTCCTTTCTGCTGCAGCATATCTGCTAATCTTCAGAACATGGTGAAGAGATGTAACAGCATTTTTAAAAAGTGTAGACTTGGTTTTTAAATGCCTGTATCTGTTTCATAAAACATAGTCATGGACATACTGAATTTATCTTTCCTTAACATTGGCAAGGTAGCCAGATTTAACTCCTATTTGTAGGAGAATATAACTTTCAGGGGGAAAAAATCCAGCCTGGACTTATATATGACACTGATTCCCTTCCATGTTTCACTGTAAGGTTCACCTTCCAGTGAACTCATTCTTCAGTTTTTCAATATCCACCTTGAATTTCAACTCCAAGTTTTTCATAGACATTTACAGCATAGTATGGATACCCTACTCTTTCTCAGCTCATGTTCTGTCCTTTGATTCAGATCTTGCGTCCCCTTTTGGCCATGGTAATTCATTGATAGCTCACATTCATTTCAGTGACATGTAACCTCAATGAAATACTGTTCATTGCCATTAATTATTTCAACTTTTTTTAATTCTTTATTGAGTCTTGTACCAGTGTTCTAGAACTTTGCCCAGGACTGATGTGAACATAACAGATCTGTAATTATTCAAGTAATCTCATTCACATTTTTTAAATAGTGGCAACGTACCAGCTTTTTCTAAGGTCCTGGAGCTTTTTGAGAAAGAAATAAAAAAAAAAATAGAGAGAATGATATGGTAGATATGTTCTTAAAGTATGAATGTTTCACATGTTGTCAGGATTTTTTCTCTCTCTTTTTTTTTTAAAAAAAGTCCAGTTTTCCTATCTTTCCCTTTTTGGTTTTCAGTTCTTGCCCATTTCCTGGTTTTACTGAAATGTTTCCCAGTTTACTGTAGAGAGTGGGCTGGAAAGAGAGTAATCAAGAAATAGCAAAGACCTTAAAATATATATTAAAAAATATCTGATACGTATTTATTTATCATTACAAAGATCTTGAATATTCTGCTTTTAACTTCCACTAATTAAAATCTGGAAAGTTATTGACATTCAAAATGTGAATATAAGATATTTAATTTAAAAAATTATCATTAAAATTTCAAGGTTTTTTTTTTAATACAGACTTAGACAACTAGGCCTTTCTCTGAAAACCATTTTTGTCTGCCTTGCACAAAGAAAAGCATAACTAGTTTAGTTGGTGAATAGGAGAATTTAGCTCAGCAGTTCTGGAAAGCCTAGAAGGAACACTCTTTCCCTCATCTAATGCCAAATGTACTCTGGATAACGATATTTGCCTGGCAGAAGAGATTCAGAACATCTGCTACCTCAGCACCCCTAGTCCCCACATTCTTGGGACTTGGAAGTGCGCATACTGGATGGATCCATGTGTCAGGAAGGGGAAGTATTCCAGCAAAATGTTTGGAAAGCAGGAAACCACTTGCCTAAAAAATAAAATGTAAATATTTTCGGACAAATAAAACCCCACTCAGACTTCATAGAAGAGTCACAGAGAACTATTTGCAATATTTATTCACTAATAAAGTGAGACAATTTATAAGGTTGAGTGATATTTTAACTGTTGTGGAATTATATTAGCTGGCAACAAGCTGTAATGCAAAGTGTATATGGGTACAGCCTGTCTCAGAGCTTGCTAAATGCTTTGTTTTTTATGCCATCTGTGTGCTGCTATCTTTATCTAGCTGAGGAATTTTTTTATACATCTATATTTAGTACATTGAAAAGACAAAAAAAAAGGATAATGATTTTGTTTTGTTTTTCAAATGAACCTAGGACAAGATCCAAAGCCTACCAGAGCAGAAAACTCGGACAGCAACAGACCTCAGAGCAAGATATGCAATGACTTTTGTGTAATCACCTGATGTTCCTCTACTGATAATACTGATGAAGGAATCCTAAGGTTCTTTAAAAAAATCTTTCATAGGATGGATTCAGGTTCTTAAACATGTGTCTAGATGACCTCAGCATCTGCTGAAGGTTGGCAGGTAAAACAAAAGACCTATGGGAACTGCGCCCAGGATTAGTGAGGGCTGGAATCAAGGAATAGCTATATGAGGTTGTGTGCAGCAGTGCTGGTTCGGATACCATGCAAGTGAGGTGTGAGAAATGTGCATGGATGGACACAGAAGACTATAGGGTTAAGGATCCTCAGGCAGGGATGGCCATGGGGCTTGAATATTGAAAGTGTTGGTTACAGAGGGTTGGAAGGGTGAGGAAGCACTCATCCTGGCTACCAAAATATGTCTTTGTAGCATAGTTATGAATATATCTTGACTAAAATTAAGAAAGCCTTAATCTCATTATGTAAATGAGAAAGCAATGACACTTGTCATCTCCCTTCCATGGGAAAGGAGCTAGCACTCATTTTCAATTAATCATTCTGTAGCAAATGAAAACCAAAATACTCAGCTGCTTTTCTGACCCAGACATAATACTGTAAGCTATTTTCTGGACAGGCAAAGTCTTTATGTAACTAGGTGATGGACTGAGGGGGAGTTGGAAGACCTGAGCTCTGATTTCCTCTACAAATTTTCTGTTAACATGGGATAAATACTTTCACTTCTCTGTATCTGATTTGTTACATGGCATTTGGTAAAGGGAGGAGAAAGGCCCAATAAGGCTTTGAAAGATGCATAGGTTGATCCAACATCTTTCTTGAATATGTCCCTGTAGGGCTAGTGAAGTTGATATACCAATTTATATTTACCAAGTGAATGACGCACCATTCTCCTCTTTTTGAAATTTAAGATTTCCTTTTTCTTCCTTATATCCTTTAAAAATTCTATGTTTTGGTCAGAGAGTTTGACAGGATGTTCATGCATTTCTTCTGTTAATTAGTTAAAACAAAGACAATTTTGGCTTAAACCAGCCAGGAATAATATTCAACAAAAAATAAGAAACAGGGTTGAAGATATGAGATTTGTACTGTAAGCTCCAGTCACCTGATCAGTGGTAAGCATTTGTTTCCATAGTGTGGATAACTTGAATGCTTGACAGCACATCTGATCAGTTAAGTTAGTTTAGCCTTCAGTTACATGAAGTCTGGTCTGTGCTGGGATTTTCTGGGGATTTCATCAGCAAATCTTTCTTGCAGTCCATGGTTTTCACTAGTTTTCCACTCTGACGTTTATACCTGGGGGAATTTCTCCCAGAAGGCCTGGTTTCTTTCACTTAAAGTATTCTGTGGCTTTTTCTAGCAGCATTATAAACTACAGGAGCATTTGTCTGTCCCTGATAGAAAAATAACACAGAATGCTAAACTAATGGATTGTTAACTCTTTATGATCCTGATTCCCTGGAAGTTTGTGACTGTGCTGGTACTAATTACAATGGATCATTATGATGAGATCATGGACTACCTGTGCTGCCAGAACAGATCCTATTAGAGATACTAAGTGCTCAGTTTTAACTCTGCTGATCTTACTGCCTGATACTGGATCATAAAAGGCCCTGGAATCATGGTGACAGTTGGGATAAGAATAAAGAATGTGACCATATGGTGCTTTTCTATGTTATAGGATGCAATTGTGAAACTTGGCATGGCTCACTTTGTGAACCAAGAATGCTGGAGACAGATATATCATTGGAAGATAACAAATTTTGCATATCTAATACAAGACAATCTCACATCTCTGTTAGAACTGTTTTGATCTTATCTACAAACTTATCCCTATGCTATGCCCCAGAGCTGTCAGTTATCAGTGGCATATCTGCAGAACAGCTGAAGATTTGGATTTTAGGCCATCAAAATGTAGAATTTTGCCCCCTGCTGAGCTGAGTGACAGGTAACTTATTTTGTTCTTTATACACAGATTTTGTCTGTGACCTCCCATAGCATGGACAGCTGTCTATCTTTTAAAATTACCAGCATCTCCAATCTATTTTGTGTGCCTCCTTGTAAAATAGGATTAGATGAGCGGGAAATGCAATGTATTATTTTGAAGAGACAGTTTTCAGCATTTAACTTGTAAGCAGAGCCAGTCATATTTCTTGCTTTAACAAATCATTCAGACTGATAGAGGTGAACCAACTTCATCTAGGCTAAAATAAAAAAAAAGAAAGAAAAAGAAAAGTACTTAAAATTCAGGATTTTGAAACAGCGCCTTCATAATGACAGACGAACTGGGATCCTAAACTTGAATCAATAAACTGACTTGTTCACCATATTAGTCACATGCAACAGAAAGGGATCAAAATGACTTCCTGATAAATCATTCATTTCTTATAAATGCATTTGCATCACTCTATGCTGATACATAAATGCATGAGCGCTTAATTTAGTCTGATATAATTCTCCAGCCTTAGTTCTGGTCTTCCATGCTCCTATAGCTACTGTGAGACAGGGCAAATGCCATCGACCAGGGAAGAATGAATGGCACAGCATATTTCTAGAACAGGTATAATTACCATATTGTATGCCAATTAATATTAGATTAAAAAAAGACATCCTCCAAAGAAACCTATTTATTATTTAAAAGCCCCCCAGGGTATCTTCTGACATGAATTGGTGCTATGGTAAAGCAGAGGCATGAAAGCGGCTGAAAGCAGACAAACTGTTAAGCAGCATTTAATCCTTTATGCATGTTTTATACATAAACAAATTGGAATGTGTAGATCAATGTCCTCCAGCTGTTTTTCAAACCCCATTCTGCCTTCATTAAAAATTTAGGGAGGAAGTTTCCAAACATAGATATGATGTCGGGAAAAACAGGATAGGATCTTTTTTTCTTTTTTTTCCCCCTGAGTGGTTTTCTTAAAACCACCACTGCCTCTCACTCAAGTTGCAGTACACTGTAAAGTGTTCCTTTGCCACTGCAGCCTGCACATTAAATCCTCTATACAGTCATGCCTTTTAGTGCTGAGTCATGTTAATTAGGCAAAAAATATAACTCCCTGATAAAGTGTCCTAAGAGAGAGCCAATTTGGCCACATCAAGTTCACATGGGAGTCATAAAATACCAGGCTCAGATCAATTCCATGTAAACTCAGCCTATTTTCAATGACGTAGTGCTCCATGGCTCCATGAACATTTATTCTAACAGCCACAGTGAGAATTCATTGATTTAATCAGAAGGAAAGTTTTTTCAATTTACTCCTCCTTGTCATTAAAGGTCTTGACTAAAAGGGAAAAATTTGATCTTAAGACTGAGGTGGAGCAGAGCAGGATGAAAGGAAGGATGTTGGTGACCTGTTCAGCATTTAAGAGATTGGCATTGCAGGGACACTGCCTTTTCTGTTACATCTCTATTCTTTCCTATAGATAGATCTTTCCTCTGCTGAGAGCTGCACTCCTCCCATCCTAGTGGTATGTTTGGGCTCCAGAGCAGGAGCTGTGAAGGCCAGGTTTCTAGTAGTTACCAATAGCATTCCAGTGATAAATGTCTCTTCTCTATCTTTGGCTGTACTGCTGTTGGCTTTACTAGCCTCATGCTGATTGTAAATCCCCAAAGCTGAACCCTCTGCCAGCTAATTGCACAACATACAAGGACAAAAGTGGTGACTTGTGGAGAGCTTCTTGCAGGGCATACAGCCTTGTCCTGCACTCTTTCCCCATTAGTATATACCTCTGCCTTCACCACACCCCTTTAACGGCAGCTTGAGTTCTCTGGTTTTACCTTCTAGTTTTGTGTGTGCTGAAGACATTAAGTACCACTTTGAAACCACTGTTATGAAATACAGAGATTTGAGCTCTGTGCAATGTCATCCCTTCCTTCTGTCATAGAAAGCAATATCTCTGCCTCACTTCAAACCTGGCATGAATTTCAGAGTCAGATTCTTTACCTGACTATTGCCTGCAGTCAATTAAATGGGTTGCCACAATGCCAGATGGGGGGTGTGGGGGGTGTGTGTGTGTGTTGTGTTCTTGCTTTGGTATTACTTGGCTCCTACAAATATGCAAAACAGAAAAATACCACTTCCACAGCACAAGATGAACTGGGATTTCCATTCTATGTGCCTTGAATTTAGATTCCTGGAATATGGTTTTTTAGAGGTGTTTGCAGCAGCACTGTAAAGTCAGTGAGTCTTACAGATGTTCTAAAGCTGTAAAAATCACACACACCTAGAGACCTGCCAACTTAAAGCCCTCTCAGCAGCTGCTGTTAGATGCAGCTCTCATTTACCCTTTACTCCTATACTAAGGTTATTACTACTAAGAATTAATATACAGGTGCTGTATCACAGACCTGTGGGGGAATCAGTTAAGTAGTGGGTGGGTTCTTTGCACAGAAGGCTTGCAGAGCACTGTGAGGTGCACAGCACCATGTAAAAGTAATAGATTATTAGAGCATGCAGAATATGAGTTCCCAGTGCATAAACACTCAAGCCTTCCTAGCTGGAGAAATTAAAATGTAAACACAAGATGCTGCTTTACTACATTCACATCTGGTGTTGTAGCTGGTTTT
>JAOXXN010000102.1:25694867-25710030 GCA_026770055.1 Myrmophylax atrothorax | reverse complement strand
TATCCTTCTTATATCCATTTTCTGATTAAAGTTCCTTTTCTTAAATTTGATAAAGAGTGACGTGATTATTGTGGAGGCATCCCCTCCTCCATTTGTGGGTAAATATTTTGGTTTTTCTCCTCAAACCAAGACACATTTGTGACTGCCTTTAATGGTATTTTTGAATGGACTATCTCTCTTTCCTGTGGGAAAGATCATTTAATCCTCTTCAGGCTTTCCTAAGCCATAATAGCATTATAAATTATTATTTTCAGGAGTTTCTGTTTTCCCATATTAAGCAATATAGCTAAGTGATTGGGATCTGTGCACAGGTGGCTGCCTTTGCCCTTGCCATATGTCCTCGCTGTGGGAAGCTGTGCTGCTGACACAGTGCCCCAAAAAAGGGACAGTCACCACACCACTGGGTTAAACACGCTCTGATGCCGAGTGAGGACTTTAGTATTGCCAGAAGGTGACTGTATTTGGGACACATAAGCAGCAGGAATCTGTTTGAAAAAGTATTGCAACTAGGTCTAGGTAAATCCTTAATAGTATTTTGGAAATTATTTTCTTTTTTTATTTATTATATTTTTCAACATATGAATAAGTATGTGTGTACATGTTTTTTAACATTTTAATAATATTTTTCTTTTAGAAATATAATTACTCAGATTAAAAAGAAAGCCCTTCTGAGTGGTTGGCTCTCTTAAATAAAACAAAGAAATGCAGAAAGTCAATATTACCTGCAAAAATATTAGTTTTAATCAAAACCCATAATCCATCAAATATTTTCAACAGAAAACATTTGCCAGGAATCATAATTAGTTTTCAGTGTTTTCTTATCCACCATACCCTGTTTTTTTATGCTTTCATACCATATTCTTTCATTTGAGTGACAGACTTTATTAAATACTGTGGAGTATGACTATTCCCTGTCTAACCAGCCAAGACAATCAGACCTGAGGATCTCAAGAGGTCCTTTCCAACCTATCTATTCTGTGATTTTGGTACCTTTTCTGAGGGGGAAGCCTCAGTTTGTTTTGACAATTTCCCCAACTACTCTATGTAAATGGTTTTGCACTAGCAGGATGGCAAATGAGCAGTTCTTGACAGATGAGCAGTGCTTGATCTAGGCAAATATGCAAACTCTTTTTTTTTTATTCACTACTCTGGGCCTCATTTTTCTCAGTTCTCAGCTGATCTTACACAGCTGTAGCCTAAGAGCTGCCAGGTAACTACATTCATTTTAAACAGGTTCAGCCATGATTTGTACCAGAGAATTCTGATCTTTTGCTTCATGCATTACAATGTAACAATGACCTCTTATGCTCTCATTAAGCAGCAGAGACAGCATAAGCACAGAAACAGGTTTTAGTTATCTACAACCCTAGACAGTCCTAAAGGAATAAAGTTTTTCTTCAGATCTCATTTGTTTTTTTTAAAAAGTTGACTACTTTTAAAAACAGATCAGGAAACATTTGCACAGTTACTGACATGGGACTTAACTGCTTTTCTTGTAACATTTCAACATCTCGTTTACTTGGGGCTGAAATCCCAGATGAGAATCTGGACAGAGATACTATAAAAATAAAATTTTATCTACACAGAAGAGAATTAATCTGCTAAGGAGAAAAACGAAAATGCATGTGGTGCTGGAAGGGCATATTTTTTTTCCTTCATAAAATAGAAAATCTACACATCTAATTTCATTACTTTCTAAGTCTTTTGAGGACACTTGATGTTTATTCAATAGGAGGACTTGCAGCATCTCTCCTTCAGTGTATTAAATGAATTTAGTATTTCACTTATGTGGCCAAAAGTATGTCACTGGTGTGAGGAATAGCACAAACCCCATAAACTATAGACAAGGGGAATTTGATTCTGCCATCTTCATGGCCACAATCTCTAAGCCTTAAAAAGTTGTAGCTGGCTCTATTTCACCCTGTGCTCAGTATTGATGAAGCAATAAAAGGTGGGTATTAACATCAAAGAACCAATAGTCAAATAATTGTTCAGCTATGTGGGAGACATCCAGGCTGCAGTCAAAAGTACATAAATTTGAAAACATCATGCAAGTCCATGGTTGGAATCTATGGAGAGTTGTTAGAAAGGGCAGGTTGGAACAAAAAATTATATCATGTAAATTATCAGAAACTATTATTCTTTGCTGTGATTTATCTACTGTTAAAATTGTGTTCAGTGTTTTACACACAGGTCTGAAGACACAATAAGAAATCAAAGGGTGAAGAGAGTTATGCAGTACAGACACCAATATCTAAGGAAACTCAGTGGGAATATATTTTGCTGATCTTTCCCTTTTTATTTTAGGTTGTAACACTCACAAGCCACTGAAGATGTCCTTAACATTTCAAGCCAGGTGATGAGCAACAGTGTGGTAACTAATCCATGGTAAAAGTAACAGCTTCTGTCTGCTGGGCTAAGCAGGGAAGGTGCCTTTGTGCTCATACATGGCTGTGAACTAGAGCAGATGAAATGTAGGCACATGTTATTCCTATCTGCTGCCTTTGCAGTGAACCAGGGAGCTGAACCTAAATCTTCCACATCCCAAGTCATCACCCTGCCTTCAGGGAATACTTCACTGAATGCCATTGCATAATGGGTAGAAGAGCAAGTGTTTCCTCATTCCTGCTTTGTGGGATTGTCCAAAGCAAGCAAGGACTGTGAATTATAATTCTACAGAAATGTCGTTTCCCCACATACTTTTTTCTATGACAGAATTACAGGCATTGACTCTAGCAGGTTTAGCCTGGGATTACAAGGAAAATCTTCCTGGAAGCAAGCACCATACTGATTTCCCTGGTTTACCAGCAACTCAGACTTCCTAAAGAAAATCTGGGAACAATGACTATTCCATCATTAAAGGCCAAAGCAAAGCAGGAGATACGTCTCAGAAAACATACTGCCATGAAAGGGTGATAGTTTGAATGTGGCAGCAGAGCTTCCTCTCTAATTCCCTAAAATGAAAGAAAGCATAGATTTAGAGTCCTGGGATTTCAAAATTACTTCCTTGGGACTTCAGTTTGTCTGGGACATTTCAGCTAGATTTAACACTCCAGATTAGACATGTGGCAAGGTCCACATCACAGCATATAATTTCTCTAGCTAGTATGAAACATCACAGGCTGTAGAAAGGTGTTGACTTGTAGGAGTGTCCTATAATTTACAGAAAGATTCAGTTGTTCTGTCCAAGAGGGTCAATTCCTCTGTATACAGTCTCCTTTACAACAGCAATTCTGGCTTGGATATGGATGCTTAATCTATTTTTCATTATTATTATTCTTTCTGAATAATAGTAATTTCTAATTTGAGGATACACCAACTAATCCCTTCTTTTCTCAAAGGCTGCATAAATTATTAAGGTTGTATCTTGTTTTGCAGGAGTCACTGAAGCTGATGTTCGACTGCTTAAAAAACAAACAAACCCTCAAACAAATCCCCCACTTTTTAAATCATATTGAGCTCTCTGTTAAATGGTATCAGGAGACAAAAAGGGATATATAAATAAATATGTATACTCAGACCTTATTTTGATCGTTATAAAAAAATGTGATTTATTTTCTTAATTTCTAGGGCCACAGGCAGCTGAATAGACTAGCCTAAGAGAATTCGAGCTATTCCAGTTTGAAAGACCTGCAGACATGTCTTGAAATCCCTGAATAATGAGGTAATCTTACTGCAAGAGTAGAAAATTTACATTAAGATTATTTGAGATTGACTTTGACTCTCATTGGATTCAAAATCTTCCATGCACTCAGTCCTCTTATCAGTAGAAGTGAATTTAACCACTTCAAAAGAGGAGGTGGGGTGACCTTCCTGCCATGAGAGGGGGAAGAAAGAGGGAGTAGATTCTCATAAGGCTGAGCTTGATGTTAAGATTGTATCTATTTCTTCTCTTCCATCTCATTTTATATGTGTGTCTCATCCTCATTCCTGGTTCAATGACTGCAATATTGTAGAAATATTATACCAGTAAGTGCAACATGCCACAGCCTCCCCCGTATCTGGCCTGATGGACCTACAGTGAACATTGCAGATGGGAAGCAGGTACAATAAATATGCTGGAAATTTTCTCTTTTTTTTGCCATCTCTTTGATGAAACTTTCTGAAGAAGATGGCTACTTATCCAGAGTCAGACTAAGCGTGATACTCGTGTGTCCATCAAGCTGACAACAGCTTGGTATTGCTGCTGTGATTTTTTCTGGGGCAAAGCTATGTACAAATGAATGCATTAAAGATGCATTTGAAATGCAACAGTCTCTGCAGATTGTGTAGAAGCAGTAAGGTTTTAAAGAAGAGAAATAGATCTGGAGATGTCAAGGTTCAACGTGTGCAACAGTCCCAGCATGAGCACAAGAGGGCTTCTTAATTAAAGGGAGGTGTGGGACAGGCAGCCTGCAGTCACAGTGTGGGGTCTGGAAGTACTCTGAAGATGGCACTTTACGATCATGAAATGTGCTCGTTTCACAATGATGCCTGCCTGCCTGCCTGGTTTAAGAGGTGATTATCTAGCTGGCAAAGGATCACATCAGCAAAACTCCTGAATGAGACTCTCAGCCGAAGCCTGCTCGGATCCCAGAGGGAGCACATAAGGGTAACGTGTATTAAAATGAGGTTGCTTTGGTAGTTTGGGTGAAACAGTTCTCTGACATTGCACTTTGGATCACAGCTTACCCAGTGCAGTTAACTTCTCCTAAAACTACTGATATGATAAAGGAACTTAAAGAGAGTAAAACTCCGGGTGTAAATAAGATCCATTGTGCCACCAGCAAGCAGCAGCAGCGCAGTGGCCAGCCTGCTTTGTACATGTGTCACAGTGTGGGATTTGGCTTGCATTTTAGACATCTGTGGTGGTTTTCAACCGTTGTGAGAGCAAGACATTTAAACAGAGACATTGGGAAAGTAACAACTTAATGAAAAGAGCCCTGTGTGGAACAAGTGCTTGTCCCGGCCCCTGGGGAAGATTTACTGAGTTAAATTATTTCAAAGACATGTCTTTTTGTTCATTTGTTTGTTTTGGGTTTTGTTTGCTTGGGTTTTTTTGTGGTTTCTCTCTTTTTCAGTTCCCTCCCCCCACCTTAGAAGTTGTAGCTATAAAGAAGAGGCTTTGAAAGGTCAGGTCACGAGCAACTTATTTGTTGCTATTAAAGCACACCTTTGCAGATCATATTAAACAACCTCTCTCCTAAGGACTGCTGTTATGCCCACTCCTTTCTCAAAGCACAGACTTCTTATCACTGTAATCTCTGCACATCTGGGAAAACTGTCCTTACTGATCAGCTCAGTAGAAATATCAGGGGACAGACAGACAGGCAGATGTGTTGCCGGACCCACTTTCGAGAGTGTGGCTAAAAGAAAATTCGAATGTTTTTGTGTTAATATCAGTACAGCAGTCCCAATGAGACTGGTTATTATGCAAATCATGTGCAAAACAACCATCTCCACCTCTGTAGGACTCAATACAGAAGAGAGAGGCATATGTGTATGGAGGGGAGTATGTGTAAGTATCTGGGTATTTACACAGGGTACTAGTTGAAACTGAAAGCTTTGGATTAGCAGGAGGGTGGTCTTTTTTTTTTCCTATTTCATAATTTTGTGTGTTATTTAGGACATTCCAGTATCAGGCTGATGTTGTGATCCAGGTTGGGTTCCTCTCTGAAACGTTCATGAGGCCTGAAACCTTTTTAGCCATGATAGAAACTGTTACTCGCTTCTGCAGTACACAGGTATCTGTAACTGAGAGATGCTGTTCACATTCTTTCTTCTCTCTGAAAAGACAGCGATTCCTTATCAGAAATATCCTGACAACAGTACCATGACTCAAACAGTAATTTAAATGAGAAATTATGGAGTTTGTTCTAAACGCCAGTAGTATAAAAAATCTTTCAAAGAAGAACATAACATTAAAGGTAATGCACAAATACACAGAGGTGTGGACATAGAGTAAATATTTTATGCAACTGTTTAGATACATCAAGGTATGAACAGATTGTGTTCAATCTGTCAAAACATATTTCTTCCTGTTTCTGATTATCTTTATTTTTAGAATAAATTTTTGATGGAAAATGGAACCGTTGCAAGGTCCATGTGATAATAAAACATTAAAACAGGTGTTTAAACTATAAGAAATTAGGATCAGTAGAACAACTCACCTGTTTAATACTGAGTACTTAAATGGATTGATGAAGTAGGGTGCCTTGTTCTCCAAAGAATAGAACCCTTAATTTCTTTGTTAATTGATGTTATGTCATTCAATACAATTATAATGAGTACTCACAAACAGCAAATCCTCTTTTTCTTATCTCTGTCAAAGCATATGGTCCTAGCAAAGGAACCAAGATAACAGTACTAATGCAGATGTCCTTTAAATTCAGGATGTTGAGTTATGTCCAAAAGAGCTGAAAGGAGCCTTAAAAAAACTTAACACTTTATGTACCTTGGTATGGTCAAGAGGAACTAATTTTCAAGCACATCTGTTCATCTCTCTTTAGATAACCGATAGGGAAGCAGACCATGCTTTTAAAGCAAGAGACTCCTGGTCCTTAGTAGTGCATTTATTCCAAAAGCCACAGCCTATAAAAAAGGGTTGAACTTCTCAGAAATCTTCCATTAAAGCATTTTTCATTGGAAAATGCCAATTATTAAGAAGCAAATCTTAAAATATAAGCGTTTTTTTAAAACCATTTCCACATGAAGCAACTTACTATTTTAAAATATCAGCTAAAAAGTAGCTCAGAAAGACAAAGATGATAAGCACTGCAAAATCATATAGCAAAAATAGTTCACTTTTCTCACTATATTTGTATTTCTGTTTACTTTTTTTAAAAAAAATGTTGAATGTTAGCCCTGAATATGGCAAAGACAAATCTCTAAGATTCTTAAAAATTGTAGATGGGAGGAAAATATTATTCTTTTAGGATAAAAATTCACACTTTTCATTGGTGACATCCTGGTGTACAGACAGGTCACAACTCAGATCCCAAAAGATCAGTAGATATATTTCTCTTGTTGATTTCATTGACACATTAAATGTTTGTCTTTTGCTTGGTCACAGCATCTTCCTCCATAATAGTTTTATGTGGACCTGTGAGTCTAAATTCGTAATTTAAAGTTCCCTTGATCCTTGCACTTTGAGCATTGTTAGTTGTGGTGCTATTTATCAAACATACAATTTCTGAAGTTCCTGCTGAAACTGCTTCCCAAGAGAAGTCTTTTCTTCTTCAGGCTTGACAATACCATGAATTATTTTAAGATGTTATAACCTTCTATATTTACCAGTGAGTTACATTGCTACTTAAAAAGGACCCTATGTTTCTTAGGAGTCTCCGATTTGATTGTTTGCTGGGAGCAACATTGTGAAGAGAAAACACAGGCATTGGTCTTGAGCTCTGATATTGTCTCATAACAAATGGTCTCAATTAAAGGTAATTCAGGGAAATCCATGGGAATATAGTCAATTATCAAACCCTGAGAAAGAAATTATTTGAGAACAGAATTTGGCTTCTTTTTACAAGGTATAAAAAAACATTACATACAAATACAGCAGAAAAATAAAGTAGTATCTGGCAGAAAACAACAAAACCCAATGCCTAGAAGACATTTTTCCTGTAACTTGAAATTTCTTTCCCGTTAACAGTTTACAAACTCCTTACTTATGATAAATACTTGAATGAATGTTCATTTAGGTCTATCTAGTCTGTTTTGTTTCTTTAAAGTCTATTCTTAATGTCAGCTGAGTAAGAACTTATAGGTAAGGCAGAGAACCTGAAAAGTTAGACAATTTTACATCACAAAGGGAAACACCCCTTCTGTCAAAATTCTGCTCTTTTTTGAGGCATGGAAATTGAACATCGCTTCAATTATTATCATTCAGCTCCTCAGGAATCATAAGAAAAGGGAGATGATGACATGATAAGGAGCAGTATTTGCTACAGTTGTACTCATCCACAATTTAATAGCAGTTGCATAAAAGCTACCTCAAAATCAATGCACGTATTTTGGACAGAAATTAATGTGTTACATCAGAGGCATTCTTCTAAGTTATTGTTATTATAAGATGGTTCGCTGCTTCCTTCTTATCCACTATATTTCTGCCTTCATAATTGTAGTTACAAAGAGATATAGGGGCTGTGGAGTCTAAGAAATGCATTAATGGTTTTGTGGGGTCTTCTGCAAATGTATTGCAGACCACTGGTGCGGCTCAGACAGAGGAAGTCATATATCCGGCATTTCTAACTACTCAGGCTGAGACTAGAAGTTAATAAGTGTAAACACCATATCATGATCCATCTGCTGGAAATATTTCTATAGAAGAACAATCTGTGAATCTCCATCAAATTTTGCTCTCATTTCCAGCGCTAAGGTTGAAAGTCCTCTGCCATGAAAGGCAGGAGGATGCTTCTAGCCATGGGCTGCAGGCATGGTCCAGCAAAACTTCTCTTAGTTCCTTCCTTCCCCAGCCAATAACTCCAGCATGTGCTTAACACTCACCCTCTTGTGGGACTTGGACATATGGTGACAAGCACTTCTGTGAATGAAGGCCAAAACAGCTAATGTTGTATTTAATCACCTCACTTTAAGGCAAACTGGTGTAAAAATGTTTTTCTAGTTGCTCCCTAGGCTGTCTGGCATGTTTTTGGCTGCTGCAAGCCAATAAATAACAAAAGTAACAATCATAATAAATAGTAAATATTTAATATTGTAAGAACAACATTGCTGAGTACACAGTATTTTGAGTGACAGATGTGTATTTGTTAGTGATATTAGCTAAATAAAGAGTGCCTTGCAGTTTCTTTAATAGTCACAGAATTAATCACACAGATTAATAATGTTGCCACTCAGCAGGAAAATTATTTCTTCCCAGCACTGACTTTCTTTTTGCTAAAAATGTTTTCAGCCAAAATACGTGGTAACACATGAACAATCTTGTAACTGATTTTTAAAGGTTTTACACATTCACTTCAGAGGCTCAGTTCTCCCATTAAAATAGATATGTGGTCCTTCAGCTGGGAAGCCAAGAACTGTTACTCAACCCCCTGCCTGTTGCAGTGGGGATTGCTCATCCAATACTGTAGGATAGGAGTGGGAGTTTCTTCACCCAAACACATCCTAGAGTACACGTAAAACAGCAGTATGTGAAAAAGGATTAAATATTTTTCTCTCACTCAAGAAAAACACCTCTTGAACATGAAGGTAGTTGAGACTCAAGAAGCACAGTACAGAAGTGCCTTAGCTAATTCTCAATATAGTAGACAGAAAGGAAATCAGCACAGCAGTGTGCCGAGGGCAATATAACCTATCCTTGGGAAGGAGCACTGCACACTGCCAGACTATAAAGGAGACAAACTGACCTACGCTGATCCAAAGTCAAGGGTGGCATTTTGTTGAATAAGCTTTCATAATTTCTGTGCTATTCCTGCAATTGCAGCTGTTTTCCACATGAAGGTGATGCACATTGAATGGATGACTTGGTATCCGGTCAGATTCTGAGCAATAATGGGTTTGGCATGAAAACAGTAGTTTGAAAAGTCAGGTTGTGTGTTCAAACATCTGTATTTGATGCATCATTTTCTGGGCCATATAAAGGCCAGTTGAAACTGTATCCAGTAACAACATTTTATCCTTCAGGATCAAAGTACCTTGTAACACCAAGTACTAAATAAATTATGGTTGGACTGCTGGGAGAGAAATCAAGGTCACTAGCTTAGTATAAGAAGGCTTTACTTTGCAGTTAATAGTCTGCAGTAGCTTGAAATGAAGGATGCAAGCAGCTAAATTGCAGGTAGTCTTTTTTGAATACATTAAGTGCCAGGAGAGTTTTACATACACTCAGAACCTCACATTGCCTTTTAAAATGGGAAAAACAAAGTGAATTTCCTTTGAAAATGAAAAATTAAAAAAAATACCCTCTTGTGCTACAGGTATGATATGAAGCAATTGCTTTGCAGATAAGTCCTTCTGTCAATCATATTAAATAGCAAGTCACACATCACGCAGCATTACATCAAAGTAAAATTCCAAAATACAGTGTAATTCAGCCAGAATGGAGTGATATGTTTAAAAACAGGATTTCATCATTGATGAAAGACTGCATTACTCCTTTCAGGTATAATAAACCTTATTTAAGTAAATAAATAAAAGAATGAATAGAAGAATGAATGGAAGAATTTTGTTTGTATTATTCTAATCAGAAGATTATTTTCACTTAGAGGTAGTTCTTATGAAGTATTTTCAATCATAATAAAATTGGATTTTCCCCACATGTAAAAATTCCTTTTTGTTGACTTTCTTTTCCTTAACCAAAACCTGCATAAACCCCCCTAACTTACTAAAATCTGGATACTTCCTAAAAGAATCTGAGGATCTAAAGAGGGAAAGAAAACAACAGTTTTATTGAAATAAAAAAGAAAGAATTTCAGTGGATTCAGTATCATTCACTTCTCAGACAAATATGAAATATCCTGTCTTTTAGTTTTAAATGGAGATTATTTGTCTGAAAGCTTGACCAACTGTAAGAGACAAACCTTATGGTGCTTCCTTGGCTCAAAAGCTTAGTTCATTTAAACTGGAGGAAGTCCTAAAATATCCCTTGACTGTAATCTTCAACTTCTACAAAGAACTCCATGGTTTTGTCCATTCTGGTGGCAGTGAGCAAAAATAATCAGTAGTTCATTGGTAGTATAGGCTCTAACATCCCTCCAGTCCTCCCCACCACTAATTTTCCATTAGCTATTTTTCTGTAAGCTCAGTTAAGGGCAGCCCTGAGTTCCATGAAGTAATGATGATCTGCAGTGAATGGGCAGTAGAAAAGGAGATAAACTAAGAGCTTGACCAAAGCTTATTGCAGTAAATCAGATATCTTTTATCTCAAAGACTGACTGAAGCATGTATGTCCCCTCCTACATTCCCTAATCCCTGACACACCTGCGCTGCTGTCACACTACATCAGTGCTGTATATTGAAGTTGTGAACCAGCCTTTGAATCGGTGAGCTTTGGAACCAGCTGCAACATAAAGATGTCTGATACCTTTTAAAGAACTTGGTAAAAATAGATGAGTGTTTGATTTCTACAGCTCTAGGAAAATGTTTTATTCTGTTATGTAATTGTGAAAAAGTCAAGCAGAATAAATCAAAATATTGTTATTGTGGTGAAAAGAGCAGGTACGTCTGAGTTTATTCACAGGAAGAATTTTAAATTTCAAAGGTCAGACACTTAGATTGTCCAAATGTGATATCTTAATTTTTTATTATTATTTTGAAGGAAGGAAATGTTGTTTCATCGCATTCAAAATCTAAAAGTTGTAACAAATGCTTTGAATGTGGATCCACGACATTACTTTTTGATATTGATGAAGAAAATGGTAAGAATGAACAAAGAAACAGGACAGTGGAGCTGACTGTGTTTCTGGTCCTGACAGATCCTCAGAGAGATAGATGTATGCTAACTTCAACCCTGTAATGCTTCAGGATCTTGTCTCAGCTTCCCCTGTAACCAATGAAGGGCACAGATTAATCACTCAGGGACTGATTGTTCCTATCCAGACACCAGTGCATGGTGTGATTATAAAGGAGGCAGCAAAACATTCTGAATTACTCCTTCACTCCACTGAATACAGAGGAATACTAGAAAGCTAGACTGACCTGGACACCTCTGATTTAGATAGCAAATGTCAAGTGAGATGTATACAGCTGTTGGGTTATTAAGTTTTCTTTGGTAAAATGATCCGTGTCACAAGACTAAATGGCTACCCACCAGATTTTCAGAAGCCTGTAACTGAGGTGAGAGACCAGGTGAGAGGCTGGCAGGGTCCCTACAAAACTATAAGTGTGGAGAGAGTATTCTAAGAAGATCTAGCTAATGCTCTAAATCAGCAAACTCATCATATTTCCTACAAAAATGTATCTAGCCATGAATATACCTAGACATTCACTGCTCTGTAAGGGAGGATTTCTTTAAGTAATAACTATGGGGAGCAGAGCAAATATATGAGACATTGCTCATAAAATATGTGGGAACACAGGAAACTCATCAGGAATGCGAAATTAAATGTCAAAGAAGAAACAATGAAGTTGGTTCTTGGGACTTCAAAGTCATCTTCTGGAGTCAGTGGCACCCAGAGTTACCAACAGGGCTTCAGTTCAACTATTCTTCTTGCCTCAACAAAGGCCTACAGGGTTGTGCACGAAAAGAATGCCACACAAGAGTATGGGTCGCAGGCTGACCTTGCTGAAAAGCAGCTCTGTGGAGAAAGACCTGGCGATCCTGGTGGACAAGAAGCTGTCCCTGAGCCAACAGTGTGTCCTTCTGGCCAGAAGGCCAATGGAATGCTGGGGTGCATTAGGAAGAGCATTGCCAGCAGGTCGAGGGAGGTGATCTTGCCCCTCTACTGAGTCCTGAGGCAACAGCTGCAGTGCTGTGTCCAGTTCTGGGCTCCTCAGTACAAGAGAGACATGGAGCTCCTGGAAGCAAGCCCAGCGATGGGGTTCAAAGATGATTAAGGGACTGGAACATCTCTCTTAGAAGGACAGGCTGTAGGAGCTGGGCCTGTTCAGTCTCAAGAAGGATAACTGAGAAGAGATCTCATCAACACAGACAAGTATCTGAAAGGAATGTGTCAAGAGGATGCAGCCAGACTCTTCTCCGTGGTGGCAAGCTATAGGACAAGAGACAATGGACAGAAACTGATGCACATGAAGTTTCACCTGAATATAAGGAAGAACTTTACTGTGCAAGTGACACACACTGGAACAGATCACCCAGAGAAGTTATGGAGTCTCCCACACTGAAGATTTTTAAAAACTGTCTGGACACAATCCCCTGCAATACACTCTAAGATGACCTTGATTGAGCAGGGAGGTTGGAACCTTCGAACCTTACCCATTCCCCTCCATCATTAAATGTTTTGTTCACAAAACATCAATACAGCTGTGGTGCAGTGTGAATATACTGCCAGATTTTCTTTCGTCAGTTCATTACCAGATTCTTCCTTGTCTAAGCTTGTCTGCTCTTGAGCAAGTTATTAACATTATTATCATCAGTAGAGTTCTGCATGGATTCATGACCTCTCCCCTGAGTCCCCAAACAAACAGATTAAGCATCTGCAGAATTTCCCTAGGTAAGTGAAGAGGAAAATGCCACAGCTCTTTTCTGTTTGCTTGAGAACAGACACACAATGTTTGTTTGGCACTTTTCTCTTTGCTTACTTGCAAAAATAATGAGCCCTTTCCATGTAATGTGTTTTCCCAGATTATACAGAAGTAGTAGATTTCAAGTCCTCGTTCACATATGTCCACAGAAACTAAAGGATATGTGAAAGTTTATGCAAAGAGAACTTCTGAGTCCGAGGAAGTTTGTCCTCCCCACACTGCTTTAGCTCAGTGCAATTAACCATGTCTTTTACACAAATTTCATGCTGAGGTAACTCAATTTCAAACTTAAAATTCAAGGTGACTTAGGACAATCGACTTCAAAGCAGAGTTTTCTAGCTCACAGAAGTTAAAGAAATAACATATCCATATGTTGTACAAAGGGTTAAGCGAAGAGTTCTTTGTGAAGCAGGATACATTGCTCTCAGTTTTCAGAGCACAGAAGTGTTTTGATGGGACTGCTGATACTTTGTGTGTTCACCAAGTGATTCCAGATCAGGGCATACAGGGAGCACAAAGCTCCTGCCAGGATGGCTTCAGAACAAGATGTATGCAATCCTATCATCTGATACTGACCCTTTTTTTTAGTTTATTCATATACCTGAGACGTTGTTTTGATTGGGATGGGTATAGAGACTGGAGCTCATGGAATCCACTCCCTTTCCAGCTCTCCAAAGTGTTATAATAGGCTCCATGGAAGCAAACAGATATCAGTGATGTTATTGCGAGTTTGAACTAAAAGTTCCTTCAGATCCTTATATCTTTTCTTGTCTTTTTCTTTTTTATCTTTTGTGGTTTTACTCATCATCTTGACTTGTCTGAATGGGAGACTAGACTGTCCTTCATATAGATGCAAAACTGAAATAGCTGCGACATTTTCAGTGAAGTTACTCCATTCCATTTAGGGAAATGATGTGACATGATTTCTAAACAAAAACAAAAACAAAAAACCTGGGACTCTGTCCTAGATATTTAAATTTTAAATTTATGGCAACATATCCGGGTTATTGTCCTGTTTTTCCTGGCATTGTAATGGGAAGGGAGGAGATAGTTGAAGTATTTTAGTCCATGGTTTTTTCTAAGGGTCCTGAAACAATTACATCAAAAAACATCACTGCATCTTCATGAGCAGTGTGTTAAAAAATTATATAGTAGCAACAGTTACTGCACTCAGGCTCTATATGCTCAACACTGTGTGAATAAATCCCATAAGAAAGAATTTAGCTGCACAGAGAAATGACAGGAGAAGAAAAAGACAAAGTCACTGAGTCTGTATAGCAGAGGAATAAAAGAACCAGATAGAGAATAAAGAAATTCTATTTCATAGTTCGCCTCAGAGTATAATGTATTTTCTCCTAAAATACTCATTTAAGCCTAGACAAAAAGATGTGATTTTTGAGAGAACTGTCCTCACAGATTTTTAAACTGTCCTTCAAATCCATGAAATTATCTCGTTTTACTTCCAGTGTGACTGACACTGCTTCTCTGTATGTTACCTCCAACTCTGTTTCTTATGATTATGTAACATGTTACAATTGAAAATACACTGTTAAATGTCTGAATGTTCTCTTGATTTTAATGTGATCTAGATTAAATGACAGTAATAAGCATCTCTTTGTGCACAATTCTTCCAGAAGAGGCGCAAAAGTGGTAGTAAAAAGCCCTGTCTCAAAAACTGTAACTCCAAAGTAAGGTAGGAGGCTCATTGTAGTTTCTTTTTCTTCCAAATGCTCTATTAACTCTATTAAGCTTGAACATCCAAATCATTCACTTCTTCTGTGACCTGATCAGCCAAAATGTTACTTGTTCACTGTCTCATGGGAGCTGGGAACTGCGTTTTGCCTTTTGCCACAGTTTTTAATTCCACTTCACTGACACAGTTCACTGTAAAGGAGCAGAAAATGAGTTTTCATCTGCTTTGTTCATTTTCAGCAAAATTGGCAGCTAGTTCCCAAAGTCTTTCTGTTTAAACTAGTTCATTAAAACAAAAAGCTACATAGGATATTTTCTATGATCATAT
>JAOXXN010000102.1:25658896-25694767 GCA_026770055.1 Myrmophylax atrothorax | reverse complement strand
TTTTGTGGAGGTGCTTCAGGGGGGCTCCTATGGGGAAATTGTCCTGACAGCTTTGATGCAGGAATTCTATAATACAGAGATTATATGGTTGATATTACAGAACATCAGCTTTTGTCTAGTGATACAATATTCAGTTTACCAAAGCACAGGGAACTCCAGAATTCCCCAGTGTTCTTCATGGTAGACTATAAAAATAAACGATCCAGATACAACAACCAACCAACCAGTCACCACCACCACCACCCCCCCCAAAAAAAAATGAACCAAAAAAACCCCCTCTTAATGGATTTAATAAAGGAGTGGTAAGTCATTAGAGAAAAACATAAGGAATGTGTATTTTTAGGTTTCACTGCCTTCTGCACCTCTTTTGCCTTTTATTCATGTCTAGTTATTTGTCTCTAATATTTTAATCAATCACTTCAGCTGTTAAAATATATGGTGTAATGTGCTCATAATTATTTTTAATAAGTTTTCTTGCTTGATTTTTCAGTGGCCAAAACAACTTTTTAAGTGAAATAATATGTATATTTCAATGGAAAATTTTTAAGCATTTTTAATATTAATAATTAATAGGATTTGGTTTATCTTTTTTATACGATCTATATGTGGTTTTTCGGATCACAAGAAGGAAAACATTCACCAGCAATATGTCAATTAAATATTTCAGTTAGTGCTATCACCTATAGATGGTTCAGTTCAGCCCATTACACTCTTCCTTTACCATGGTCATGCATTTTTTCTCCACACTAATCAGGCTCTACAGCCTTCCTCATGATGTTCGGTCAGTCATTTCACTTCTCCCTTTCCAATCTCTTCTGAAAAATCCTTTAGCTACAGTACACCCTCACTGTAGATGTCTCCATCAGTAACTATCTGCTCCTATGCCTCTACTAAATCAGTAAATAAGCATACAGCTGAGAGCTGTGTAAAACAAAAGTTATATAATCAGCTTTATGTGAAAAAACCCAATGTTTTCTTATATTTATTCTCACCTCTCTTACCTCTGAAAGACCATTATGGCTAATGATAGAAGAAATTGAAATAGCTTAATATTGTTTAGTTTAGAGAGGAGCAGAGTTGGAAAAATCACAATATAGAGAGACATGACCTGAGCAAGGTAAATCTGACATTCTATCTGCTCTCTCAGAACAAAGAAATTATTCTGTCGAGATGTAAAATGCAAGGGATAAATTACTGCTCCACAAAGCATGCTCTGGGGCCCAGTGCCACAAGATATTGAGGGCAAGACAAAAATGCTGCTTACAGAATTAGCCAGTATAAACATAATGCCATGAAGAAGGAGAAATATGGCAGTGAGCAGAACAGCCAGTGAAAGTGGGAGATCTCCCTTTATTTATGACAAGCCACTTTAGCTGTGGAAGTTCTGTTTACCCACAACACACTGGACTCTGTAATTATGACCACATATATTCCCCTTAGGCAGCTCAAATTTCCTAAATCAAGGTGAAATTAAACTGCAGTTTATTGTCCTTGGGATCATTAATTTTCCAGAGAGGTGCAGATAAGTACTTGGAGAACTGGTCCCAACAACCAGACTCATCTTCCTTTTTTATAAATTTCTAATTACATTTTAAGAAATGAGGATGCCATGAGCTAGATCACTGAAACCACAATCAGTACTAGCATGCACAGGTGCCCCATTGGTCAAGAAGCCTAAGAGGACACAGACCAGCTCATGTATTTGCATCCCAAAAGTGCTTCATCTGTTGAAAGACAGCAGTTAGTGACAAAGAACAGAAACTTTTATATGTCTTCCCAACAAATACAGAACACTGCTCCAAAAATTAATTCCTGTGTACCTTATGACCATTAAACAATCACAGGAGAAAAAGACTTTGAGAAGGAAATCCATAATTTGTGTGTCTCTTTAAGATCTGAGCTGGAAGACTTAAGTGGGTGTTACCCTGGTCTAGCTTTACCAGGTGTACACTTTAATTTTAGACTTCAAGAGATTTTGCCCACACGAACTCTTGCAAAATCTCTGGTTGTTCATGTCTTGAACACATCCATTGGATTCATGGCTGGAGAAAAGACAACCCACTTTTCTCTAAGAGACTTCTTTTAATTTGGTGAGAAAATAGGTGTTTTGGCAAAAAGGGTTTTACAGAAATAACATGCAACTTCACAAAAGCATTACAACAGGCTGCTGAAGGGACTAACAGGCATTGCTATAGAGTAGGGAACCTTTGTTACACCCAGCAAACACAAAACCCTATACAACTTCAGTGAGATACCTGCAACTTAAGTGAAATACATAAAATAGGTGTTTAAGTTACCCACAAGAGGGAGAAAAGAGTAAAAGAAGAGAGATTAAGAGAAGAAAGAATAAAGAGAGAAAGAAGGAGAGAAAAATATAGTTACCACTGGAAGGTCACATCTTGATGGCTCAGGAGGGCAGGTCAAGACAAGACGGAAACTTTGTGTGTGCCTCTGTCTACCATGCCCCTCTCTCCAGGTGGGAGCTTTGGTTCATCGACCCCTCACACTCCCCGCAGCCAAAGTGAGGGGTGCTGCAGACAGTCAGAGGCTCCAGGGGGTGTGGTGTTGGTGGACTACCAGGTGGGTATTATTGATTTGCAGGTCCCCCATGCAAGCTCTGTGCCATGTGGCTGCAGAGACCCTGGTGGCCACCTTGGCTAACCATGTAGACACTATGCTGGAGGCCTGGTCCCCTTTCCCAACGCACACACACGCACCCTCTCACAGGGTGGTTCTGACCCAATAATTAATGATCTGGTGTGTAACTGTGGGGAGCAGAATGAAGCCCCCGCAATCCAAATGGAAACGTTCAGTGACCACTTAGACACACAAGTCTGTGGGGCCAGATGAAATCCACCCAAGGGTACTGAGAGAGCTGGTAGAAGTGCTCACCAACTTTCCATAATTTACCCACAGTCCTGGCTAAAAAGGGAGGTCCCAGGTAACTCAATGTTAGCAAATGTGATGCCCATCTACAAAAAGGGCCAGAAGGAGGGCCCAGGGAACTACAGGCCTATCAGCCTGACACTAGTGCAGGCAAAGGTCATGGATCAGATCATCTTGAGTGGCGTGTACAAGACAACCAGGGGATTAGGCCCAGGCAACCAGGATTTGTGAAAGGAAGGTCCTTCTTGACTGACATGGTCTCCTATGACAAGGTGACCCACTAAGTGGATGAGAGGAACACTGTGGATGTTGTCTGCCTGGACTTTCCTAAAGACTTTCATGCCATTCCCACTGTATTCTGCTGGAGAAACTGGCTGCTCATGAATTAGATGGGTGCACTGTTCACAAGGTAAAAAAATGTCTGGATAGCTGGGCCCAGGGAGTGGTGGTGAATGGAGTTAATCCAGCTGGCAGCAGGTCACAAGTGGTGTTCCCCAGGGTCCAGCAGTTGGACCAGTTCTGTTTTATATCTTTATTGATGATCTGGACAAGGGGATTGAGTGTATCCTCAGTCAGTTTGCAGACAGGACCAAGTTGGGTCAAAGTATCACTCTGCAGGAGGGTAGGAAGGCTTTGCAGAGGAATCTGGGCAGGCTGAATTGATGGGTCAAAGCCAATTGCAAGAGGTTCATTAAGGTTTAGTGTCAGGTCCTGCCCTTGGGTCACAACAATTTCATGCAGTGCTACAGGCTGGGAGCAGAGTGGATGGAAAGTGCTTGGCAGAAAATGACCTGAGGGTGCTGGTGTAAAAGAGGCTGAACATGAGCCAGCAGTGTGCCCAGGTGGCCAAGAAGGACTAGGGCAGTGATTGTTTCCCTGTACTCAGCACTGGTGAGGCTGCATCTAAAGTGCTGTATTAAGTTTTGGGCCCTGCACTACAAGGACATTGAGATGTTGAAGCATGTCCAGAGAAGGTCAACAAAGCTGGTGAAGGGTCTGGAGCACAAGTCTGATGAGGAGCAGCAGAGAGAACTGGAGTTGTTAGGTGTGGAGAAAAGGAGGCTCATGAGAGACCTTACCACTTTTACAATTGCCTGAAAGGAGGTTGTAGGGAGGTTGTAGAGAGGTGGAGTTGGTCTCTTCTCTTGAGTAACAAGTAATAGGACTGGAGGAAATGGCCTCAAGTTGCACCAGGGGAGGTTAATATTGGATATTAGGAAAAAATTCTTCCCCAAAAGGATTGTCAAACAATGAAACAGCCTACTAAGAGGAAGTGGTTTTGTCACAATCTCTGGAGTGTAGATGTGGCACTTAGGGACATGGTTTATTGGTGGGCTCTGCAGTGCTGGGTTACCGCTGGACTCAATAATTTTAAATGCCTTTTCCAACCTAAAGTGTTCTATGATATTGGTAATATTGTTCATATTTAAGATAAGATTTGAAGATGAGAGAAACAAGTTTCTGACACACATAGTCTTAAATTCCCTCACAGGCTGCACTCAATAGAGAGATCTGTGTCTACTGCAGCAGGTCAGCCTACAATCAGGTACAATCAGGTGAGGTGTTACCTTTACTTTTGTGTTAGTCCATAAAATGTCTGCAAAACATCCATGAAAGTTATACCTTTGGTCTGCCTTGTCAGCATGTTAATCTTATTTTATGGTAGAAAAAAATACCTCTGAGTTTCAGAGAAGAAAAAGAAACAGAATCTATGAAAAAATGAGAACCCAATTTAATATAAATTGATAGCACAGGTAACATCATTAACATTAGAACTTAGTGGTGTCGCTCATTATTAAAAATCTCATCATTTGTAGACTATTTCTTAAAATTTCAGCTGTTCATTTTTGTTCAGAATCAAGAAATGACAATGTTTTACAAGTTTTGATAACAAAGAAGTAAGAGCCAGAATCATTAGTGCACTGGTGAAGGTTAAGATGTCCATCTAAGAGCTAGGCACTGAAAATCTCATTCAATAATTTTCTTGATTTTCTGTCAGATGTTGATGCAATATCATATCAATATTCAAAATTGAAATGGAACAAAAAATGTATAATTTTTCTCAGTTAATCTCCTTTTTTAAAAATTGTTCTCCAAAGAAAAAGAGGGCAGCAAGAGGTAACTTCATCTTATCCTGCTGCAAAGACCTCCCAAAACAGATGTCACCAGTGTGTGCCCAGACTCGGCTCTTCCAGCTTCCCTTAAATGTCTGGGTATCATGAACAAGCTTTAGATCCACACCCTTTACTGTTAAACCATAGTCAGTCTATTCAATTTCAAAACCCCTAAGTCACAGGTATTACAGAGTGCTTCTACTGCAAACCGTTGCTTTCCTGCTATGTATATTTGCACTGAGACTCAGACTTACCATGATTCATCTGCCACTTCGTAATGTACCAGTTGACTGCTCGAGTACCTAAAATATGAAGCCTCTGCAGACTTCCAGATTAAATGCAAAGGATTCAGAAAAAGAGCAACAGTGAGGCTCATTTGCAGCTCTGCAAATGACAAGTTTGGACAGTCTGTAGAATATGGACAAAAGTTTGCTCATTTTGCTCCTTTCTCCTCTTCCATCTTTTGTCATATTGACATTAACTGTTTTGATTCAGTCAGAATCCACTAGCACAGTAATTATATGAAAGTTTAGAGCTCAAGTTAGTAAACAGTGGTTTCTTTTTAACAGCCTTCACCAGGTACTTAGAAATTACTGACAACATTCAAAAGGTTTTCTACATGCCTACATTTTCTCCCAAGGCAGACACTTCAAGTTTCAGTTTCAAGTCTGACTACAAAATGCCTGTCATCTATCTCTATGTCAGATCTCAGAGCAGAATGAACACAGAGCCAAAAAAGCATTGTACTTCAATGCTTCCCCCCACCTCCCCAAGTATTTTCTTACATAGGCCACACCTCTGTATTAGTTACACTTATTAATGTCTAGAAACCACTATTGAGTCAGTGGAATAATCAGAGAACAGCATCACTGTAACCAAAAGCACAATATGATTTGTTATTTTCTATTGACATAAGAAGCACAATGAATATTTACAGCACTGAATAAATACATTGCACTTAGATAGTGCTACCTTGTATTTCTGAAGTGCACTATGCATATATAAATGTGCTCAGCATAATAGCTATAAAGAACTGCATTCAATTCTAATGCAGAACACCTCATTATATCAGATTGTTTGGAAAACTCCATGAAAAAAATGGAAAGATTGTTGAAGAATTCTGTTTTTATAACTTATTTGTTGGATTTGTGTAAGCAAATGCATGTAGGAAGGAAGTTGCAATTATGAAACCTCTCATGAATTAGTCCAAATTCTTCAAGGAGCCTAACTATTTCATAGCTGAATTCTCAGACTGCTAAAGTTTGCATTTTTTGTTTTTTATCCTGGGTACTGGCCTCTTCCATTTTATGCAAATATAGATGATTATGAATATAGACACATACACTTGCATAAAGATTCTTAATAAAAGATGTTGAATAAAAGCTTTTATGAACGTCTCTGTGTACAATTTATAGCACTATGCCAAATGAGAAACAAAACAAAGAATTGGCAGCAGTTCCTTCCTTCATCTGTTTGACAAGAACAAAGGAGATAGCAGAAGATTACACACAAAGGAGATTTTAAATGCAGAGTACAATCTCTAAAACAAATCTTAGAATAACAGCTCACTTGCATAAAGGAGAGAATTTGAACTCAGCTGAAATAATCAGATGCTCATTTTAAAGAGGGAGATGGCTATCTAATGATCTTTCTCCCCCAAGTAGATTATCTGACCTTTGTGAAGGATGATCCTTGGATTTCCCTACCAGATTCAACAAGTAATTTACAAATTTTGTTACTGCATCATGTGCTGTTGGTTAAAAAGTTTATCACCAATGAGATTAAATGTAGGTCTGACAATAGCAACTACGTTACAGCTGAAATTGGATATTTTTTTCATGCAAAGCTTCTTTTTTACAAGTTCCAAAACTTACATAATATGCAAAGCAGTATACTGAATTTTCGCTTGTTCTTTGCAATAGAAACAGAGTAAAGTTTAATATCTGGTGGCCCTGAACCAGCCAAGACACAACCAGGTCATCACCTTTGTTGACAGGAGAGAACCACTATGTGACAATGCAAAAAATATTGGCAACTCCTTCCCCAAATGGGGGAGTGTCAGGAAGGAATAAACATGATAAGATAGAGGTGCACGTCCCTAAGCCACAGAGACAGGATTAGCAGGAGGAGCAGCCAGAGAAGACCTCTTCTTAGCCTTCTGCTCCCCCTCAGCTCAGCTAAGTTGCAATCCCACCATTGCAGCTGGGAGGGGTGGGCTCTGCCAACCCACTGAACCAACTCAACCCACTGATTCAAAATGGGATTTGAATCTTGGGATGATGCAGACATACCAAGCTTGGCTTTTGATAGACACACGTTTCTAGATACTAGAGCTGATAGATGACAGAATTGGTGGGTGTCAAAGGCCATTCTTCATTCCCTCTTATCTCCTTAGCTCCATGCTGCCCAACCCCAGAGAACATGATGTTCTTTTGGTCTTTTTCTCTTGACCTGTGGAGTGGTGCAGAGCTCTCAGTTCCCTCAATTTGAGAACACAGCTTAATTTTCAGTTTTCTAAAGCTGGCAAAGAATGAGCTACAGACTCATTACTGACATGATGAGATTGGAGAAAGGAAAGTTGTTGCAGCTTGTTGGCTTCTTTGCTTTGCTTGGCTTGGCTTGGCTTGGCTTAGTGGGGAGAGTGCTGGGAGTTGGACTAGAAGACCTTTAACTGTTCTTTCCAACCTGAACCATTCTATGATCCTAAGAGAGTTCTTTGCGTGACTGTATTAACATATTTCCAAATACAATGGTAATGACAGATATTCATAAGGAGAAGCTTGAAAACATGTGTAACTTTAACTGATGTCTTTGCAGAAACTAGTGAGAGCCTGAAAGAGCAAGTCTGTGGCAGAGGGGCATGGGGAAAGAACTGATCTTACTGTAAAACTGTTCTTAGGAGTTTGCTCAACACTTAGTGAAATTCTGTGAAATTCTGCCTACGGCAGGACTTGCTCCCCACATTGCTACCTGCACAAGGAATCCCAGGGACTGCAGTTCAAGTAGTCAGGGTTAATCTTTCTGGTCTCTTGTGTGGTCTCCCTCCTTATGGAAAGGGATGAAGGCCCTAGGGATCGTTTGAAACCTGCTTGTATGAAGCACGTGCCATACAAGCTATGCCAGGTATTACAATGCTTTAATAGATCCTGTTGTAAGACATGCCACAAGCTCTAGGGCTGGATAAAAGTCTAAATCACTTGTTTGATTAATGGATATTTCAGGCCCAAGCTTTTTTTTTTTAATGTGGTCATAAATAAACATGATCTTTCAGATTTTATAGTGATGTTGGAAGGTTTAGGACCCCCTAATCTGTAGGTAATGGATTAGCATTCCCTAATCTGCTCAGTGGGGTAAACTCAATCCACTTTCCTTAATGGTTTAAAGAGTCTGTTGGAAGCAGATTAAGCAGAGGTCATGCAACCTCAGTGCCTAGCAGAGGGACAGTAAGAAATATTCCATAATGATTTGCAGAATGAGCATTTATTTAACTGCTGTGCTGAGCAGTGAGTCTGTGAAGAGGATTTCAGCAATTTTTATATTAACAGTTTTAATGGTTTCATTCAAACTTTTAAGTGTTAGGTAGTTGTCCCTATTGTAAAGTCCCTTCCAGTCTGCCCTCCATATCATCTCTTTTATGAACTGGGGAGAGCCCAACTCATCATTCCCACTGTGTCTTGGTCCCCATTTTATTAGTTACATTTTCAAGCAAGCACTTAAACTTTTCCTAGCATTCTGTCCTGCTGTCTGGGAGGCGTTTCCCAAGGAACCCACAAAGCCACTTCATTGTCCTCTGTCAGTTCATCTGTTAGAAGGTTTTTCAGATGCCTACAAAAAATACTGACAACAGGTAAACTGTCAAACGTGACTTATCCTACTGTCAAATATTCTGTTAGATTCTGTTTTGCCGTTCACCTGTTTACTCTTATTTTTTCATGGAATTGGAATGAGTGCCTTCTTTTGATTCCAGATTCTTATACTGTGTTCACAAAATCCTGCCTCAAGTCTAAAATTTATGAAGGCTGTGATAATACCACATAATGAGCAGGAGTGCATGAAATGCTCCATACCATTCATTCTCTCTGCACCTGGGATCTTGCCATGGGGATATCAAAACAGTGCCTGCGTTTCACATACTGCTTGTATTTGATGTTCCAGTAGGGGGTTTTTTGTGACAGCTGGACTGTCCAGAAAACATGTCTGGCAGACAGTGCTAAAATATTCACTGGTCTCATGCTCTAATTCAAACTTACATTTGCAAATTGCTTTCATCTTCTTAATTCTAAATGTCAGAGAGAAAATAATAGGTGTATGCCACCTTAATATTTCCTGTGCTACTTCTTCTAAAATACTGGAATTACAATGTATGTGCATTTTTAAAGTATACTCCAATTATTTATGATTAAATTAGAGATCTCTGTAGTGTTAAAATACCAGCCTGCTGACATACAAAAACTACTTCCTGCAAACATTTTGTTTGCAGAGCTGCTTGATACAATTGAAGTTTTTTTCCTAAAATATGAGAAATTGTGATTTCCCTGGTCTTACGCCTATATATAGTATAGATCTGTGAAAAGGATGCCAATTTGACTTCTGGACAGGTACTGCTGAAGATGAAGCAGTGTAGCAGCTCAGAAGTGCATCCCTGCTACATAATTTCTTGTTCAATGCTTGTCTGAGATCTCTGTAAGTCTCATATGTAGTTTGGTATCACTGTTTTTCAATCAATAAAACCATTTATATCAAAGAACCTCTCTAAGAAAAGTCTTTATGATCTTACTGAGACTGGCATAAGCAATGAAGACAACCTGTTTTATTTATGATCTCTTGATTTCTGTCATAATTGCAAAAGCATAGCAATGAACTAGGAAGCTGCTTCGCAAGCTAACATCAGTTTCTGTTGCTTGGATTCCTGCTTTGTTTTGTTGTGTCTTTTTTTTTTTTTATCTTTACAGTATACTTTGGGGAATAAAAGGAAAAGATATCTCAAGAGGTGTATTCGAAGAGTGAATGGACTTTTAGCAGACTCCCTGAGAACATGCAGAAGTATAAGTTCTTCAGTAGCCCTGTTGCACCACATTCCTCAAGTTAGCATGTAGTTAAGCATATACTCTCAAACTGGGCTCAAAGAGAAGTTTGTAAGACTGCCACAGGCCTGAAGAACTACAGTAGGCATCAAAAGTTCACAATCTAATGTTCTCTGCAAACAGAGGCAGTTACTGCAACCCTGATCTTGCTTCTTCTATACTGATCCAATTCCTACTTTAGATTAATCCACTGTAAACCAAATCAGGCATATTTTATCCATATGTGGGTAAACACAGAGACAGTGTTGTTCTCTGTTTAGCTGGGAAGGATGGGTGCAGAAGTTGACAAAGACATATTCATTAAATCCTCTTTAGGAGACTTAAATTTCCAAATTCTTGTTCTTGCCTCTATTCCTCTCTTACATGAGTCAGTGGACACATAAATAAATAAACAAACAGATACATAAAACTCTCATGTTCTTAATGAAATGTAAATTGATGAAATAGATAAACTCTGAACATTAATCATTGAGAGATTAGTGAATGATTTGCAGTTTACAATTATAAAATGGAGTAATTATTTTACTAAAAAAATCCCTAAAGAACTAAAGAGTTATTGGCAAACCTCCACTGTAATGCTGAACCTTAGCTGTGTGGTGCACACCAGAAAGCTATGCTTCATGAGTCTGATTTCCCAATGAACAGCTTGCCACAGTGGTTAATTGATTTGCTGATCCAATAACTGGGGGGAGATCAACACTGTCTTGGCCACATCATGCTTTCAAACTCAAACCCAAACTAGAAATGGGTTATGTCTTAATTCTGTCCTTTTTGACAGCCAGTGACATACCACATGTGTTCTATCAGCATCCCATTCTTGGTGCCACAAATTGTGTGGGACAGTTTTTCTATGCCTGACAGGCAGACATTTAAGGGTGAATATCTTTAGAACAACGAATAATCTGGCACAGCCAAATTAAGAGTATCTCCTGTGGGGTATCAGGAATTATATCCTGTTCACACACTTCTTGCAACTTCCAAGCTGCTTCCCTCTATTAAAGCATATCAGCATCTGCTGATTCCTGCAGGTTTTTGTATTCAGTGATATAGGACAGGCAGCTGTATTAGACATAGCAAATGCTTTAAGCACAATGGCACTGTCGTCCGTGACTGCCTTCTCCATATGAAAGGAACTTCCTGCGCTGGAACGCTCCTGACAAGCTGCATTCAGAAATACGGCCACCGTGTGGCCACGCCGCAGACCTGCTGCTGCTGTCACAGACGGTTCCTTTCTGAGGCATCTACAAATTGCTCATTAGGAGTATGTACCTGGCACAAGGATGTGGTTCAAGAGAATTACTTTCCCTAACTTGTTTTAAAACAAAGTTTATCACTGGGTTCTGCTGGGACATAAAGGCCTAGGTCCTTGCTTGATATAAATCAGTGTAGCACTCTAAATCAATAGAACTACATCAATATACACTAGCTGTGGGAGCCATTAGCCTTACACCAGGACAAGATCTGCTCTGAACTGCTGCATTGTTTTTTGCATGTTGTAAGCAAGATGAAATTTAAAGGAGATCATAGAAGTTTTTCAAGACTTTAGAAATCCAAATTCCTTTACTGATTATTAGTTATTCTAGAGCTATTTTAAAATTTCCCCATAGACTTTTGTGGGAGAAGTATTAACAAAATAATAGAAAAAAGGAGGAGAAATGTACAAAAATCATAGCCAGTAGTTCCTGCTCTGATTCTTTTCTATTTTTCAAGAAAAAACTGAAATGCCCAAAGTGCTCTAAAAATGACCAAACGTAAGGAATGGTTTACTTTTGAGTTGTGACAAAAATGAGACTCAGGCCACAAAAGAGGCACTGGAGGCAGGATCATGAGTAGGTCAGGGAAAGTCAGTGAGAAATTATTGTTCACTGCTTTTTAAAATATAAAGCTTGGAGGACTCCAATTCAATGTTCAAGTTCCAAACAGAGAAGAAGATGTAGCATTTTGCAGGATGGGTTTGCATAGCTCGTGTGCAGAAGGCTGTGCATCCCACAAAATGCTTTTGACAAATACACGAGTAAAAAACTACACAAAGGCTGTCAAACACCAAGGCATTTTCTCTGACTCACAAAGTTTCTAAACTGAAGATTAGGTGAAATCTGGGAATACACAGTGAGAAAACATTATCCTTTCCTTGATTATATACTTTGTCCTTTGTATACTCCTTCCCTCATATTTGTTACAAGCGCTGCTTGGACACTGGGTGCTGAGCTAAATGGACCACAGTCTGGCTGGCTGTGACTGTCCTGATGTTTATAATGTTTATGATCTCACATGGCTGATATCACATGCATTTGAAACTACATTGATTCAGCCCTTCACATGTTGCAAGTCTTACAGGATTTACCTCTCTGAGAGAGGTAAAACACAAAAGTGAATGTGTCTGAAGGATGTGCTGCAGCCTATGAACATGGGCAAGCTCAGATCTCTCACAATGGTTAATCTGTAGAGGGTAACAAATACTCTCCTTCCTTCTAAAAACAGTTTTTAAAAAATTTGCTACACTTGAGGTGACAATAATGGTGTAGCTCAATAGGCAGAAAGAATGAATCCTCAGCACCATAAAAAGGAGTAGTTTCATAAAATAACTCAGATTAAGAACAGAAGTAAGCTATAAAAATAGATCATTAATGTTTCATGACTGAGGGACACTGCTAACAAGTACTAAATGTAGGAAAGCCAGAAAACATAAATAATAATTTCTACATCAATATTTAATCAGAAAAGTTATCTTAGTTGTTGTTTCTCCCTATTATTTTTGTTATTTGGGCTCGGTTCTTTTTGTGGAACATCTATCGGATCAAGCATGGCTGTGGTAGCGTGGTATTGGTAAGAAATGTCATAAAGAACAGTGGTTTGAAGGGCAAATAGGGTTAATTTTAACTCAGCACAATGGTTTTTAAGGTTAAAGCAAGAAGAAAGGCAAGATTTGCAGTCCTGACAGTTGTTTGAGAACCACTTATTTCATAGTCTCTTATTGTGTCTCATTTCATTTAGGAACACAGCAGAAACTATAGTTGCTGCTGTGGTGGTGGAGAGTAGTGGGTTGTCTAGGAGGTTTTTTGCCTTTTGCTACTGTGATACCACAGGTCTTAGTCTTCTGTCTCGTGAGCATCACAGTTTTTAATGACTTTATGCTGGCACCATTATCAGCAAAAACTTTGAAGCATATTTTCAAGAGAGAAAGAAGGTCAAAGAGTAAACATTTCCAAAAGTATTGCAGTAATTAGGGGCCTAACTTCTTTTAGCCTTTAATTAAGAGCCTTAATTTTATCTTCAGAGTGTTGCCAAGATTAAATAAAAATTTGTAGTAGAGCAGAGACTTAAACCAGATCATCTGAACTCATCCATGTCTCATGGGACTCATGCTAAGTCTTGGGGACCTCTAAAGAATTAGGATTTCCATTAGTGGAAACATATCAAATATCCATTCCTGGGCAAATCCTCTTTTAAGTTAGATTGAATTCTCAATTGAACTTTTTAGCAGTTTCTGTTCCATCAGGAACATCTTTCACTCCACTTATGCCTTCTGCTCTAGATCTATAAACAAGACATGACCACATTCAGTTGTGCATGTTTCACACTAACCATGTGAGTACTAACACAGCATTGGCATTTCAGCTTTACAATATCAGAGCTAACCAGTGATTTTACAGGTCTAATTACCCTACCCTAGTGACAGTTTGTGGTATTTTCAGAGACCCTTAAATGGAGACTTTAAATAGTGGGTCACAAAGGGTGCTGTGCAGGAATGGAGGAATGTACAGTCACTTCTTGGCTCACTTTGATGCAGTAACAGGTTAAGAACCCTCAGAGATATATTTATTTTTGTTAGCTGATGGATTAGAATTGAAATGAAGGAGTCAACTCATTTTCCTCTGAATTTCTAAGCATTAAAAATGTGATTCTTTTTTCACAATAATATGAAGCAGAGGAAAAGACAGTCCTTGGACTGGGACCCTGCAAATGAGGTTTTTCTCATCAAGGCCTTTTACTGTTAGGTATACACATTACTGAAAGAGAAATGAAATGTAGTCAAGCCAAACAACTGTAGTTTTTCACCTAATTCATAAAGCTTCCACATCCACAGTCATTCCTGTCCTGAACTCAGGCTTACATGAGGCTATGTTGCGGGAAACTAGACTGACTGCTGATATTCACAGAATGATGACAGTGATAATAAAATGAAAGCAATTACATATTTTTTGCAGAAGGGTAATTTATAAGAGAATAAGTGTACTAGACTAAAAAACACACCAAAAAACCCCTTTTCTTTTGCTTTCCTTGATGTCTTTGTTATATGCTTTTTTCAAAAGTGGTGAGTTGCCTGAAATGCAAACCCAAGCAAACACTAATTTTGCTGACTACAGCCATGTGTATTCTAGTAAATTATGGCCTGTGAACTAGCAGCTGCTTCTACAGTTCCCAAATTGTGTTTATTTTTTAAACTTTAAAGCTCCTAGTTCCCCCCCCCAGCCGCCTCCCAATTTTCTTTTCTTCTGCTCTTGCAGAATAGCAGAGAAAAAGTGTTCCAGAGACATTTGACAAGAGCTAGGCAAAAGGGAAAGGCAGAAAAATAAATAAAGGGAGTCAGAAAGATAGCTGACAGCTCACTGCTCCTGTAGGGAAACTTCACTTTTTATTAAGAAATGCATTCATGTGCTTTATGGTCACTTGAGCTGAGTGCTGAATTAGTATCTGGACAGGAAAAAAAATATATTCACCACAAGGCATTCTGTGCTACTTTGCTAAGAATGATCCCAAAATACTCTCAAGTATTCTTCCTGAGTATTTTACAGGGAGAGAGGCAACAGTTAACCCATGAGTCTTGGGTATTTCTAGCTGGGAATATTAAAACTGCAAGGTGGACTTGCTGTAGTGAGTACTGATGATACAAGAAGCATTACAACTTGAAGTCATTTGTTGAGAAAGTATTATAAAATCACTGCTTATTCAGCTTTGCCATTTGATTAAAAATTAAATTTCTCAGTAATGAAGTTCTGGAAAAATTAAAGGTGTCTTTAGCCAAGAGGTGCATCTTTGGATGTTATAACTGATACAATATGCACTATAGAATACTGAAAAATCTGCAGTACTGAAATACCAGAGAATCTGAGTGCTTAAAACCCAGAATTGAAGGGGAACAATAAAAAATAAGTGATTCGCACTATAATTCTCAAGACCCCAATCATCTTTCTGGAAGATGACTGCATTGACTACTACCAGAGACTGCACAGGCACAAAACTACTTTCCTAACAGTGAGGGAGAGCTCACCACTGGGGTTTCCTGACCAGAACTGTTCTGCCTGATTACGCAAATCCTCATGAAAAATGCTGCGAGAAGGCACAAAGCCAGCTGGAGACCGGCCAGTGATCACAGAACCTGTGTCTCCTGCACCTTTCCACCTCCCTTTCCTGTATTGTGGCTGAACATTGCCTGCAGACAGCTTCTCCCAGCAGATCTAATAACTGTGCTTGGGAGGGCAGAGGAGCAGAAGCTGCTCATGGTAGCAAACAGGTATTCAGGCTACCTGGCCTCGGGAGTGAAAGAGATGTGCTCACCATACTCCAGCACTCCTACTCCTTTGGACTGGCGGGTGTCCCACAGAGCAGCAGCAGCAGCAACGAGTGATCCCAGCATTTGACAAGTCAAAAAGCTGTGCTTGTTTCTAGTGAAAGGGGAGTAAAAGGGGAGTGGGAAACGACTCCTCAAACCAGTGCTTGCCACATCTATGAAGCATTAGTTAGTGACAGGCACTCAAGGCAGTCGCAGCCAGCTGCCTAAATAATAGGATGGTAGGAGCATCAAAGACAATTATGATGCCCACTGCAGGCAGGCAGTGCTAATGTAGGAGCTTTAGTGCTCTTAGATATCCTGGGAAAAATCTACATTAGAAAACATACAGATCACCAGTAGCAATTGCAAATATAACAGCAGTACCATCAAACCAGAACAAAAATATCTACAGCAGTGGCCAATTGCAGGGTGTAAGGAAAGAGGAAGCGTGAAGTAGTAGCATCCATATAGTGCTACCTCCAGGTGATAACACATACCAGACAAGAGAAAGAACAGGAGACTAAGCCTAAAAAATGAGAGGAAAGGGGCTGCACAACAATGCAGGAAGAATATTGCTACCCTGTATAACGGAAACTGTTCACATCAAATTATGGGGGATGGCAAAGAAGATAATAGCAGTTAACTCAACAACTATCTGATAAGTGATCCGTAATAGGATGTTATTAGATGTCCCTGACACACTGTGAATTATAGACTGATAAAGGAGGCTGTTCCAAATGTTTAATTGTGCAATTTACATTTTGTTTTTACAATAGCTATGAACAAAAAAATGCAACCAAGGCAAATAATCAGCATAAAAAGGAAAAGATAGCTTCTTTTTTTTCCCCACTAGCTTTGTAGTATTGAACTAATCTGATGCCTTTTAAATCAGTATTTCCATTTAAAATGACCTTTAAAAAATCTGTATAAAAATGGTAGTATAACAGTATTTTTCCACTTCTAGAATAATTTTCAGCAAAGGAAAACGAAATCCTTTAAAATTATTTGCGTCTCCCAACTACTGCCTGTCTTTGTGCAAGAGGCAAGTCATCATTAATTCTGTTGTACAAAGGGTTAAACTTCTAATCAGAAAAGCTTTAAGACTGGCTTCAAACAAAACAGAGCAATTTCTCCAGTTGCTGAATATCTGCTAGAATATGAACTATAAATGGCATGAGAAGTGTTCACTTCTTTTTAAACTGCATGTCTCAGGCATTAAGGGCAGAAGTTACAGCGTGCTGCTCTGATCTTTAGGTTTTCCCCTGCTGCCAAATCCTCCCATGGGCACCATCGGGCCCATGACCCTAAATAAGATTAGCTTGTGCCATCCTCTCTTTTCCAGATGCTGGTGGCACTCATGCTACCTCTTCAGTATCTTCAGTAAATCTTAATAGGCTTCTATTGACTTGTCAGAGCATTTTCTGTCAAAAACCCTTGTCTTGCTTCCTTCACACTCACTTGAAAAAAGCATTCAAAATCTCATAAAATTCAAAAGAAAGAATATTTTTCTGAAATAGTAAACTCCTCTTTGTGAAAACATCCTCAAACTAGTCCATATTAACATCATCAATTTATAACTTACCAATCTCTGTGTGTTGATACAAAAAAATGCATTTTTAATTTTCCATTTTCCTGCAAATGGAAAGTAATAAGAATCATTATATTTTGTGCAGCAGGAACATTCTGGTTTGATTATTTTTAGAACAACTCCTATGTGCAATTTAAACAGAAATCTAGAACAGCAAAGATTGTTTTGAATCCTAACTGCAAAAGGAATAGACCTACCATTAAAGCTTATTTAAGAGCCCCAGGACAACTCTGTGTTCACAGTGAAGGTGGGCTGTGTCCTGTTCTCACAGACTCATGCCTTCTGTGCAATACTAACAGAAGTGTTTTGTTTGCCTTTTTTTTTAGTGTTTCATAAAGGGTTTCTTTGAGAATAAAACCTCTTAACTTTCTGTTAAGAAGCAGCTTCTCTAAAAGCATTTATGTTTTAAATGAGAGGAAACCAGGGAATACTCTGTGGGTGCTCTGAAGAAAGGCCTGCCTGATGACAAAGCTTGCATCTATGTACATACGTACGCACAAGCACATGCAGAAAGATGTTATTCAGGCTATCAAGAACTGTGATTCTTAATGGAAGTCAATGGAGGACAAGAAGTGCTTGAGAAGCAGCTCTTCACATTTTTATTGGTCAAAATCAGAGCATTTAAAGCACTCACACATGCTGCTTTTTGAATGCCTGGTTTTCACTCCTCTTTTCTGCTTCTGGAAAAAATATCACAGCTCTCTACCCTGACTGCCATCATCTTTGTGTACTGAATCCTATCATTTGACAGTGAATGAACTGATTCTTCCATGCCTACCCCACCGAAATCACAACACAGGCTTTCAGAGGTAGAAGAAAACAGGATCAGCTTCCAGCTCTGCTCCACAAACAGCTGATGCTGAGCTGTGATTTCCTGTGAAGAAATTAATGGATATAAATATTTAAGCCAGCAAATATAAACTTCTAAGACCCTTTCCATTATACAACCCATACATTTTGTGAAGTGACTTACAGCAAATTAATATCTTCTGTTGACTTTTAACACCTTCTGTTATAAGGGCACTAAATAGAGTCAGAAGAGCCCAAGTACAGTTCTATAGGTAGGATGCTCCAGTGGCTTATTCTAAAGTAGGATGAAATGTTCTCCCTTCTATTTCTGAGAAATGCTTTTGTTTTATGGTTTTAAAAAAGAGCTCTCAGAAAAGCATGAATTGGCTTTATTTTATGACTCTATGCAAGCCTTGAAAGATGTCCGTCTAGACTCATTAAAAAGCTTAAATGGGCAGAACTGAACATGAGTTGTTTAGTTCTGTTGCATTTCAAGAGCACTTCTGAAATTTCAAAAGTTTGTTACAAGTGCTATGAGGAGCAGCTGAGGAAACTAGGATTATTTAGCCTGGAGAAAATGAGACTCAGGGAGACCTCATTTCTCTCTACAACTACCTGAAAGGAGACTGTAGTGACGTGGGTGTTGGTCTCTTCCCTCAAGTAACAAATTATTTAAGAAAAGGAAATGGTTTAAGTTGCACCAGGAGAGGTTTAGATTGGATGCTAGGAAAAACTGTTTCACCAAAAGGGTTGTCAAGTGTTGGAGCAGACTGCCCAGGGAAGTTGTTGAGTCACCATCCCTGGAGGTAAATAAGAGAGGTGTAGATGTAGCACTTAGGGACATGGTTAGTGGTGGACTTGGCAGTGCTGGGTTAACGGTTGGACTTGATGACCTTAAAGGTCTTTTCCAGCCTTAGCGATTCTATGATTCTGAAAAAAAAATAACAGCAAGTAGTCATTAGCTTCTTTCCTTAATAAGGGCACATTATTAAAAAAGGCTATCTTCTTCCCTATTCTTTTGATTATGTTTTGCTTTATGCTTTTTAATTTTCACTTTTTATTCTCCTTTACTTTCAGCACTGTGACAAATTGCAACATGACATGGAGACAGAGAGTTTCAATAATTAAAGCTGTATACACAACAGGCTTGAGAAAGGTGAGATTTGGTATATAAAATGATAACTTCTAGCCTCTAGCCTTCTCCATCCTAACTGAACCTCACCCCAGGCCTACCAATTTCAAGTGGCATAGTTGTAATTCATAGATGCATGCTAAACCTGAAGTTAATTTTCTGGTAGTTAAATATGTTTTATACACACCCAGGACATGGAAACTCATTAGTTAGATCTTGTGCCAAGGAAAGAAAAAATTAGTGGTTGGGGAGGAGGAGTCACAGAGCAGACTCAGTTGTCCTGAAGTCTAACAGTAGCTTTTAGACCACTGAAGTTCTATCTATGCTGAAAAAGTGAGGAAAGGTCAAGACATGTTTAACTCTGGAATTCTGTATCTTCAGTGCACAGGAGAGCTGTAGCCCTGCTGTGAAGTGTACTGCCAGTGCTGTGCTAATGCAGAGCTGGGTATTCACTGCTGGACTGTTTTGTGCTCTGCTCTAATTCCTGTTCTATCCAGATTACATGAAGGAGAGCTTTTGGAAGCAATGAGTATCCTCAGGCTCCTCTCTGCCGAGAGCTGTCTTGAGTTCATCCCTGAGGAGTGGTGCATCTAGAGAGAGGCAGGAGACTTCTCACCCTAACAGCCAGGCTAGGAAAGATGGTGAAATAACCTTCACAACTGCTCTCCAGTAGCCAAGAAATCCAGTGGATGACTTTTTGCTTTAGTTGTGTTAGATTACCTTGTGCTATCTGAACTCTAACACAGACAGGGATCTGCCTTTGTATCTTCAAAGCACTGTGCAGGCAATTACATAATTAATTCCCACAAAAGTCTTATGAGAACGATGGATTATATATGAATTGTTCCCTTCTAATCATAAAAGTGAGGAGGCTTTAAAGCACTAACATCTTGTACCTACTGATCTTTCTGTGTGAATCCTTTATTATCAGTGTAGTATCTGTATTACTGTATTGCCAAAAAGTTCCAGCCAAGATCTGTGTCCTGTTGTGCCAAGCACAGGCTCGTGCAGTAGATTTTGTCAGCTTCTCCCAAAGATCTTTCAGCTTACAAAGAAAAGAGGGAGTGAGGAGAAAACTAGAGGACGAAAGCAAAGAAGTTGATATGCCCTAAACATAACTGGCTACCAGAAGGTCTGTGGTTTACTACAGGAACTGCTTTGTAACAGACCATGAGCCTCTTCCAGGGACAGTTTCTGTCTAATACTATTGCTGATGAAATACAACAAGGACATCACTAGCAACCCCAGACTGTACCCTAAAAAAGGTAGACTGTCTTGCAGTATTAACATGATAGCCTGGGATATCCTGCAGGATTATGTCCTACAGTCTGTGACTAGTAGTAGAATTGAGTTCTGTATCATTCTTGAAAGCAGGAAAAAAAACAATAAAGTGTGAAAAGGCATTATAAATATTAAAAAGCAAAATATTTTTAAAAGACAGAAAAAGATGAGGGGGGAAAAGGCTTTTGGGTGCTTTTTTTATTCCAGATTGCAAACAACTGTTTTATGCAAAGTCATATTAATCTTATTTCCATGGCTAACAGACTATTGTTATAATCTTCAATAGTCCCTCAGAGGTTCCCTGCTCAAGCTCCATGTAGTGTTTTTGGTTTTGCAATACTGGTTCATCCTACATACTATCACAGCACATATCATGCCTGCAATTTCAAGCCTTATTAAAATGATCATTTTTATCCAGAATGGAGAGCTGTTACTTACCACTGGGAATACAGTATTAGCTAATCCTAACTAATTGTTCATTCCTCACCAGTAGAAGTTAGCCACTAGTCAACATTTCAATACTACCTCTAACATTTTGAGACTCCCTGTAAATACAGAGAATTTTCTTTGTGGTTTATTTTTAAGAATTAATAAGTGGAAATTTGTGTCTTGACTTTTCAGTGTGGGATATGAAGTCCATAAAGGAAGGAGGAAACAATTCCCAGAGGAAGGCATTATATTTCACATTCTAATTTATCCAGGAACAATATTTTACTCTTTTTTTTATTAGATGTAAATGTGGCTGAGTTCCTCATATTAATCAGCTTAATTTAATGGAATTACAGTAGGTCTCAGATTTTTGAAAGAGGCACTGTAAAAATCCTTTTGCCCCTGTACTAATAAACGAACGTATGCCAGTCTTAATTTAATGCACACAGCAACATTACTCCAAAATGGACTACAACCTGATCAGGAAAAGCATTTAAGAGAAAGGAAAAAAAAAATGTTTCCAGAGAAGATTATGCAGAAGACTTGAGTGGTGAGCACATATTTCTCAAGGCTAGGGTTAAGCTAGCAAAAGCCATAGAGAGGGATGTGGCAGTACAGTCTGACCTCTACGATGGCTGAGTTTAACAGGGTTTTCTGATAAGGCTACTCTTAATGTTTTGTTTTGCTTTACTTCCATTTTACCTTTTTCTATTTTTCTCTTTTACTATTATACTTGACTCTACATTTTCACTCAGTGGTGTTTGTGCTAGGAAAGTATTGCTTGGTAGCAGGGGTTTGGTTTCCCACTTGCTATAATTTGTCCATCCATTTGGTTTCTGCACAAGTGTGACTGCTCTGACTTCCTGAAAAGCTGCCAGAGGAAGCTTAAGATGGCAAGATAAGATGAGAGATCCTGTGTTGTTTAGTCACAGCCATTTAATACAGAGTTGCAGTAGGGAATGTGCACCAGGGTAAAGCATAACACAGCAGTATGAGCCATCTGCACGGAGCACGCAACCTGTGCAAGCATCATACCCTTCTGGAGAGGTAATAACTGGCCAAGCAGGAAACCCTGCAACAGTTAAAATAGTACTATATACCCCTACTTAAACAGCTGAGTCCCACCCAAGGGCCTTTATGAGATGGAAAAAACCACTTCATCAAATACAAAAGAGCGATAGCAAATATACACAGCAAATAGCAAATACATTCCAATATATACAGAGATGAAATATGAAAGCACTAGGCCAGATGAATCTAATCTGTGGTTGCTTCACTGTCATAAAACAGCCATAGATCAAGGAGACGAGGTTGTAGGGAAATCTTGCATAGAAAAGTTTGAGCATTTTAGACATTGGCTTTAGCCCTGCAGCTTTCCATCAGCAGTATTTCCTCCATGCAGCAAGATACATGGCCTGCCCCCCATTTTTTAAATCAAGGGCAGCAGTGACAGGTGAAGATAGGTTTGTGAAGACAGTAATAACAAAGCAACATGCAAAGCAATGAAAAAGAGTGAATAGGGAAATTGCCACCAGTGGAATAGAAGTGTTTCTCCCAAACTGGAGAACAGGAAGCAAATCTAAAGATAGCAGAGCTCTCACTGGAGCTCTCTAAGCCTGGAGGAGCACTAATGGAAGAGTCAAAAAGCAGAGAGAAACAATGCAGACAGTACAATGGACTTCCAGGGAAGAAAGAAGCAGTTAAAAAGAACATCAGTTTTAATCATGGAAAAAACCAAAACAAACAAAAGAACAAAACAAAAGCACCAAACCAGAGCTAAACCAAAACACATAATTAATGATTTTAAGAATGATATGAGATCCAAAGAGGTCATGAGGAAGGGTGTAATGTGATGGCACATGACCTGATTGGCCGTGAACTACTTGAGAAGAAAAAGGACGTTGATAGAGTGGTGAGAAGGTGGTGAATGAGACAGAAAGCAGGGAAAAAGATCCAAACAGGAAAGAAGGGGAAGGAATGAAGTAACACAAGAGAGTTATTCAGCCATTTTCTGTCTAGACAGAGGGACAGCAATGACTTGCAGCAAAATGTGACACCTCCTTGGGATGAAATTTCTGTGGCTACATACCTTCACAATTGCAATTTCAGTTGTGATTTCTTAACAAGAGGAAAAATGGCATGGAAGGGAGGCTCTTTACTGCTCTCAACTTCTGTGCACATCAGAAAAAAATGCACCATAGTGAAATCAGCAAAGTAACATTCAAAGTATATAACAAACATGACTATAACCTACCACTGAGATGACTGCCTACATCACCACCTACATGAAAAATGTACATGCCACTTGAAATGAAATTCTCCTGATAATTGCAGCTTCTTTTCCAACAGACAAAAAATATATCTGGTTGTTGATTAAGACTTTAAAAAAAAAATCTCAACAAAGACTTAGTTGTAAATATTGGCACAGTGGGGTCTTTGGACCAAAAATACTCCCTCTCCCCTGAAAAAAGGAACTATCCCAGCATGGCACAATGACAGAAATGACAGAACAGCAAAGCGTCATGTCAGGGAGATGGAAGGTTTCAAAAGGAAAAACACAAAGGTGCCTCCAGGTTTATCCAAGTCTATTTTTTCATTTGAGAATTGCAATTACTCAAGAGTACAAAATTTCTTCTTGAATGCCTGCAGGGGGTTTTGAGGTTTTTTTTTCTTTCCCCTTCTTGACAACACCTCCTGCTGGCATCAGACCGACAGTCATTTCACCTTCCTAGTAATGTCAATGAAAAACTTTCAGGTATATTTTTGCATTGTATAGCTCATCTAGACTTTAACAGAGAAATCTGCAGCCATCAGAAAGCTCAAGGACTTCACAATGATTATGCAATCTCCTGTTCCATTAAAATAACTGTTTATCTTCAAAAAAGTATATAATAGAGAAGGCAAGCATGTAATTTAGTCTTTCAGCAGACTAAAAGGCAAATTGTAAAGAGCTTTTGGTCAGATGTAGATCTTTCTTGCCTTCAGAGTATTCTGGAATTGGAGGATGTTTCACAGAATATTCTGAGATGGAAGGGACCCACAAGGGTCATCAAATGTAGCTCTTGGGTGAATGGTCCATACAGGGATCAAACCCACAAGGTTGGTGTTACTAGCACCATGCCTCTAAACAACTGAGCTAATCTAAAGGTCAAAATATTTGCTGTCCATCCTTCTGGTGTAAGAAAATTGGGTCCTGTACCTAGCGAGAGAAAAGCTCTCTAAACAAACCACCTGAGAAGCTATTAAAATCAAAGCAGGTGATTTTTAACACCTTTGTTGGAGTTTAGTTCAGACTCTTTCAAGACCCCTCTGATATTCAGGGGATCCCTCGTTCAACACTTACTGAGGATGTTGCATGATGCTCTCTCCCTCTAAATCTCTTGATATCAAAAAGACAAAACTTTTGTAAGTATATCTCTCACCTCTGCTTTACATTTCATGCTTTATGATTTGACATAACAGATACAGATTGTGGAGTGTAATAAGATAGGTTCTCTAAGAAAAATAGGACTAGATATCACTTTTTGATTTCAAATATGAGATCTATAGAGACATATATGTATACAGCACTATCCTCCTAACTGGATTATTCCCAGCAACTAGCCTATAATCTACAATTTAAGAGGAGGTTCTGAAATCAAAAAAAGGAAAAAAAAAGGGAAACAACTGTGAAGATTAGCACAGAATTGCAAAAATCCATTTGTTCCATGTCCTCTTCATTTGATGTTATCTTCCTCTGCATCAGTGTGAGACAAGGTAGCACGAAGATCCTCAGAGCTAAACACTCCTGATTTCTCCAGGTAGCTTAAAATTATATACAACCTTTATAATTTGGCTATTGCATTTCATTTTAGCACCATATGACATCCAGCTGACGTAAGTCAGCATTAAAATTAGGTGGAGCTACATACAGTTCCATCAGGGGATGCTTAACCCAGAAAGTTTAAAAAGTAGTTTTCAAAATAGCAGGTCCCAAGGGCAACAGGGAATATTCAGCAGATTTGGGAATTGAATAATTCTCAGAGATGAGCTCCTCTGGAAATCTACAGTACCAGAAGCACAAAAGAGATTCATGGGATATCACCTAACAAGCACAACATCACAGATTTAACCTTGACCTTTCCTTTCAATCACTATTGAGGTAATAAAAAGAGAAAGATTTCACCTAGGTATAGCCAAGTATCTGATATTTTGTTAAGCATCTCTTTTGCTCCTGACATTGACCAATAATTTAATTAATAAGAAACATGTTTTATAATTCAGAAAAAAAATAATTGTTAAGCAGTCATTCTTTAATTTCAAAATACTCAAAATCTTTAAAGCCAGGTTGTAGTTTTGCTAAAAACATTAATGTTAATTGGTATCAGTTTTTGTGAGAAACCTCAATAATACAACAATACAATCATCTCAAGTGAGTATCATCAGACAACTGTATCCACTTAGCAAAATGGATATATCAGTAATGTTAATCCATAGAATGCATCTGCAGTAACCTGGATTGGTAGCAAATGAATTAACTCTCTGTCATCCTAAACTCTTTGTGATTCTTATATCCTTTTTTGGTGTTATGAATTTTGCTCACTGTTGTGCTCGTGGAGTGTTATAATTGTCTGTGAAACGGTTGACCTGTGGTAGTATTGTGCAGGCTTCCACAACCTTCATAGTGGGATCAGAACTATAGCACATATAAATATAGATGGGGAAAAAGGTGACTATTTCTCAAAGGCTGATGGTTTAAGTGGACACAAAAGTAGATTCAAAAAGAATGAAAGCGAAGGATAATGATTATAGCTTGTTGTAGTCACTTCTCAGCCTTTGTCAAGGAGAACCTGGCAGACAGAATAGATCATGTTCATCCTTGATACAGCTTCACTAGTTTTTTATACTGGGGAGCAATTTCACTCATATCACACATTCATATATCTTTGTCTGACAGCCTTTTAAAGCTTTATTAATCAGTGTTTCATGTAAATAGTTTAAAACAATGAAGCTGGAATTATGTGATCATTGTCATAAAGCAAACAATATAATGCATCTTTTTTATCCATCTGTGACAATTCACTATGGGAATTAGGTTGCTTATAATAAATTCATTTACATGAGTGGTACTAACACATGTATGTGTCAATACATACTGCTCATTTCCACACTTCCTTCTTCATATTACACAATGCCAAAAGTTTCTGTGGAGCATGTCTGACTGCCTGCGACCTTCCTGTCACTGCTGAGATTCTCTGCTGCCTGGATTTGCCTGCAACGAACATCTTAACCCATAAGATGGTAAAAAAGTCAAGTAAGGTGTTTATGTTATATTTTGCTGCCTATTTGGGTAAGATTAGTTAAATGCTGTTTCCCCAGATGGCTACCCTTCTCTTGAGTTCTTATGTTTATGAAACTGATTTGCAAATTGAAGGCAAGATAGTATGGGACATGGAATCCAAAAAAGAAAGCTAAGACAACTTGGGCTAGCCTCCTACTCTTCCACACTCATTCTTGATGGCTTAATCCTGCCTTTTGACTCTCGGTACATCTCTGCAACCTTTGAAAGGGAGTGTGAATCCACTCTCAAGCTCAAACTTAATTCATGTTCAAATTGGATGACAGGTTAAAGTCTGGGGGTTTGGTGAACTGCAGGGCACAGTTTGCCACACTTCACCTCTCAATCTGTAGCCTACACACAGCCAAGAAGGATCCCTTCATGTGAAAACGAAATCTCAATGAAATGAAATTAAATGAAATCTCTGTGGTATTCTTTCACATTTTCTGCCTGAACCTCAACTGATTCAACACACATCTAAGAAGTGAACACAAAGTTTGACTGACTGGGATTCCTCCTCCTTGTTGGGAATCTAGTGGGACTTGTTTGCTCTAGTTTAAATCCTGGGCATCAAAATTCTCAATGGAGAGTTTGATTTTCTTCTTTACCCTGGAATTCACAGCACCATCCAAGTATACTCCTTATAACAAATGAAAAACAGCCCCTGTGAGTCAGGAGAAAAAAATGTAAAAAATTAGTGCATTAAGTGGGACTTCTAATTTTGGCTTCGTTTTGATTCTGGTTGCTCAAATCACTAGTGTTTTTTTGTAACTAATGTAAAATACATTGATTGCAAAATAACCCCTGAATAACCATCCTTCTACATAGTTACACTATGTTAATATTCTCATGTTGTCAGCAGATCTTTAGCGAGTAGGAGGGATTCATTAACTCCAGTGCAATCTGCAATCCAGACTGATAGAAAGTAGAGGCTTCCAATACCTCAAGTTGGCTCCAGTCAGAGGTAGGATGAGTATGTCTGACTCAGGCCTACACATCACTGTGTAATCAGGTATCCCTCATGGAGTTAAAATCACTTTGCTTTGAAAAGACAGTGGTAGGTCTACATGAAATTTTCTCATTCTGATGCAAATGCATCCACTTCCTAGAAGAAAATAAACATTTTTAGTCAGTAAGAGTGAAATAAATGGATCTCCTAGTGAGGAGTGAGTTTACCGTGTTTGATTTCCTGTTTTACACAGACTTCTGTGTGTGTATACCTGTGTGCATATACTTACGTAAATATATATATATATCTGTGTGTGGGATGCCAGGTACCCACAAAAGTCACTCTCTCACTCCCCTCTCCAACTGGACAAAAGAGAGAAAATACAATGAAGGGTTCATGAGTTGAGATAAGGACCAGGAGAGATCACTCACGAGTTACTGTCATGGGCAAAATGGACTTGAAGTGGGGATATTAATTAGATTTATTACTTGCAAAATCAGAGCAGGATAATGAGAAGTAAAATAAATCTTAAAAACACCTTCCTTCAACTCTCCTTCCTTCCCAAGTTCTACCTCCTCCCCCTCAATGTGGCTCAGGGAGACAGGGAATGGTGATTACAGTCAGTTCATCACAGGTTGTTCCTGCCATTGCTCAGGGAGAGGAATCCTACTTCTGTTCCAGTGTGGGGTCAAAACCACAGGAGACAGTCCTCCATGAAATTCTCCAGCGAGTCCTTCCCATGGGCAACAGTTCTACACAAACTGGTGAAATGTGTGTCACTTCTCCACGGATTGCAGTCCTTCAGGCACAGCCTGCTCCAGCCAGTGTCCCCCAGAGGGCCACAGGTCCTACAGGAAAACCCACTCCAGCATGGGCTCCTCTCTCTATGGGTCAGCAGGTCCCTGCCAGGACCCTGCTCCATCATGGGCCTCCCACGAGGTCACAGCCTCCTTTGGGCATCCACATGCTCCAGCGTGGGCTCCTCCTTGGGCTGCAGGAGGATCTCTGCACCCCAATGGTCCTCCATGGGCTGCAGGTGAACCTCAGCTCAGGTGCCTGGAGCACCTCCTGCCCCTCCTTCTCTGCTGACCTTGGTGCCTGCAGATTTGTTCACATGTTTTCACTCCGCTCTTCTCTGTTTGCAAGTTTCATCTGAACAATAACTTTTTTCCTTCTTAAATATGTTATCACAGAGGCATTACTATCATTCCTGATTGGCTCAGCCTTGGGCAGTGGCAGGTCCATCCTGAGGCCTGCTGGACATGGAGAAAGCTTCTGGCAGATTCTCACAGAAGCCACCCCTGTAGCCTCCCTACTACTAAAACCTGGCCACAAAAACCCAATACAACAACATTAAAAATATATGGGAATTTTCATATTTTAGTCTAAATTAACTTTCAGCCCAGTCCTCGGCAAGTACTTTGTTCAGAAGCAGCTCAGTTATACTGTGACTAAGGAACCGCTATCAATCTCATTTTCTGTTCATTGTCCTTCAATGTCTGCATCAGAGAAATGACAGTATCAGCCTTTAGAAAGGCAGGTTTTTGTCAAAACATGGGCCCAGGATGCTGAGTATCCTGTGCCTATGCTGAGAAGCAACACAGGAATGCTCTGGAGCTGCTAATTCCCACAGGATTGAACCTAGAAATCCTGATGGCTTCTGAGAGAAGGTGTATTCATTTCTTCCTTTTTCAGGGGAGTCTAAATTACAGTCTCACCTTTCATTATTCTCAGTTGGCTCCTTCTGTATGATAATTGCAGCAAGGTTAAAAATGACCTAATGATTGCATTAGCTTCCACACAACTTTCCTCTTTTCACTCCTCTCTGACCTCTATCCACAATGAAAGATTAGTGAAGGACAGGCAGAAATGTAAAAGAATGACTGAATATAGGTTGTCATACCCAGCCCAGCTGTTGCTAATAATAATTTTCTGAATGCAAGCACTGGATGAGCCATTTGTCACGAATGATTTATTTGATGAAATTAGCTCTCTTTTTCACTCCTTGCAAATTTCCTCAGTGAAATGATTGAGACATTCAAAGTTATTAGTTATGTATATAGGCCCAGGTGATTGTTTCTCTCCTAGAGCATGAGACCATGGATTAGTGGTAGACTGAGGTGAAAGTGTTCAACAGAGACTAATGACTTTGGATACCTCTCCTTTTAACCCTCTTCTTTGGACAGACATATCATGACACATATTCAACAAGTAAAGGCCCAAATAATTCTGAAAAAAAAGTCCCTTAAGGGATACCTTGGTTGTTCACACAAAATCATTAATTGCTTCTGAAAAATCTGTCACAGTGTCTCTTCTTTATATGCTATTTCTCACACCAGTAACATGGCAGATACTATAATTCCATGACTGAATGACAGAATCTCTGCAAAACGGAGACTTGGTAGCTGCCAATAAGTCACAAATAAAGCTGCCTTCCTTATGCATGGAAATAGTCATTCATACAGACAACTTTCTTCTTTCCAACTCTGTAGTCTGAACTGGGATGTCTATCAAACAGAGATTTTTGCTAAATGCCTCTCCAGCTTCTGTAATTTTTTTTTTTTTTTGCTCTAGTTTGTCTTGATGTTTCTAAGCACTGTAAGACAGACTCTGGGCTTTGACCTCAGCTGGGATTCATAGCCCTTACTTCAATATGTACCCATTACTTAGCCAGCTGCACTCCAAGGATTACGTCCATACTGTGACACCTAACTGCCTGGGGTCCTTTTAGGGGTTTCTTCATTCTAATTTGAGAGACTTCAAAACAAGGAGGGAAAATTGCATTATTAGTTTGTGTATGAGCTCTCTCTTCAGGGCTGATGGTGGTTAATTAGATCGCAGAAAAGGGGTTTGCATTTATATTGACACCTCATAAAGTCCATCCATCCACACTGGCAGAGAGCTGGTTCTGGGACAATAAATGCACCAGGATGATGCAGCATTTTAGTAAAACAGCAGTATTGCTCAGGGCCAACTGTGACTGACCCAGCTGTAACTGACCACTGTGTTGGATAGGGAACTAGCACAGACAGCAGACCATGGAAGGCATCCTCTGTGACTCTGTCCCGCACTGCAATGTCACTGGAATTACCCTAGGGAGGAGTGTGTCCCATATAAGGCCTATTGAAGTCCCTAGGCAATTTTTAGCCATAGCCATTTCTACTATTATTTACTCAGGTCATTGATCTTTTAAGTCTGGTAGCTGTATCTGGTCATGATAGACACAAGTGTCTTCACAGGCAGACAAGATAATTTAATGAAAGCCATAATACCAGCAGACAGAGGTAAAATAATGTGGGGAAAGATGAGAGGGAGGAAGAGGGGATTTTAGTTCTTTGTCTTCCAATAATCACTGCACAGCTTGACATCTGATTTCTTTTACCTAATCTCAGCATGCATCTCAAAAATGCTACTGGCCATCAGATTATCCCAGCAGATCATTAAATTTTCCTGTCCTCCGGACTTAGGTATTCTGTGGAACTATCCAGGGATAATAAGCAGCCTGCTGTTGCACTAACCTGGTTGGGGTAGATGTGTTTTATGAAAGCTCCCCAAATATTCTCTTTAATGAGTCAGTTCTATTTATAGGGGAATATTCTAAGGGAAAACAAAATATAATTACCTTTAGGTTTTTTGTTGGGAACCACATTTTTCAGATAAATTCCTAGTTATCAACAGGAATATGTGGACAGCAATATGTGATCCAAAAGCCATGTACAATTAAGTCTGTATATATGTAATGCTATTCGCCTTCCATGAACGTAATACAGTTGGGGTCAGAGATAAAGCTTGCACCTGCAATTACCCAAACAGATGGATTGATTGAATTCATGGGCCAAACCATTATTGCTTCTAGTGGCAAACTCAGCAAGGGTTATAGCAGTACTAATGCTGTTTACTGACTCTAGGAAAGAAAACAAGTTTACCTGATCACAGACAAACTTACTTTCTCAAAGGTAATAATTATCAGAGGTAAATAAAAAAGCTTTCTCCTTCAAAAATACATATATCCTTACTTCCCTGGTGGCACACAGCTTTTCCTGTTCTTCCTTATGTGTTAATATCCTTCCATTGCTCCCCTATTCATATTCTCTCATCTAATTCCCACAAATGGTCCCTTCTGCTCAAATAACAAGGCTCCAGACTGGTACAATAGACTCTGGTAGGACACTGGGGCTGAAAACTTAAATGCTCAATTTCAGCAATTTGTGGCTTGCATTGTAAAGCCAGTAAGACTGTGATAGGACCAGCTACTGGGGTAATGCTGTTTGTCTTCCTCTTCCCATTATGCAGGTCATGTACTGCTTGTATCCTGAGCAGCATTAACGTGGGTACTCAGCTGCCATTGTGGGGTGGAGGGAGAGTAACTGAGTGGCCCCTTCAGGCTGTCTCACCCAGAACTAATGCAGCCATTTCAATACAGTCCCAGATGACCTAATCATGATCTGCATTGCCTCTGAAATTGTAAAGGTGCTCATATGATCACTGTGACTGCAGTGAACGGGTGCCAGACATCAGGGTATTTCTACTCTTGACACATGAATGGGATGAGGTACTGGTGTATTTCCCTTGTTTAAGAATCAGGGAGTGAACATCAAGTAACTGGCAAAGGGCTATAAATGAAATTTGTCAAAGAGCCAGGAATTGAAAGGAAGAGTCTCAGGGTCTTCACTGTTAAGGTCAGCTTTGCTTTCATTGAAGAGGAGAAAACGTGCTACAGTAAATGGGAGAGTTAGAAAGGAGTTTTTGCTGAGTTAAAAAGGACGGATAACTATATGTGTAACAAAGCCTCCAGTCATTGCCAAGGCTTTGGAACACCTTCAGTGGCAACCATCACCATAATTTTGATTAAAGTCCAGATACACTAAAACTAAACCAATGAGTTTCCCAAAAAATCCACAGTGGTCAGATCTGTGGGTGATGATGAGCCACAGTTTTAGTCTGAACAGCTTTAATAGTAATTAATAAATTTACTCTAATAAAAATATTGCTGGCAAAAAGCCCTTAAACATGACATTATTTACATAATTTCCTGCAACAAACAGCTGCGTAGCCCTCCACTTCGGTCATAACTTCTCAGTTGTAGTGCTCTGCACCCAAACATTCACAAATCTTAAGGCACCTGCATGGCATTTATGATACAAAGGAGATTATGGAAGAGGTGTGTCTCACAAGGATGATTTGAAAGTCAATGATATAACCAGGGTCCAGGTTCCTGCAATCAGATCCATACTGGTGACCACTGGGATGCATTGCAGGATGGGGCTCATATTTACTGATAGCTTTCAATTAGTCTGCATAATTCATTTCCACATCTGTTTTCCTATAAACACACCACTAATTAGTTCAGTGAGTCAGTTAAAAATGTACCAATGTGCCAGATAGTTTAAAGAGACACTGAAAATATTTGAAACACAGTCCATTTAGTTTTAGTTATTTTTAAAAAGGAAAGCATGAAACACCACTACCCATTTTTAATCTCCTTCTGAATTCCTCTGCTAATTTCAGAATACACAGTTGCAAAATTATGTCTGCCAAAGACGTGTGTCGCCAGAGAAAATCCACTCTGACTTAGGATTTCTGATATATTCTACTGCTTGGCTTTACTCAAGTGGTAGAACTGAAAGCACTGCTAGCACTTCTAAAGCTTGATCACTCACCTGAAAAAGTCAAGTTAATAACATAATTTTCTCAGTACTCCAGCCTCCTGGCCTAATGCAGCAAAGCAATACAGTTCTTAATTTCTGGGCCAGAGTCTTGTATATGATCAGTATGGAGAAGATGAGAAGTTTTTGACTAGGATCAGAAAACATTAATGGGAGAGCCTCTGTCTCCCCATCCACTGAGGGAAACGAGCAGATCTCACTACCTTCAAAAATGGGCCTGCACAGACACAATGGTGTCTGGGCCCTCACACAAACCTCTCCTGGCTGATTAGCTCAATAGCTTGATCAGGACCTATGTAAGGGAAAGCAAACACCTCATATAGATGTGTTAGCCTTGGACTGACCGCTACCCCTAGTTCCAAAATCTCATTGTGCTCAGATGTAAGCGTAGAGCTACTGGGTCAGGTCTTTGCACGAGCAAAGATGAAACCTTGGTGTGTGCAGATGTATTTGAAGTCAAAAACTAAATAGTCGTAGAGTTCATTAGGCTTTTAAATTCCTTCTAAGTCTTAGTTTTGTGTGACTAAATCCTTTATTGACTCTGACTGAAAGCCTCAGTGCTAGGCAGCTATCCTTCCTATTTAACCTTATGTCACTTGTGTCACTTGTAACAACAGAAAGTGAAATAATCAGGTCAATTTTTGAATGTGGACTTTTGCTTTCCAAGCTGACTACTCGTTTAAAGCTAAGATGTCCTCCTGACACATCTCTGATACAGTTAGTGCCTAATAGCTAAGTTCGATGTCTTTCCTCCATCCTCCTTACTTTTTAAATGAGGCTTACAGCATGCCAGCAATTTAAACTTCTGCTCTCCGTTGACAAGTCAGGATAGTTTTGGTGAACAGTCTGTTTCTTCTGATTATTCCTTGCCACTGTGAGGGATTACGGCTGAGGACCAGCGGCTTTCCCCCCGCACAAAGACTTGATCCAAACTCACTCTCCTTGCAGATTACAGTGGAATCGCTAATGCAATTTTGGCCTGACTTTGATGCAGCACTCTATTGATGCGGGGTGACGCCGCAGCAAAGCAGCAAGGTTAGACCTCAGCAGTGATTAAGCTGGAGTCCCTGAGCTGAGAGGAGGTGCCTCCGCCCGCCCGTACAGGTGCGGGGAGTTGCGGGGCAAGCGCGGGGTGCGGTGCCGGCTCGAGCGCTCCGTCCGCCGGCGCGCAACCTGTCAGGGGAGGGCAGGATGTTTGTTCAGATCTGGTTTCGTGTACGCCCCTCAGGAAGACAATCTCGTTCAACTGGTGAGCAGTCAATCAGTCAATCACTCCCGAAATCTGGTTTTGGCAAGCATCACCCTCGCTAACTGGAAGGGGAGTGCATGCCAGGGTCTGCGGGTCTGGTCAGCTACCCCGATGGCCACCTTCCTGGGCCGAGGGCACTAACGAGAGCTCGCTTTGGCTCTGCTGGGACCACCTCCCCTCGCCTTCAGGAGAACTAGGCAGGGAGGCTCTGGAGCAGCAGCGACAGGAGAGCCGATCGAGCATCTGCCCAGTCCGAGCTCATTCCCTATCTCTGGGCGTAAGGCTGAACCCCGGGAGCGGGGCTGGGGCTCGTCGGGCTATCTCGGCACTGTATATGCCGGGATACAAATGTATACTTTATGTATGTGTATATAACATATGTCTTCATAAGCAAACACCTGAGCCGGGGGATCTTTAAAATGTTCTAACCACAGTGGTACCCAAAGGAGGGGGAAAAGAAAAAAAAGATATTTTCATTATTTTTTTTATTTTTTATTTCCAGGCATCTGACTTACTCCGTGACTCTGATGCTTATCAACAACGCGTGAAGATTGCAGTAAGGATCCTCCCTGGAAGGCGAGGAGGAGTGACTTCCAGGGGGCTGGGAGGAGGTGGAGTGCAGCGCGGCTCTCGCCTATAAGGAGGTGCCCAGCGCTCGGTTGTCGCTTCCCACCCAGCCGCCGCTCGCAAGGTGAATCGCCGCGGCGGCAGCCGGGGCAGCGGGCTCGGCTCGGCCGCTGCCGCCCGCATCCAGAGGGGCTATTCCAAGGGGCGCGGGGGAGGATCCCTCGGCCGCCCTCGGCTTCCCTTCGCCCGGAGTGCTTGGATGCTGTATGGAGTAAATGAGCGGAGAGAGAGAGAGCGCAGAGGCTGAGAGGCGCTCGGAGACCGGGACCTGAGAAGACAGGCGAGCGGCTGGCTTCCCCCTGCGGGGCTAAACATGGATTCCCGAGCCCTCGGGGGCTTCACTCTGCTGCTCTTCAGTTTATGGCATCTGGGATTAACTGCAACAAATTGTGAGTAACGGGAGTGCAACGAGTTGCCTGGGGTTGGGGCGGGAGCGGGAGGAAGAGATGAGGGAAAACTCTCTGGAAAAAGGGGTTATTGCACCATGACCTCTAAGAAACTTAGCCTGGCTCCGCTTTGCTAATGGAGCTCAGAAATGCAAAGCTGGTGCCAGATGGAAGAACTGCTCTCCACCGTCCTGACGATGTGGACGTGAGAGTGACCGGGAGCCGCTGGACACTGCGAGGAGCAGCTCTCGGGCTTTGCCGCACGGTTTTCTGTCCTTCCGCTGGCCGCATCTTTTGCGGTCAGTGTGGCCGCCGCTCTCCCTGCCTCGGCTAAGGGCCACTGTCCGGGACGGGGCCAGGGCCGGACTCGCGCCTCTGCCTGGAGGGGAACGTCGGCCCGTCTCGTTAGTGGTGGGGGGCCGCGATTTCGCTCCAGCCTGGAGGAGCAGCGCCAGTGGCACCGAGTCTTCCCCTCGCCCGGCGCTGCCGTCGGTTCTTCGAGCGCTTCCCACGGGCGCGGCTGGGTCCCGGGGCGTGCCAGCACATCCTGGGTGGAAAACCGCCGCCCGCGACATTTTGCTCGGGAGAGCCCCTCGTAAGTTTGGCACGTATCGCTGCTGGCCCTGCGGGGGTCGCTCCCCGCAGGCAGGAGCATCCCTCGCCGGCGGGTTTTGAGGTGCTGCGGCGGGCGCGCACAGGCGGCGGCGGCTGTACGGTCGCTTGGGCGAGCGCGGTGCACCCGGCGGCAGCTCCGATGCTGGCGCGTCCTGGAGCTAGGAGGAGGAGATGCTCCCTGACCGCGCACTCGGGGGAGCGCGAG
>JAOXXN010000102.1:25643223-25653883 GCA_026770055.1 Myrmophylax atrothorax | reverse complement strand
GGAATGATATTCTGGCCCTGTAGCATCCACTTTTTCAGACTGGTGCTGTCTTACTGATACAAGGGCCACATTTGCATCATGTCTGTAGGATGTAGTTCTCGCTGGACACATCTCTCCTGGGTCTCTGCAGGAAAGGAGGATGCCAAAGAGAAAAGAACTTGTAGGTCTGCATGAACATTTTCCTTCTGCTGTCAGTTAAGTGTCTTTAAGAGCTATAAACTGTTTTCTTCTTAACTAAGCTCCCTCTACTCAAACCAGGAAAGAGGAGAATAGTATAATCTTGACTTAATAAAGGTTTAAAATCACAGGCAACTCTTGGAGGCTTTGAAGGCATGGGAAACATCAGCAGACCTGTTAGCATGTCTCTGTAAAGTTAGAGGAAAATGAGATTTTTTTTTATATGCAGTGCTGCACTGATATCCTTGATAATTAATTTCCTGGTATTAGTCTTGTCTCTGAAATTTTTAATTGCTCAGCGTAGTTTCTCTTGGGCTGGTAATGCCATTTGCTTGTTAGATCAGTGCAACTGATGCTGTTTTAAATAATGAAAACAAGTCAATATAGAATCTAGAGGGGGGAAAGAAAGGATGCCAAAACATTGATTTATTTATTTTTAATTATCTGCTCTGTTAAGCAGCTATAAAAATTGGTAATTCATAGTGTGAGGATCTAACTGCCCTTCCAAATAGATATATTTAGATATGTGCAGGAAATGTTTAAGATTTTGGCATGTATTTTCTCCAAAAATAAAGGAAAGTTAATTTAGTAAAAGAGAGCATGAAGTCATTTGCAAATTGCAAGAAGGATCTCGCTTGATCTGTATTCCATGAGAGGAAACCCATTTTTCTGGCTGTGTTTTACCTTTGCATGATTAGACCTCTTTCTCTACTTTCTAACAAATATATGCTGGAACTTGGATAGCTTGGTCCCTTTCCTACAGAACTTTGTGCTCAGATATTATCAACACCGGTTCTTAATAAAGCAGTGGAAGTCTGTATGAACCTACCTATTAACAATACTAAATGGGTATTAGAGTACTGATTGGTTCACTTGTTATATTGTAATTTATAACTTGTGAATGCAGAGTGAGAATTTTTTTAAAAGTACAATTTTAATACTTAAAAGTACAAAACTCAGAGACAAGGTGGCCTTCTAGGTAATGGTAGGTTTTATTTTATCTGGTATTTCTCTACCATAGTAAAGATCTCACCAGTCTTCAACTTCACAGTCTCTAGTGCAGCCCCAGAGGACTCAACCTATATAGTCCCTGAATAACTCCAATTACCACAATTGTGCTACAGACAGGACAACAGGTGATGCTCTCATGCACATCTGTGATAAAAACGTTTCTTTATTCTATGGCAGAAGTTGCCTGTAGAAATAGTTTTGGAAGAGAGGTGCTTGTTCCACTCTTTTTCAGACACTGTATGTAGATTTGGAAACTATTTCTTGGTTGAGAAAAGGCTTTAGTGTTAGAGAGTAATGTCAAAAAATTATTCACATGACAAAAACAGATGTAGGCCCTTAGTCTCCTTCTGTATCAGTGGCGGTATACTGTTTGCCCTCTTTTTGCACTTGCTGAATCAGAGAAGAGTCAGGCTTGGAATCAGACCCCTGTCTGGTGCTGTGTTACAGGTGGGAGGAAACTTACAGCCAACCAGGGTGCAAATGGTTTTAAATGAACTAGTAGACTTTTCCCTCAGTTTGAGTCTTATTGGAACAGACTTTGGATGGCAGCAGCTCAACAGTTTCTCTTTTGTAAGGAAGGAATGGAGATGACTTAAATAACTAAATTTAAAGTAACATTCAACATTGTGATTCAAGATCTGGAGGTTGTTTCAGCTCCAGGATTGTGTTCATATGCTCATATTGGGCCACAGAAGCCCAGATTCCTGACTGTAGAGGCTTATCAACAGGTTGGATGTAGATTCTGGAGTATGTGACTATGACTCTCTCCTGTCATAGTCAACATGAGACACATTACAACAGGGATTAGTTTATAAAATGCCATCACCATTTCCATGCTGGACAACACAACTCTGAGGTTAAGGGGGAGTATTCCTAATGAGCTTCACTGTTACATGAATTCCTAGGAGCAGTAACAAGGAAAAGCTAATTTTGTAATTGCTCAGTGAATACCATTCAAGACTATAAAAGGTTTTTAGTAGCTGGTGTTAATGTACTCTTTTCCAAACTGTTAATTGCCTGGGATCTGTGATATCTTTATGGCATAAAGAGCACAGAGTTGCAGTGGGACACACTGCATTCTGTTCAGCTTGATACTTAGAAATACTCAAAAGATATTCTGCAACAACCAGAGCAGTGGAAGCTGGTATCATTCTGAGAAACGCTTCCCTTTTGACATGGGTAATTAGGGTTCAGCATAGAACTACAGCACATGAAACAGAATGGTGTTCAATGCTAACCACTGTGGCACTGCAGCAATTGGACTGGCAAGGGAACAAATGTGTTTTCATTCTCTTTTTTATTTTGTGTTTTGAGATAGATTGGTGTTGACCCTTAGGAATTCTGGAGCATAAATTTTTCTTCTAAAACTATTCAGTGCACTGTGTTGCCAATATAGTAGTAAATAATAATTTTCAAATGGGTAGAATCCTCTCTTTGTTCCCAGATGGGCAACAAGGAGTTGATAAATGCTGTACTGCCTGGACAAGAATTGGATTGTTCCATTTACTGCGCTAAGTGGTGAAGCATTGTTCCTCAATGACAATGGTTCTTTGCTGATGACAGCTTGTCAGCACTCCAGGAACAGACAAATACCTTGTGATCTATGTCACCAGTGACATATCTGAAGTCATTTCCATATTAGTTCAGTGATGGCTTTATGTTTGGGCCTCATTGCTCCCACTTCTGATGTAGATACCGAGTCATTGCTCCTTGTCCTCCTTCGAGGTCATGAAAGTAACCTACTGCGCATTAATATACAATTTTCTTCCTTCCCTCCATGCAAATGTATCACTGGAGAAGGAGGGGAAAAGGCAAGTTTTAACTGGAGAGTATGTGTTGTGTCTATAAAATTATGCATAAGGAATGGGGCAGGAGATGGAGTCTGGGATGTGTAGGCAGAGGGGAGGTCACAAAGGATGTTCTTCCAGTTTCCTATTACTAGTGGCAGCTTCCTAATGCACTCTGTGAGGAGGTCTCTGAATTAATGGTCCTAGTGAGTCATCAGTAAACCTTTAGGAGTAACACGTTCATTTGTAGTAATCAGGATTGATTTATGAATAGGACAAAAGGGACTAAATAAGCTATGAAAATGCACGTTGTAGATTTTATTTCCCCCCCGATGAATAATTCATCCTCTTCTAGTATCCGTGAAAACAAAAACACTGTGCACATAAGAACCCATTAAAAAAGTTAATCCCACAAATGGCTGAACACAGAGAAAATCAGCTTTTGTTTTAAAAGGTAGATTTACTCAAATCTTCTCTAATTTGATTTGCCAGTGGGGTATAATTTAAGTCAAATAAGTTAGCAGCATTACTTGCTGTATGAAGGTCTAAATATTTAATAGATTTTGATAAATGCCTGCCCCACAGGATAATGAGGTAAGGAGCACTCATTCTCCACGGTGCAGAGGGTAAGCTAAACCCAACAGTAATGGGAAGCAGAAGAGCTTCTGTTCACAGGATATGGTCCTCCAAAGTTGGCCTTGGCCGAACTTTTAGTGCACCTGCTATTCTAAATAATCCTGCAGGAACAGCCTCAATAAGTAATGACAGTGGCATTTGAGTAACTGTAGGGTTGGTTCATGATCTCTCCATGTCTGTGAAAATGCCTGTAGTGAGCCTTTTTTAGGCAGAGTACCTTCTCTGGAACATGCAGAATGCTGCATATTCAGTTGATCCTGGTGGGCATCTGCCCATTTCCTCCTGGAGGGGCATGTCAGTGGGAGGGGGAGCATCAGTGCCTCTACAGAGACTGGTGCTCGAGAGGAGCTGAAGTGTTTTGTGGAAAGCTACATAGGAAGTGTCTGAAAAACTAGAAAACGAACTTGGGAGTATTGCATGGTAGGTGGGCACCTTATCTGTAGGCTGCCCAGCTGCCCAGCCCTTGGTACAGCTACAAGGCGGACATGAAGGAAAGCATCAGAGAGAAGGGAGAAACCTCACTTAGAACAATGCCACTGGATTTCTTCCTAAGTGCCTCCAAAAATTCAGAGGAATTGGTTTGTTTTATTATTTTTTTTAATTTTGTAGAAAAATAGTTTGCATTTTAATTTTAAAGGAAGAGCCTCCTTCAGCAACCCTGAGGAAGATTAAACAGCTATGGCATTTTTCACAGAGACTGTTTGTTTGGAAAAGAAAATGAAAATTTGATGAATTTCAATCAGATGTAGCTTGCAGCATTCAAATATTTATAGATTATCAAATTCCCTTTTCCCAGCTCTGCTTCTTAAGTGCAGAGCTCATCTTATATGTAATATTAGTTCTCATTATTCTTACAGTTATTCACTGAATTCTTGTGAAGACTCAGTTCATTTAGGACCTGGTCTAAACTTCCTGAAAATGAGCAGAATTACCTGTACTTGAATTTCAGATCATCTTTTTCTCAGAATTCTGTCCATCCAGCATGCAAATTCAATATTGTTCTCCTGCAAATTTATTTTCCTTAAATTTTTTTCTGGCAATGGATGCAATAGAAGTTGTGTTTGTACCTGTCAGTAGGAAGAACTGTTCATTTTCCTGATGGTTCCTGTTCCTTTTGAGAAAATTATATGAGAGTGCATTGACTTGCTCTACTGTCATATTCTTTGACAACCTTGTATCCAACTTATTGACAAAAAATGCACACCCTTTTGCATATTTCTTTGTGTTTTTTATCCACAGTTGTTCTGTTTCCTGAATCCTCCTGTTCTGTTGATTTGAGGTGAATACTAGCCACTATAACACAAAGGATTGTGTTGTGATAATAGCTTTTTACAACCATTACAGAAAACATTTTGAATGCTCTGAAGAGCTGAGAGTCCAAGGTTATTCCTGCTTGTGTTTCTTCTGGGCAGGTATCAGCTCACGTTGCTGGTGTTTCTGGGTCCACAGATGAAAATTTGTTCCTGCTTAGAAACCATATAGTTAGCTTTTTGTTAATAACATTAGGTACACGTGGTTGCTAAATGACTAACATTAGACATTTTAACTATAATTTTTTTTTTCAAATTATAAACTCTTTTTGAAATCCACATTTGGTAGCTGACACTGTTCCCTGGGGCCTCCTCTAGAAAGACTGCACATGAGTTGAAGTAGTCTATTTACTGCATCATTAGGAGTATGCATTACAAACTCCTTTACACACCCACATTCATCACTGAGTGCTTGCAAAAGCCCAAATTGGTTTTCAGGCAAGCAAGGGAAATGTTCATCTATGCTTTTGCTTAGGAGCTGCAGTTGGCTTTGTTGGGCAAGGTTAACCAATGTGAAAGGAGTTGCCTACTTTCTTGAGATCTCAGCAGAATAGATAGAAAAAAAGATCTACTCACTAAATACGAGTCATTTTCCACTTAAGCTTATGGAAGGAGGAGGTATCAACTGCCGTGACTCATTCCATTTTACAGCAAATACCTGGTATTTCACTTGTTCTGACAGTCTTGATCCAAACATCACTAGTTCTGCCATTGGATCTGGGCATCATTGACTTGTGTGAATTAAATAAGGAAGTCCTGATCTGAAAACCTTTCTCTGATTGCAAGCAGACAATGAGTCAGAGCTATAAGAGAACAGATTTTCCTCCTACCCTCTCCATCCTGCACCCAACCTAACCTTAGTAGTATCTGATCTATAGTGCCTGGTTTTTTTTCAACTTCATCTAATTAGACTGGCACTGGGGTCAGTATTCTAACACCTGACAGACTTCAACAGGGGACACCACAATTACAAGTGCAATTATTTGTTTTTCTGCTGCACTAAAAAAATGTAGCATGTGAAACTTAACGTAGACCCCCTAACTGTTAAGAGGAAAGTGTGGGTGTGATCTAAGAGGCACCTTTGTTGAATTTGGAAGGCCTATGTTTGATGAATGACTTTTTTAACATTTTCCTGGGCTTCATTAGGTGATGTGCTTAATTTCTTGGAGTTGGAGTTTATCTCATTAGGGCTAAATGTTCATGTCTTATAGTTTATACAGACTTTCACCTAACAATAGGAGTTGGAGAAAGAGGTCCTTACGCTACCATGATAAGTTAATATAAGCAAAAATGCCATTAGCACAGTTCTTTTAGAAGTACCAACTGCATCCATGAATAACAGAGTCTGCAAACCTTTATGGTTGTGCTTGCTGTCTAGTGACTTCCATAGGGCTTGGTCTGCAGCAAGTCATAGTATCTTTGTGTAAATCTGCAGTTATGAAGTCATCAACATGAGAGCTATGGGCTGATTGACTGACAGCCAGAAAAACAACACATCTTTTTTGAGCAGTGTGTTCTTCCAGTTATGCCTACGTTGCATGTGGGTAGAGCTAGCTTGCATTTCCCTACTAGAGCATTCAAGTTTGTGCCAGGTTGCTTGCATGGATGCTAAGCTACAATTGTGTGATGAAAATGCTGAATTCATATTAAGTTAAAGGATAATAACCAGTTAAATATGACTATAAAGTACTGTCTTAAGATAGCCAGAAGACCTGCACTAGAGAAGTGTTATTCCTTTTATTTCTTACATTAAGGGAAACTATAATCTTAGCTTAGAGGAAATTTAGAGCAAATCTTTAACTCATGTTCAAGCTAAGCTTTGTAAATTCCAAGACAGGCACTTATTTCATTGTTCAGGCAGGGAGAAAAACAGTTCACAGCTGGAAATGCCTGTTCTTCTCTTCCACAGGATGCACTGAGAAGGGTAATTGATTTTGACTCCTTCAGGATAGGAATGGGTTTTCTGTGTTAGTAAGTGTGAAGCACAAGGTCTTTATCCTAGCGGGTGGGTCTCTTTATGCCAGTGACAACAGCAAAAACTCTGCTCTGAAGACTACATATGAATGCAAAAGTATCTTCTGCTTCTTCAGCAAATTTTTAAGTATGTCACTGACTGGTGGCAGTCTTAAATAGCCAGTTTGATGAGAATATCCAGGCCTTTCTAGACTGAAACTGGTAACTAACCTTTAATCCTCAAGGAATGAAAAGTTTTTTGGAATAGCCCTTGACTAAGGAATAGGAAACTCAGTAAACTGTTACTGAAGGTAAGAGTTTAGTAGTTCTTAGATATCCATAATCTGTATGTATTTGTATTTTGTTCAATTAGGAAATAATGGTGATGGAAAACCCCTCCTTCTTTCCATGTCTGTAACCTACTTTTGAGCATAAATATATGAAAGAAGGTGGGATTCATTCATGATGCTCCAAATCACCATGTTAATCAGTAAGGCCCCGTATTTCATTGAGTCTATTCTTGTACAAAGCACAATACCAAGGAGAACATCTGAGACTAGTATTAGTATACTTAAAGCTAAATGAAACCATATGATTATCTCATTCCATGGTAGTTTTGTCAGAATGATTAAAACCTGCTTCCTGTAATATTTTTACTTATACCAGCAAATAAATCTTACTTAGTGTATTATGAATAAATAGCACATAACACATTGCCTCACTTAATTCACTAAAGTGACCAAGAAGATCAAAACAAACTGAAACAGTCCTCAGTTATGCAAACGAACCAGGCTTAGAGTCAATCTGCGTATGTTAAGTCAGTAATTTGATTCTTCTTTTTTTTTAATTTCTTTATAAAGCTTCCCTGGGGGGAAGGAAAAGTTTAATTAAAAAGAGATTCAGTGAGAATTCAGAATAATAAGTCATATCTATTTTGTCTGTGCCAGAGCCTTGGAAAATCAGTGGCTTCTTACGGAACAGGTTGAGGTGTAAATAGGAGAGAAATAGGACCACCTCCTCCATGGCTTTAGACCTTCCATCTGTACTAATTGCCATTTTCAGTCTTGCCCCTCCTGATAGCAACAGAATCAAAAATGGTTGCTCCTCCCCAGGTTTGTCCTGTATTTCTTTTTTTTTTCTCGATAAAGCAGTTTCAATTACACCAGCTGGTCAAAGACCTGAGATCTGGCAGGGTGCAACATTAAGCATACTTGGGTGTTGTGGTATCGTTTCAGTTAGAATAAAAGCTGAGTCCCTCAAATACTGAAATTCTGGTAGAATCAAATGTATGTCAAATAAGCAAGGTAATAGAAAAGACTTTTCTGAATACAGAAAAGCTCTAATATTTTTTAGTTTAGTAAAGGATTTGTCTCAGATGCATGTCCTTTAGAAATGAATGAATAGGTTTTTAAATTTGTTGGTCAGTTTTGATGAAAGAACGAGAGGGAAAACACTTCAAGTGCTATTTCTAAGACTCTTTGGGGAAATTATCTTCATTTTTCAGGTCACATTATGTTTCTGTGTCTGATGCTCTGTTTATTTAACATTTAAATACCTGCCTTCATAGTTTGAAAAGCAAAAGGCTACAGAATCTCATTAGGACAACTGAGGTTGGGTTTTACAGTATAAACATGTTTCAGTTGAGTCCAGAGGATTTAGTTCTTAGCTTAACATTTCAAAAAGCAATAATGCACTTAAGCGTTGGTAAACTGAAATGAGTACTGTGAGTGCTCACTGAAGTTGAACATTCCAGTAAACAGTATAAGAAGCCAGAATGGTTCAACTGGAAGAAAAGTATTTATACTTCCTAATAGACTCCAATTATTGAAAAGTATATAGACCTGATGAAAATATGTTCTCCTTCTTCCCTTTCTTTAAAAGGAATTTAACTTCTTTTTATTTCGTTGCATCATCTAAATAATAGTTCCTCCACCTTGAAATCAAGAATGCTCGGCCGTAACAATGAGACATCAAATCCTCAAAATAGGTTTCTTCTGAATTCTGGTGACTTTGGTTCACAATTTCCTATTGTAAGTGGAACACTAGAAATTCAATCTTGAATAAGTATGTCCAGATCTTTCTACTGACTTGTCTGTGCATTTACCTATATATGATATGTTGCTTTTATAGAAACCCATTTTGCTGCAATTACTAAAATAAGACAAAAATGAGGTGGTGGATTCAGCATTCCTTGATTAAAACCATACATTTCCACTTCTTTATTTTATTCTTGCCTTCGTTATACTTTTTCTGTTGAGGAGAGAATAACTTTCTAAGATTGAGTAGCTTCAATACTCTGTTTAATCAGACATTTAAAATTTTTTTGAAGATGAGTCAGAAGGAATTTGACTTGTATTCAATCCTTTCCAAGACTTTCTTTAATTTGTGACCTGCTATCATTTGTCATTTAATGATGGCTAGTGAGCTCCTGCTTTGCAATACCAAGAAAAAGCCACTGTGGTGAACTAAAGGAATCTGCTATGATTAAATTCTCCATGTGCCACTCTACAATTCATGCGTTGAAATTTTTCTGTGGTGTCAGGGGTGGACTCTTTGTACTGATTATAACCCATTTTAAGAATACCAAAGAAGTTGCCTGGAAAGGGATATCATTAGTTACCCTTACACCTCCTGAGCCCTCTGCAAAAGAGCCTGCTGCTGTTTCTGATTAGAAGAAAGAATACATCCAGAAGGACCTTCATGCAGGCCATGTGCTCTTATTTCTGTTTCTGCCATTTAGTCAGTTCTCTCACTAGCTTTCAACTTGTCTTCAGTCATGCTGCAAGTGCTTGACCTCTTTTTTTACTTTTCCTCTTGCTTATTCTGTTCAGCCCTCTGATTCAATGACTCATATGTGTCTCAAAGTCAAAAAACAAACAGTGAGCTGCTTTTCCTCCCACGATCGCTCTAATTCTCTGCACTTTTAAGTGCAGGACCGTGGTCCTCCATGCCCTTCAGACTTACCATCAGACTCCTCTGGCTTCCTGCAGTCCAGCCTGTGTCCAAATCTTGAGACTTCTTCCTCAAGATTAAGTGTAGTTTTCTACAACTCCATGTCATACTGATAGTTACAATCCTGTCTCTCTTCTGTTGGAGATGGTTGATAAGATGGGAAGTGTTGGTTTATGGTGAAAGTGTACATGAAGTATAAAGAAAATGGAAACTGAGGGTCTTTTGATATGATAATAATTAAAATCACTAGCAATACTCCTGATTTCAGGAAAATCTCCTTCCAAACAAAGACATACAATCCTTGCTAGAAGCAGGAAAATATATAATTTTATCTGAAACTACAGATCAGGTTTGGTAATGTTGAGGTGGAATGTGCAGCTCAGAGACAGCAGAGTCTGCTTTATTTGCATCAGGCTAACACCTCTGTATCTATTGCTTATTTGACTCTGGAAAGCCCTCGTTCTTCCAAGCCACAAGATCTAAACTTTTGTGGAACTTGGCATCCAAAGGTAATTCCCATTTCCTTGGAATGCTGTTATATTTGCTCTCAAGTATAAGTGTGTTTGTCTATACAGACATTCAAAGGTAATTATCTACAGTATATGCATGTATATGCTAATATACGAAGATGTACCTAAAAATAAATACATATATATATATATATATATAGGTTATATGGCAGCTTTCAAATGTTCATGCTCAAAAAATACTGAAAGCCTGTACAGAGCTAATAGAGTATCATGTGCTTGTCTGGAGACTGGCACGTTTCTTTACATCTCATCCGCTGCCTTAGTATGAAGCAGAGCCTGAGCCTTTCTGTGGAATGCATTTAGC
>JAOXXN010000102.1:25631318-25643123 GCA_026770055.1 Myrmophylax atrothorax | reverse complement strand
TCTGAAAAATAAATCAGATAATAAATTTTGAATTCATAGGATTACAATGTTTTAAAAGATTTTGCAGTGTATGGCATAAATATGCTGTCTTCAGACTTGTCCTCTCTGTGAAAACTATGTGGTTGTCTTCTGCAGTAATAAGGATTTTAAATTACTGCAGTTAGCCAGCTGGACATCATTAAGAAGAAAAGAGGGGTTTCTTGTGTGGGGTTGAACAAACTACCAGCTTTCTCTGTGCTCCAAATTCTGCTTGATCTTCCTGCATACTCTTCAGAAGTAGGGAGAGTGGTTTGGTAGTGCTTTAATTTAATTGTTCCCCCTCAAAACTGCTGACTCAGTCAAGCCACAGAATAATTATCAAGGGATGTTTTGACATACTAGTCTGTTTATTGAACTGGTATTTTTATTGTTCGTTTTGATGCCTAAAATGGAAGAACTTTTGAGATAATATAGGTATAGATAAAATAAAGAGCAGGTTTTTAATTAAAGTACTTTAAGGTACACTAGGTACATAAGTACACAATACAGTGTAAGGCTCCTACAAATTTATGACACTAATTAATTATCATATCTAATGGATACATCCAGCCCGAGAATTGTCCACCCCCAGAACCTCCCTCAGGTCTGCCCCTTGGCATTCCTCCCCAGAACTGAGTCGAAGGTCTCAAGACCTCTTCCTTCTTCACCATCATCATCTCTGCATCACATGCCTTCTCTGGAGCTTCTCCAAGATTTCTATTGCTTTGACTACATTATTTCCTTCTAGGTACATGTCTTTGCTAAAATCTTTTTCTGGAAAAGAACATTAAACAAAATTTGAAGAATTTCAAGAATTTGATACAAAGCATGAGAAAGGTAACTGTTAGTAACTGCTGTTTTAAAGTGTTGGAAACTATACAGCTGTATTATTAAAACTCTATATGCTACAAATCTTAAGGATCTCAAGGCATCAGTTTTATCTTCCAATGATCTGCACCAAAACCTATCTTAATTTGCAAACTGTTTTTATTATTTCAGTTTATATTCTGTTTTAGAGTGGAGTGAGAGGAGAATGGAATGACCACAACCAAGCATTCAAATTTAGTTTTCAGAAGATGGGATGACATACTTTTTGGCTCTCCTTCGATGTAGCTAGCTTCCTCTATAAAATATACTAGTTTTCTTGTTTTTAAAGAGAAATTGTTGTAAGAGAAAATACTTAGTGTATTTTATCATCTTTCTAAATTGGAATGTATAAATAGTATTTCTGATAATGAGGCATGGTTATAAGTATGAAATTGCCAAGAATGTAATTAAGGTTAACTATTAAAGGAAATAAAGAGATAAAAAGTTTGAACTATCATGTTAAAAAATCCACATAAGTTTCCTCTTGTGTGGTGGAAGGTAGTTACTAAAGCAGAATAGTGAAAATGGAATATAAAATAAGCAGATTTCTCCATGAATATTCATAAGCGCACATGTGCCTGCACCAACACATTTAACATCAAAGAACAAGCAGGAGCCCTGAAACAGCACTATGGAGGCACTGTGCCAGGGCCCTTCTGTGTGCTGTATCCACATTTATATTGGTTGTAAATACCCCATGGCTTACTTTGCTCACTCTGTTGTCAAACACAAGGATTAAGTGCAATGATCCACAACTAACCTTGTGTGTCTCTCATGCTTGCTTTTCCGGGTTTGTACAGTATCTTATTTTTCATCCCTAATCTCATTAACTTGCATTCTCCACTGGGAGCTGCACAAGATTTCTCTCTGCCAATAAGACAAATGCACTTGTGCTATTTTGATTTTGATTGTAGCATCTCCTCCGATGGTTTGTGTGCATATGTGTCACCAAGAAAGATACTGGTACAGGATGAGCTGGGAAGAACTTCTCAATTGGTACTGAAGGTCCTGCCATAAATCTTTTCCCATCACAGAGTCTTCTTTCAAATGGGCATTTTTGTAGCATTTCTGATACGACCTTGGTCTTCTCATCTCCAGTCCCATATCATGTGTCTTGTCAGATTGACCATGTCAGGGACGACACAGAAGTGTGCTATTTGGTCAATCATGGCAGCTTCTATATTTTTAATTTCCTAATTGCTGGGAAGGAAAAAAACAGCATGTTGGCAGGATTTCCCAGACTTTTTCTCTGATAAGTCAAACAGTTCTCACAGAGATGCTCAACTGTTTTCCATCTGAATTAGAGAAAACAACATGAAACCTGGACTATGTTTTTCCCTGTATAATATTTAACATCTGTTTTCAGTATGAAACCCAGACCAGTATCTCTTGGAGACTGAGGGACGGAGGTTAGCTAATGTTAAAGTGTGCAGAGCTGTAGGTCTGGGAGGTGTTATTCCAGACGTAGATCCTAGTTTCAGTGTACATCACCGGAGGTGAAAAGATCCACAGAATTATGGGTCTCAAATCAATGTTTATCCTGGTAGAAAACTTAGGAGAAGGACACAGCTTACATGAGCATGTTAAATTTTGTCTGAAAATGAAACAGGGATTTTTGCGACTCCTTGCTCAGAACTAACTCAGAGATAATTGGAGACATGAAGGAGGAACAGACAGTTTTAAATCCCCTTTTACCCTTTCATGGGGACATGGAATCCAAAAGCTATTAACAGGGAAGGTATGCAGAGAAATAATGATTTCTGCAGCACACAAAATCCCACTGGAGAAATAGGCTAAGAATGTTTCAAACTATTTTTATATGCAAAGGCTTGCCAGTTGGAACAAAAAGTTTGTTACTGAGAAATGAATTTAATTTGTTAATAAAAAGGAAGCTTCTCATTCATTTTTATTATTAGTTCAAAGAGGCAAACAGTTAAGCTTCCTCTTCCACCCTCTTTATTTCTCTTATTTCTCTCCCTTCCCTGTTTCATTTCTTATCTTAGTAATTTTCTCATAGCTGGAGTAGTTTAGAAAGAAAATGAGTCCCTCCATTTGGAGGGAAAGAAATAGAGAAGCAGGAAGGAAAGATTTGATAATTGTTTTTCTCTTCAAAACCTGTTTCCATTTTTTTAACGTAAAAATGAACATTTCAATGCAAATGGAAATGTACCATTCAAAAACGTGGAGGAGGCACAAGGCAGACTTTTTTCCCTGCTCTTTTCTTTAACATTTCTTTTACTGTCTCTAATGACTATCATCCTGCTAGGGGTCTCTGCCATTTAGGCTACTAATAGCAGTGGACTCAAACCCCTTTTATCACTTAGTGGATTCAGCCCTGTATCACCAAAGTGACTGGAGGTTTGTCAGCATCATTTTAGCAGGCTGGTTTGATCAGGTGATGCTATAAAGATTCCTATTGCTGTTCTACATTATCTTTCATGTCTTGCAATTTGTGCTATTCATACAAATTGCTCCCAATGATGGTATTCAAAGGCAAATTTAAACATACTACTAAACCATGGGAGCATAGCACATAACAAGCCACAATGAGAACCAAGAAGTATGGGATCTTATGATCACGTCTGGCTCAGAAATAACCCATAAATGGTAAATGCAACTAATGTTGATTAATTAGTTCAGAAATAACGATGAAAGAGAGCTGATCTGATGAAAGAGTGGTAGCACAGTAATTGAGGAATATATTAAAGGCATGTCTCCTAAAACTTTGAAGCAACAATTTAGTTCCTGCACAGGAACAGGATAGACAAAAGAAATATGTAGCCAGAGGAAAACAAGCCACTGAACAGAAGATGTGTTTACTTGGACTTCTGCAGTGGTGAACTGAGACAATTTCCCTTTACAGACTGGAAAAAGAACTAGTCAAGTGTGAGGCATAGGTTAATCTCATATATTACCTCACAGTTTGTTTTTTTTTAAATCAATAGGGAGTAGGAGATCTGTCAGTCATATTAATGAAGAGCTATAGCACCTTCTCTGGGAGGAAGAGTAGAATCATCATTAATTGTGGCCTAAGTGGGTGTCAAGGTAGCTCATAACCCTCCATTCAGCACCACCTACCTCTGTGCATTATTTGGCATGGAAGAAAGCAGATCCCTGCTCCCTTTCATCCCTCCTCCCAGCCCAGTTTATGTATATAACTCCAGTTGTGTCCTTTTTCGCTGTGGGCTGTATCCTGCAAGTTCCCCATCTTTCGTGCCCAGCCCTCTCCCACTTGAGAGGTTTCTTTTCTGCCACACAGAGCCTCAGCCGCCTCCTGACACCAAAAACCAGAGGTGTGCATCCATGTGGGAAAATGCTTCTAGATCTGAAAGCTGAAGCACAGCTTTTTCTTCCAGCATGGAGAACCTCCAGAATGGCAGATATTGGTCTCTCACTGGTTGTACAGCAGGTTAGAAAAGCTGAGGGAAAAGGGTAACGAGCTTCCCCACCTGATGTCAAGAAAAAGTTATATTTTGTGCAGGTATTCGTATTGAGATGGCTTCATTTTTGCATCTGGTTCAGCCTCATCCAACTGATCTGGACCCAGCAGACTCCATGATACTTTGTTCTCTGAATGTGGCTTACAGTTCTTTCCCTATTTCTTACTTCCTCCTTTCTTTTCCTTTCTCACCACAAGAGGGGAAAAGGAAGCTTTTGAATCAGTGCAAATTTTTGATAATTTCATTTGGGGTGAGATGTAAAACGCAGTTCTTAAAAATAATGTGTTGTTCCTTAGGAACTGCCTAAACAATATTTGGTTGAAATTAGTATTTCTGTGAAAGGCCTTTGAGCAGTTGTAGATATTTTTATTACAGTTTTCTTCAGTGAATCATTTTCAGTTAGAGAAAGTCTTTTAGTTGTGGTAAAAGCCAGACATGCATGTACAATCCAATGCACTCTGATCTGCTGAATGCTATATAAGCAAGATCAACTCAGGATACAAAACACTAACACATTAACACTTGACATTCCTTTATTTTCTATTGCCTGCACAAAGGATCTGCTTGAAGAACCTTACCAAGTGCTGATTTTCCATTTCCTAATTGATCTCAAGAATACAGCAGTGAAAGTGAAAGTTGGAAACCATAGGCACTGGAAGCTGATGAAACAATCTACATTATTTTGGCAATGGTAGTAGAGAAGGCAGAAGCAAGGAATGGAGTGTAGTTGGGGGGGGGGAGCAACATAAGAATGTTTGCTATGTTTCTTTCCTTCTCTATATTCCAAACCTGTGATGTCTTTATCAGAGAATTCTGTAAAACCACACCTGCTATATGGCCTGAGTAATGCTACTTCAACCTCACTTTCTCTGAAAAATGTGCATTTCCATTTAGTCTGTTAGAAGTTTCACCTTAAGTAACATGGTCCTGGCAAGAGTTAAATAGACAGGAGCAGTGTAGCACTCAGTTTGTCAACCCCAGCATGCTCCGTAAGCAGTTTGTTTAAAAGTTTTAAATTGAGAAAAACAGAGTTCTGTGTTAGCGATACTTCCTTTCTTCTTTTTTCACAGCAGTCTCTTGGTTGTCTTATAAGTGGGTGAATTGTGAGCAAAAATGCTGTCCACCTAAAATATAATTTGCTCTGCATGGTGCTATTAATTGAGCTGTTTGAGTACAACATGTCTAAGCACTTGAGCACTTGAATGGGTGTTTGGAAGGCTGAATGAACTTGTTTCTATCAATTTTGTTGTGGAATAAATCTAAAAATAGCAAAATTGTCAGATCTTCTATTGGCATAGTCTCTCATGTAAGCCAGGACACAGAAAAAATGGCAATATCTGGCAAATAATTTATTCAATCAGTCTTCTGGTAACTGTATTTTAAGCCTTTTTTTGTCTCTCATATATTGAACACTGCCTGCTGCACATGGGATTGCAAGTAGTTACTGAATATTTTTTTAATGTTTTGTGGAAACTTCTGATATTATTTGATGTGTTATATTTATCAGTGCCATGACGACGCTTGTGTCAGAGATGCTCTGTATTCTAAAATGCATGGCACACAAAAATTATTGATCCTTTCAAGAAGCCCAAATGATTTTTAGCTTCGCCTCAGGCTCTATTAGCAATGTGGAAAATTGAAAAGGGTTCTCAAGAAAAAACTAGCATAAGATTGAAACTGCAACCAAAGATCTGTCAAGTGGAGTAGTGCTTGTGAATTATAATGAGCATGATCTAAAGATGACATTATCCTTTAGAAGTTTGCTTAAATCTTCCCTCCTATCATCTGACTTGCAAAGGTCTCTTAGAACAAAAAAAAAAAAACAGAGTAAGAGCAGTTCTAGGAAATGTATTTAGGGGCAGTGCACTTTAAATACAGGAGGGTTAACTGTGTGATGTGTGGCAGGAACAGGGTTTGAACAGTGCCAAAGGAAAGCTTCAAACTGAGGCTGGCACAGGGATCCAGGGTACCTTCAGCAGGAATTCTCATATATGCCTACAAAAAGATTCCTGTATTTTTATCCCTTTTACTTTTTTTGTGGGTGTTGGACCTTGTTTCCAAACATTGCAAGACTTTTCACATTACGCATCTCTGTATATTTATATCCGTGTAGATGTTTCTCTGATTCACGTTTTTGATGGAAGGAGAGACCATTTCTGATACTGTCTGGCATTAGTTGTGCAATGAGCTCTGTGTTGCACACCATCTGGGGTGAAAAGAAACCTATTCCTTTCTGAAATTTTTTAAGTGCCTTTCACAGGGAAGCACATGAAGAGCATTCACTGGTAATAGTATGAAAGAAAATATAATTACTGTGAACTGTATGACTGGAGTAGAGGACCACAGTTGATCCACAGGCCACTTCTTCCAGGAACTGGCCATAAATACCAGTCAGCAGTACTTCAGGTGAAGGAAATTGTTTTTTTCCTTCAGACTGCAGATATTTTTTCCACATATTCAACTCTCCGTCATATAACTTTTACTTTCAAAAGAAAAATAGATTCAGCCCAACCCTAAACTCTGGCAGAAGATTTAGGAAGCAGATTTTTATTTACCTTCATACCTAGAAGGAATGCGCTCACCTTTGACAAAGCAAGTAGATTTTTTTTTTCTAATAATTTGTATGTTGACAGAACAGATGAGAAATGCAATGAAGAGCAGGTTCAAAAACATTTCTAGGATCAGAAGAATGATTCCATTAGAGCTGTACTTTGGTGCTACTAATATCACTTTCCTGGATATCTTCCAGGTTAATATGTTAAGGTTTGCTGCCAAAGGGAAGTATTTGGTTTTAGTGTTGTCAGCACTGTGCAGTGTGTGGATGTAGAAACATACACTGGATTTTTCTCAGTTTCCATGCATTTTAGAATATATATACATGAGAAAATTGCTGGCAATGAGCTATATGAAGCAAAAGGGGTCTAGACCTTTCCAGATTCAAAATTGCTTTGGGAGCAGCCAGTTAGAAAAATCTTAACTTTCAAGTTATCATGAAATTCACTAAGGAAAAATGAATGCAGAAATAGGGGCAGCCTTTACAGCCACCTCTGAATACATCTCAAGTACTGGCTCAGCCTTCTAACAGTTTTTAATTCTGATGATGTTTCCTCCCCTCATAAAAACATACACTTCATCATGACTAATACATGAACTCATGAAGCACCCATATTTAGACAGCTATGAACTGAATTAATTGAAATGTGATGGACAGAAGCTTTGTCAGAGATGATATTACTAATTAAACTGTGATGCATTAGGTATACTGTAAATCAGTTTTGTTTTACATCATGAAGTTTCTCAGTCAAAACGTACAGTGGTGACTGATTAGGGCTGAGGTTCCTGACAATCTCCATTGACTGCTGTTATCTGGAAGAGGGGTGGGATCTGGCCATGAGTGTTTGCCTGGGAGGGAGACTTGCGAGAAGGGATTTGGTGTTTAGTTTTTCCCTGTGCCATGTTAATTGGCGTTGTTTGTGCTGTGGGGAGCAGGAGAAAGGGTCAGACAGCCTGGTGCAGCTTATGTCATGTGCCCTGCGTTTCCCATCACTTGAGGGCACTGAACCTTGTGTGTCTCTCTTGTGTTGCTCTCTGTGTGCTCACACAAATATGTGTCATTAACAAAATACATATTTATGTCTGAATTTTACAATCAATGTAAAATGTAAATGTGAAGAACTTGAATTGTTTCCTTTTCTGTTTTGTTTGAAGAGAATCTTCAAAGAAGACCTTGTGTTTGCATCTTTCTTGTTAGATGTCTGGCCATAGCAGTATTTGCTCTGACAAGTTATAATGCTGAAGAGCTGTGGTTGAGAACTGGCATTTGTCTAATTACCAAAACTTACATGCTCTGTTCAGGAAAGTTTTTTAGATGGCTGAGGTCATATGACTGCAGTTTGTTTTTTGCTTTCTGCCATGCGCCCCCCCCCCCTCTTTTAATTGTTGTAACTATTTTAAAATTAAAGTGAAGGTTCCCACAGACTTGATTACAATTTATTTAAGATAAAACCGTTAACTTTGTTAAGAAACACTGTTTAAATACTGCCTGCCTGCACACAGCATTATGTTTCTTCCCTCACGTTATTCTTCATCCCTTAACATGGAGTAAGTGACATTGTTCTAAAATGCACCATCTCCTTTTCAGACGGCAACAGAAAACCAATGTTCTATTCAGAAAGCTCAGTAAAGCAGCTTCTTTAAACATTAAATTCTGCACAGAATCATAGAATGGTTTCGGTTGGAAGGGTCCTTTAATGATCATCTAGTTCCAACCCCCGTGCCATGGGCAGCGACACCTTTCACTAGACCAGGTTGATCAAAGTTCCATTCAGCCTGGTCTTGAACACTTCAGGGGTGGGGCATTCACAGCTTCACTGGTCAGCCTATTCCAGTGCCTCAACGCTCTGGCAGTGAAAAATTGCTTCCTTATATCTAACCTAAATGTATTCTTTTTCAGTTTGAAGCCATTACCTCCTGCCCTCTTACTCCATGCCCTTGTAAAAAGTCACTCTCCAGCTCTTGTAACTCCCTTCAGGTACTTGAAGGTGCTCTAAGGTCTCTCCCTAGCGCCTTCTCTTCTCCAAGCTGAACAAACTGAACTCTCTCAGCCTGTCTTCACAGAAGACCGTCTCTACTCCTCTGATGATCTTTGTGTTCCTCTGGCCTCACTCCAACAGGTCCATGTTAGGATATAATTTCAAACTCAGGGAAAAATGAGGTTGTCTTACCAGATTGTATCTTATTGCTTGGGAAGCATTTATCAGTGTAAATGGATAGTGTGATGATTACGCTTCTGAAACCCTTCCCCAATAGAAAATTATTTTTCCCTGATTAAAACCTGGTTCTCCTGATACAGTCTTGCTGCTTGGAAAATAATTTTGAAACAGCTGTCAGCTGTTACATCATTTAATCTTTCATTTTCAGGGCCACTTTAAATCATGTTCATTGTTAGGACTTTTTAAAACCCTACTGCGTTACCTAAAAACAATGAACTTTCAAATCTTGAAGCAGAATTATGTATGGTTTTCTGATGATCTGCAAAGTGTAACTTTACAGCAGTATTGAAGGCTGCTTGTTTTTGTAGTTGTACTTTGGAGGAAGAAAGAGAGGGGATATTCGTGTAACACATCTGAGCTGGCTGGAAAAAAAAGGAAGGAGAGGGATGAGCAGATAGAGGACTTGATAGGGAAGCAGAGCTACATTTGTGCAAACACCACAGGCCACTGGAAGAGCAGTTACCAGATACACAGCCAGGCCATAGTGGGAATACAGGCTTGTTTTCTGGGGACCTAGAGCAGACAGTGAAAGTATATTTGTAAAACAAAGACTGTTAATGTTTTTGTTATGCGCTGGACTGACAACAGACCTAGGGGAAACAGCTTGCCATTAGGACAGTGTGGAAACATGGGGAAATTTATTAGTTAATATCTCTTAAGTTTTCTTTACTTTAAAAAGTTATTTGTTCCAGTCTATCTGGAAGCCAATTTAGAATTGTGGAGGTACTCCAGGGGGAAGAGGCTGCCACATCCACCTGTGGTCTCACCATGGTGGGATCCTGTTGGAGTAGCTTTAACAGTGAAGGCTCTACATGAAGACTTTGACCTTGTATGGATTTAAAAGCCTCATGGGCCTACCTACATCTTTGTACATTGAATTCCTGTGTGTTTCATCCTGCTGTTGCACCTTTTCAGTAGTCAGGATTGAACTTCTGAAGGTGGGCCTTGCCCTTGTCTGTAGGGTCTGGTGCAAAGGAGATAGAAATGCAAGAGAAGAGCTGGGGGCAGGTGAGTTTGATGGCTGTCACACTGTTCCCTGGTAATTTCCTTGTGGAAAAGTTCATGCATTGCAAAAATCATCATCAGCCATGCCCCAGGGAAGCCCTTGTCATCTTGCCTTGTCTGCCAAGGTGAAGCTTCTTCTTTCTAGCTACAGAAATTTCAGGATAAAAACCTTCTAAGGAGCTTTGCTCCTAGTGGTGTCAAACACACAGGGAATGGTTAGAGAAGTATAAAGGGGTTTCTCCTGTTGGAATATATGCTGGCTTGTATTTTCAGGTAGATGTCCCATGTCTTTGCCTCTATTCATACCTATTTTTCATTTACACATCTCTAGTATTAATGTAAATAATGCAATATGAATAATCATAATATGAACAGGTGTAATCAGAGGTACTGTACATAGTTTCTCACAGCATTAGAGAAAAGTTGAAGCACTCTTAAAATTCAAAGGAAAGTTTTACGTTGGAGTTTGGGCTTTAGATAGGAGATGAAGTAATGATTCAGTGAAGTTCACCTAGCAAAGTACATGGGTGGTTCAGATTTCACGGGTCACTCTGTAAGACAAACTCCCACTTCAAGGTTATCTGAGCATGACTTATATTTCCAGGGGCATGAGTTTCAGATCAAGGAAGCAGAATTTCTTGTTTCTACACTTGATGTTCCCTGTTGCATTGTAGTTAGTTTGACAGACATTAAGCCATGAAAATTTCTACAAATTTCTAATGGAAATTAAAGATCCTGCCCCAACATGAACTACTAACAAGGACAAAAGTTGCCATTATTATAATATCCATCATGTTCCTAGCCCTGCTCTTAGGCCTTGCTGTGGTGGCTATGTGACAAAAATTATCTTTAAAAGTAAATAAAGAAAATGCAACAGGGAGAAGATACTTAATGCATGGTTTTACCTTATTGAGATTTAAAATTCTTGATCCAGTAGTCTTAAAACATGAAGGGAAAAAAACACATCTTTTTTAAGGGAGGACAGATGTCATGCTTTGATGTAGTTGCTCACAGGACTGTTTTCTCCCACTTTCTCAACATCCTGCATTGCAAAATGTATTAGGAAAATGAAGGGGAAAAATTTTCATGTTGAATTTTTGCCAATTTGTAAAGGCCAAAGCCTAACTAATGTACTTTTCTCACTACATTGTCTGTGCAAGTTCACAGGGCTGTTCATTCGGAAGGCTCATTAGGGACTTAATCCATCTCTCATGCTGCTATTGTAATGAAAGTAAGAATTACAAGGACAATGAGATTTTCTTTATTTAGGAGAAAGAGGTGCAGAGCTATTAAAACTCTCACCATCCCAATTAAGTTGTGGAATAAATATGAGTAGAATCTTCATGGCATTTACATTAATTGCACTTAGGCTGTGGCTAGTAATAATGGTTTCATTAATGCAAAAGTAGTTTGGGAACAATATATAGGAAGCTTCCACTAGATAGAAGGCTACTGTATTGTGTTCAAAATAAATCCTATAATGATGGCATATAGGCAAAGGTTGACTTTAGGCAAGTTCACCAACATTTTACACTATACAGAATTTGAGTTGAAGTCCTCCAGCTTTTTTTCTTTTCTTTTTTTCTTTTCTTTTATCCTTTTTTTTCCTTTTCATTCCCTTTTTATTCCCCTTTCCTTTCCTTTCCTTTCCTTTCCTTTCCTTTCCTTTCCTTTCCTTTCCTTTCCTTTCCTTTCCTTTCCTT
>JAOXXN010000102.1:25619516-25631218 GCA_026770055.1 Myrmophylax atrothorax | reverse complement strand
CCAAACCAATCCAACAAAACCAACCAACCCCCCCCCCCTTCCCAAGTGCAGTAATGAGAAATATAAAAGGAAAACAGTATTTTCATAAGGATAAACATAGTAGTTATAGTCCAAAAAATGAAACATTATTTACTTCCATTTCTCTCAGACTGTGTTATGACACCAGAAAATTCCATGAAAATCTAAAATTCCTGCTTGAATGTATGAAGTTTTGCTTCAATGCCTGTATTTGGGGGCTTTGTATGCCTGCCAGCAAGGGCTTTTCAGGAATCCATTTGGGTTCCTCTGGACAAATGGGAATGATTTATGAAAGAAGCTTTAAAATGTTAAATACATCATTCACACATTACAGGTGGGTGTGAGCTGCCTCTTGATGGAGGTGGAAACCATACTTAGTCTTTATTGCCCATTTGACAGATTTATATTACCACACAGATATTAACTAATCATTTCTGTAACTCTAAAGTAAATTAATAAATGTTGCTAATCCCATTTTTATACAGGGGGAAATGGATGAATTGCCTTGACCCTTGTGAAAAAGAAGGGGCAGAGCCAGGAACAGAATCTAGGTTATTACTCACACATAACCTCCTATCAGTTTTTTCAGTTCATCATTGCCATCTAATGCTCTGAACAGACATTCCTAAAGTAAACAGCTGTGCCAGCAGGAGACATCAGCACCTTTCCTTTTTTTATAAGCCCCTGTTCTGCATGCTTCCTTTCTCACAGTTGTGCTGCTGGAGGGGTTTGTGAGACCTTTTCTTCCACCACACTGGGACAGCCCGTCGGGGCTGCCTCAGCTACTCAAAGCAGGGCCAGGTTGCTTGGTCTGGATCAGACAACAAGGGAGGTGCAAAATCCTTTTTGCCCAGTGTGGGAGAGGTAACATGAAGATCCTAAGTGGTGGCAGGTAGTGGGGACAAATGACATCCTCAGCCCATGAGGCTTAGAAGAGGTTATTTGTCTACGGCATAAGAAATAAACCCAGTAAGTAAAATGGAATAATTTTGGAGAAGTTGTTTTTTCAATTAAACTAGTAGAGGTTTTTGATATATCAATATCTCCTAATCATATGCATGAAAAAAATCATAAAAAACATACACAAGTCAAAAATTACCATAATTACCACACTGGCGAAATGTCATAGGACTGTGTATCTCTGGGTAGTAAGGTGTTCTCAGATTATCCTGAGGGACTTGTTCTGAAGCATAGCCCTGGTACCCCTGCACAAGGAAGTCCCTCCCATCTAAGGAATAGATCCTTTATATGTATTTTGCTGTAGCCAAACAATAAATATGACCCTTCTTTGGTGAATGTTTAACTTCACCTCATATTTGAATACAAATTGATCACATTCTGATTGTTGGGTGATAAATGTAATTCTTTTCTAGTGAGTTCTTAGACTTCACATCACCTGTAAATAACAAGCCTATTAAGAAATACTGTTTTTTCAACTCTCAGTCTATTAAGTGTGAAAAGTAGCAGTGCACTGAGCATCTGTTTTAATTTCTCTTCCCAGGTTTGTAGTTGCCACAACCTCCCCCATTTGCTTCAGCAGGGACTTGTTTGGTTTTAACTACATTGCTGTCAGTTACTGTTAATGTTCCTAGGAAGAACAGATGGCATTATTTTAAGACAGACTCACAACAGTTCAGTAAAACTGAGTTTTGTGGAGATGAGAGATTAACTTCTGCTCCAGTTAGGTCCTTCTTTAGGTTCAGAGCAAGCTCACTTACGTGGAAAGTTGTCATGATTTACAAAGTTTAGTTGCGAATCTTGCAAATGGGACACTCAATCTGGAGACAGTACAAGGTAGCTACACCTGGCACCATTAGACTTCTGAGTGGCTTTCAGGATAGATGTGTATACAGCAATTTGATTGAGAAAATGATTGTGTAAAATCCCAGTAAATTAACTCCATGCCCAGAGAACAGTGAGGTAAGATCTATTCTTTGAGCATCTAGACAAGCCCCTCCTTAGACTGGTTCTGTATTTATGGATATGAAGGCCTTTGAGAGGTCTTACTACCTGTTATTAATAATCTCACATGTTTTGCTTTTGTAGTGCCACCAAAGGCAAGGAGAGAGATCAAACAATGCCAAACATCTCTTTTCTGTTGTTCAGATCTTTTATTCCTACAATTACCTCTTTTCAGTCATTTTGATGTTTTGGAGTAGGTGTCTGAAGCAGCTGTAGTTATGTCTGGAACTGACTATAGAATGTTCACTGAAGTACATCCGTGCAAGGTGTCCCAAATCCCTTTTCTCGCACTGCTCTAACTGTAAATAGACAAGTGCATTCTAGGACTTCTGTATTTGCTTTTGGATTTCTGTTGTAGATGTGGAACTGTGAACCTACTTTAACAGAGCACAGAACTATTTGCTTTCTGCTCCCTTTGTTCCCTTTTTATTTTTCTTAGCTCCCTCTTGGTACTCCTCTGCAGCTCATATAATTTTCTGATTTAAATATACCCAAAGGCAGCAAATTTATCCTACCAATACTATCAATAAGGACATAAACCAGATGAAAAATGGAAGTACTTAAGAAATACGTATTTCCTCATCAGATGTTAGGTGTTTGTGTTTTTAAGATCCCAGAACTCCTGCTTCCTGCTGCCCAGTTTAGGGCCGGTTCGAATCATGAGGTCGGCTCTGCTCTTGGGACATCAATGGCTTGAGCAATACAGGGGAGATTGTCTTTCAAAGTCACTCAGTTTTTTACCCTTGTTTCCCCCATACTTGAATCTCATAAAGGCTCCATCCTATACATAATTTCAGGGTTCTTTGGGTCATGCACATTTCAGGCAAGTGTGACTTTGAGATAGACAAAGCACTGGCAATAAACTGCGTGTGTGTGGGAGTTTCCTTTCTTCCATAATCTCATTTTCTCTCTCCTGAATGCAGTTATTCAAGCTGCATGGCAAGGATTAAATTTATCCTTTTGATATTTTCATGTCCTACAGCAACATAATTAAGATGACATTGCTATATTCATGGTTTGTTCATTGGAAAATCCACTGTGATCTTGAACAGTATGTGTGGGTTGACTTAATTCAGTAAATTTAAATTGGATCCATTTCACATAACTGCATATGGCAAATAATTCAATGTAAAAATAAACATCTTGTCCATGTAAATACCACTCATTTCAACAGAGTCTTTTTTTCATGTTTCTTTAGAGCAATTACTGCCTGTCAAATTGTTATATATATATTTCCTGCTGTCTTGAGGAAAAAAACCCCAGTATATTTCTTAGCTTTAATTTCCACTGCACTTTTGGCTGGGAGGGGTCTTTATACATTACAGTTGTATATAAGGACTAAGCAATCAAATAAAAATACATTTTGTAATTCAGATTTATTAAAAGTCAGATTAATTGGCAGCATACAGTGCTCATTTGAAAAACTAAAAGTTTTGAAGTTTAATAGGGAGGTAAAAGTAGTATCATTCCTTCTTTGAAACATCAGAGGGATGAAATGCCCATCTAGGAAAATAATTGCAGAGTCCATGTGAATGACTGTTCACTGTGAAAACAATAAATGTGACCAGGGCTGGTTGGTAGGAAATAGTGCCAAAAATTCAGAAGTAGGTGCAATTTCTGAACGAAGAACAACACCACAACCATCTGAAGTCGCTACATCGCTCTCTTACAGAAATTATGTCACTACCTAACTAGTAGTGAACTTCCTGGGTTATGAATACAGAAATTACCTTTTGAAGTTTCAAGTATCCTGATCCATGAAACAAACAGAACCACAGGTGCTCCAGAAGAGATACATTTGTGGTTGCAGCTGTGCTCCTGCATTGTGTCAGTAGGATATTCCCTTCTTGCACCCTGAGCTATTTGTTTTTGTCTTAGTATCACAACTGGTAAATAATTCAACATGGGTACCTTTTGTCTGTATTTTTGGTGGAAAAGACCTTTTGTTCATTAAGAAAAAGTGTCTTTTTTAGAACATTTTTTTAAAATGGATATTTCTTCCTTGTGCTGAGTTACATCTCTCTACAGTGATTACTGAAGTGAGTGTAAAATAGATTCATTCCAACTGCAATCAGACCTGTCAGGTAATATCCAAAACCACATGGTAGTTCATAAATTTCAGTGCTGTTTATATTCTACTTATAGTCTTAATAAATCTGAATCTGTAGAATGCTATGTCAGATCAGAGATAGAGCTTCTGAAAATGGCTGATTATCAGAAAATAGAAGTAACTTTGTAGCTGTTAGAACGTATGGACAAATCTATAAGTAGAGCCATCTTTGTCCTTCATAGCTATCACACATAAAATATCTGAGACACAGTAATTAAAGCACAGAGGAAAGGAAAAAAAAATCTGGAATAGGGACATCTACAAAATTCAAGATTATATAGTGATAGACCAGTGACCAGGAAGACTATTTTCTGGTTATCAAGAAAGTAGTTTACAAGATTTAAAAGCCAGAGGATAATTTCCGTTATGTCTTGGTGATGAGGTACATGTTCTAATATATCATGAAAACATCTATCAGTGTCACCAAGAAGTATATAATATATTTTTAGAGTGAACTGTATAGCTACTCAAGGCAGTGACTTCAGTGGATTAAGGAAAAAACTCATACTTGGAATATGATAATTTTTCTCTGTAAATAATCAAATATGATGTTTCACAGCTGAAACTAATCACTGGAGAAGTATGAAAATTTCTAAATTTCTCACCCCCCTCCCCCTCCTAGTAAATATTAATGGACATGTGTTTGAGGAGCATTACTCAGAGAGTTAGGGCAGGTTATGGAACTACAGCAATCAGTAGCTCAACCCAACATAGCACATCTGAGCAATGTTTTTCTGCAGAAGTATCTGCTAACTGAGGATGATTTAATTCAAATGCAGACCTCAAGCTGCTACATGATTATTTGTATTAGCAAAGGAAGGCAGGGAACGTAAGAAGGAAAAAATGGAAAATCCTGAACTTTATAATGAATAAATGCAATTGAAAGAAGAACAAAGCTCTAAGCTTTTAAAAAACCTTAGAAAACTATAGCTAATAGCAGTCTTCTCAAAAAGCTCTCAGTTGTAGGGAAGACAGCAAGTATTCACTGCCTTAGAAAGTAGGGGGGATAAGAATCTACAAAATAACAAGACATGAAAAGAAAGCTGCTATGGTCATGGGGTTAATTGCCATAATTTATATATAAATTAGGTAAAAAAAGCCTGGAAAACATTCTTATAGTACATATATGAAACAAACTGGGCACAGCCAAACATAGTGCAAATGAAATACATTCTATATATACTTGCTGTAGCCTATTTACAATACTACTTATCTTCCCAGCATTTGTGATACTTTGAAGTGGATTAATTTTTCTTTTTCCACTTCATTGTCTTTATTTTAAGATTGACTGAATGGCCTTTTTTATATTCTGTACTGGATTTTTTAAAAATTTTTTTCCATTCACAGTATTTTCAAACTGAAACATCCTGGTCTGAGTTGTCTTCAATGTAAAATAAAGTTTCCCAGAAGCTCATCTTTATAATTTTCTCTCTGCAGGAACATTTTGTTCAAAATGCTTTACATCTATTAAATAATTAGATAGGAGATATTTGGTGCATTACAAAATTGGGGTTTTCAGATTCCTGCTGTGCTGGTTCTCTTCCATCAGCATCTCTGGCTGAGTTGTGTTACTTAAGTTGTATTGCTGTCTGTCTCCTTTCTGATCCCACCACAGAACACCACAAAAAATGAATTTTGAATAAGGACTATGGCTCTGAGAAGAAGAGGGCAAAGAAAGAATCTCGCAGCAACTCAAGAGTGGTACAGTTTATTGTAGAGGAGATTTAGAAAGATAGCTTTTCTGCTTTTCTCTATGTTTTCTGTTCTGTCAAAAAGCTTGGTCTTGTGTCATATTTATTTGGAAAGGCATAACAACATTCTGGAATTTCAAGAATGTCTGAAGTTTTGCTTTAGAATTTCATAAAATAAATAGGAAAAAGGACTTTGCAGGACAGCTGGCATTCTGAAAATTAGATATATGCTCTATTTCACTGACTACAATTGAACCACTTGTGTCCTTCACGTTTCAAGTATGCTTAAGTGTGTTTTTGGATTGAATCCAGGGGTAAATGTCCTTTCTCAGATCTTCCAAGAGTAATGCATAAATAAGAAAAATCTAGTAAATTGCGTTAAGGCTGGATGGGGAAAAAAGGAAGCCAAGAGGACTCCTGTAAAATCTCACTGAGTATGCAGAGTCATGAAGGCCAAGCAGAAACATTCACCTGGAAGGTTTCGTGTTATTGTATGACCCAGATTTCTATGCTCTCTTCCTGTGGCACAGGAGCTTCTTGAGGTGTTTGATATTCTATATTCAAGATTTGAGTTTGCTGTTGAGATACTGGCTTGCAGATAGGACTCTGCAAAGTAAAGACTACTGCTCTCTAGTGCTGCATTGTAGTCCAAAGCACAGAATTTTATTTTCAGATATACATGATAGAATCATATGGGACATAACAGAAATGCACCAGCTTAGTATTTTTACTGGCCTTTGCTTTAGGAGGATACACTTCTAACAAGTTTTCTTCACAGTCCTGTACTGCTTCACTAAATTCTTCAGGTGTCCAACTGTCAAGGACTTCCCAGACTGTGCAAAGGAGCTTCTATTTGCATTCCACCATTTTCTGCGATAGTGGTGTAATTTGTAATGTAGTGCTTAGGGCACAACTTGAAGGCTAGGTAAAACTTTGCACAGGAAAACACACCCAAGTACCTTTAAACAATAAATTGGAGTGGAGTTATTTGTTGCTGTCCTCTACTGCTGAGAAAACCTGTAGTTTTTTGAAGGACCAGAGTAATGAAATGCTTGCAAAACAGTTGGGCAAAACTCAGCAATCTTGTTTTATAACAATGGAAATGCTCTGGGTCTTTGTGGACTGGCTCAAACTGACAGGATGGCAAGAGTGACCCAGTTACCCTGCTCAGCTGTGACCCCATGACCATTTACACCTGAGCATGGCCAGCAGAGACCCTGGCCTGTAAAGGGGTTTTGCCTTCTGGGGTGGGATAGGTTTCAGGAGGAGTTTTGGAGAGAGTAGCCTTGTAGAGAAGGCTGTTGAGATATGGCAGTGACACATAGACAGAGGAATCAGTGAGAAAGTGGAATATTCTGTTTGTGTAGAGTTTCAAGAGGAGGCTGGAACCTGCACGAGGTCAAGGTTGTGCTTCTTCTCTTCTAAGTGGGGCAATCTGGTGAATGGTGGTGGTTTTCAGATGTAAAAAACCCTAGGTTCCAGCAATTGCTGTTTGGAAAGTCTTTTATGTCTCTTAGTGCAGTCCTGTGATACCCTGTGGCATCTTGGAAATGTCTTTTTATCCTAAGATGATTTAGACCTGAAGTTCAGTAGCTCTATGATGACACAAATAACAGATATTTTGGTTAAACTTTTGTGGGGTGGTGTTTGGGCTGTTCTTCAGTAGCTGATTATTTAGTCAAAGTCTCTGAAACTCCTGGAATATTAGCTTTGAACTGCTTAGATCTTGCTTGAGTGTGGTGTCATGTTATTAAGTTTGTGGAGCTTGTGCAGCTGCTGAGAAGTGTTGGTCTCTGACTAATAACATACAGTAACAGTGTGGGCCTGGAAGTGACTGTCAGGGAAATAAAGCTCATCTAACTATGGGTATCTTATTAAGCACATCTTGCATGAGTGCTTAGTGCTGTAACTTTTAATGGGATCTGTGTGAAACCCAATCAAGATAGACATATAATAGCTAGAGAAAAGACATTCTGGTGCTCAGAAGGCAGTGAGGAAAGCTGTTATCTTACTTCCATGTTCTTGTCTTCAGCTTCAAATAGGATACCAGCCTTAATTTGCAAAAGAATAGAAGGTCAAAAGAGCTCTAGAGTTTTAAAGACCTTTTTCAGGAGGAGGAGGAAAGGAGAGCTGACACTTCTATGAGGTGTAAAGGAAAGTATATTTGAAATGAAGTAATTTGGAAACCGTGGACCTTGTCAAACAGTATGAAAGGTATGAGACTTAGATGAATCTGTGAAGAGGCCAGGAAACAGAGGCAGTTTCCCCTGGGTTTGGGAAGCCAAAGGAAAACTAAATTTGTGTTATATGCACAAGCAAAGCTTCTTTGCTCACTTTTTGCCCTTGCTGCTTTTAATCCAGGTAGCAGCATTTTGAGAGCAGTCCCACCATATTAGCTCTCAAGGAATGAGCCACAACCTCAGTAGCATGCATGCTTCAAGAAACAGATGCATTTATCCTGGTGTTGTAGCTTTGTCTACTCCCTAAAAGATGATGTTCCTAAACTCCAACTGCCAGTTTATGATTAATGTGCAAATGAATCTCTGGGGAAATCAAGAGGGCTAGGTGCTTATCTAGGTCTGTCCTGCCCTCAGTTTTTTTTCTTATCTCTTATCTCAAAAAAACTCCAATACAAAATCCCCTTAAACCAAACTCTTGCCCTTCATCCAGGGCTACTGTTAGTAACATGGCCACTAGAGTCAATACATACCAAGGGTTAGCTGAGGTGGGGAAAAGGCATTTGTGTGTTTTGCAAAATTACTAGCTCATCCCTTAGTTTGAACTGAATGGTACCTCAGTAGACACTATCAGTGAATTTATGATGGCTACAAAACAGCGAGTTCACAAGCTATGACCAAAGCTTTGTTCCAGAGCCCTGTGCTTAAGGTTAACATGAGGCAATCTCCCTCTCTGTGCTGCAGGGTTTGTAAATTTATATTGTGCCGAATAAAGGAAAATCCTGTTTCTTTCTTAAGGCATACTCTGCACTTGGAATTATGCCTGTACCTCAGTTTTTTTCTGCTGCAGTGATTCTGTGTTCCTCTTATGAAATGTTTAAATAATAAAATACATTTTAATAATTAATTTGTTCAAGCTGTCTTCCTTAAGTACTTGGGGGCTAGGGGCTTTCTGAATGTTTGCAACAAGTTGGACAAACAACAGATACTTCTTTGCCTACGTGTATACTTTTTGTGTTGATTTTTTTTTTTAATGAATTTTTCAGAGATCTCAGTGCCAAAGCCCAAAGTGGTTTCAAATGTGTAGTGCCACAAACAAAAACAGCAGGAGCATGGACTTGCAGAGTATATGTCACTGAAAAAGATGGGTGTCAAAAATAATGAGGCAAACTAAGAAAATATTCTGTTTGCTGCCCCAAGAAAAAGGGGAAATTATACCTATTAGCTAAAGGAACTGGGAGTGGAAATGAAGGGAATTATGGAAGTCTCAGCCGTAATAGAAGCTAGTAAGACAATGAGTGAGCTGCATCAGTAGAGCGAGAAGTAGCAAACAATTTTTGCAGTATTTATTAGTAAAGGAGAAATCACAAAGATTAAAATACAAATGACTAGTTTGGGGAGGAAGGAGTATCTGAATTTGTTTGTTGCCATAGAAACTCACTGAACAATGGAAAAAAGAAGTGATATTCATGAAGTAAGTTGTTTGTAAAGTGGCTTTTTTCTGTTTTGGTTTGTTTTTTCTTTTTTCTCTTACTCTTTCAGCTGAAATGTCAGAGTGTAATCAGGTTAGTTTTCTTCTGAGAAGTCAGGGTAATGATTGATTTATGTAGTTGTTGCTGCACTTGGAACCTGAAGTGAGTGCTTATTAGACCAGTCCTTGCTAGTTAATTTGCCAGTTGTAGTCAGATGGTGGAAATGTAGAAAAATATCTTCCTGGTTTCTACAGCCATTTAGTCAGGTAAATGGAAAATGGAGTAGCTACTATTGATACTTCCTTGTAGTTTTCACCTAAATCATTCTTGTTTTAGCTGTAACTCCTTCAGCTTCAGTAGGACTGCTCATTGCTTAGTGTTTTTTATTGGTGTCCCAAAGCAAGGTATTTCTGAAGGGCCCTGTGCGCTGTTTATGGGAGGATTTATGCATAGATCTTCCAGTTATATAGATCTATACTTGGGTCATAGATGTGCCATCACCAGACTTCATAGGGTTTTATGGATGTCTTTGACCTGTTGCAGCTGCAGTTTGGTTACAAACCTTTCATGTAAAGTTGTATCTGGTGGCATTGAACCATGGCTTAATGAAACAGTGGATGAAAGAAATCCAGACCATAAAGTCAGAACAAGAACTTCTGCTTTTAGTGGGGAAGTTTAAAGAATTCATTTTATATCTGTGTGACAAGTGGGCAGGGAAATATAAGGAAATATTTTGAAAGGGATAGACCAGTGGTGTTTCCTGCCTCCAGTACAGCTACACTTAGGTATTGCTTCCTGAATCTGTTGCATTAAACTGTATGCAGCCCTTTTAATGGTTGTTTGTCAAGTGAAACCATTGGTTATTGTGTTTACCTGTTGTTCCTTGATAGAGCAAAGTGCTTGTTCTGGTCAAAGTGTCTGTTTCTTCACCCAAATTAACCCAGGTTACATGGGGCAAGAAAATCATCTAATCGCCCAAAATAAAAGATAGATAATATGTGGAACAGCAGCTCCTTTCTGCTATTGTGTAGTGTGGGTGGGTTTTTTGTTTTTTTTGTGCGTGGGGTTTTGTTTGGTTGGTTTTGGCTAGTTTTTGGTTTTTGTTTGTTTGTTTTTGTTGTTGTTGTTTGTTGTTGTTGTGATATAACTTAGATTTAGTCCTTTCAGAGTGGGTTACTACAGCAAATGAGGTTCTCAGCTCAGTGAATTGTTCTGTATATCCTATTGCTGTTTCATATATTTAAAATCCTTCAATCGCAAAGCATGTTGATGGGACAAGGTGTACTACAGTCAAACCTTGCTCCATTTGTGACTTCTGACAGTATCCTGGTCTTAGAAGGCTTAAGGACAATCATTAATAGAGCTGCAGAGAAAATAATCAGGTGCTTCTTTGTCTGAAAAAAGTAATATGGGATCAAAACACATCACACTGACATGGAATAATCAACTTGCAAAATGAAAGGAGAGGAGATGCAAAGAGGAAAATCACTTGTGAAATCCTCAAAGCACAATACTCTATGATTCTGAACTGCTGTACTTAGTGTTTAGATGTTGTAGTGTAAGATGCTCTGGAAATACTTAGGGTGCAACACAGGACTTGAAAAAAGTATTTAGTGAATGAATTTTAATGTGCTTCTTTTTTAAGCATTGTAAATCATAGTAGCTGACTCTCAACAGAAAGTGGGTCCTTATTCCAAAGCATTTGAACATGTACCACTTCTCTAATGCTTCTCTTCCTTGGTGAAACATGGTTATATTATCACTCTACCTTTGTATAATGCTATTGTCTTTTAGCAGTACAATGCCTCAAGAGCGAAGGCAAAGTTTTCATATACTTTAAAATTGCATTCTCTCTCTACTACGGGGAAGAACCCACTCCTTTTCAAGTGTTGGAGTCTGTCTGGGCTGTCTCAGAAGCTGTTACAAGTGTTATCTTATTTTGAAAATGTTTTTTGAACCACTTTTGATTTGTGTTGTTTGTTTCACAAAATCTGGAGAAAGGGCAAGGTTTTTTTCCGTTTATTTTTAAAAATCAATTGCATTATAATTACTAGGGAAGTGTCAGTAAGGGGAAAAAGTTTAGTTTCCTAATAAGTCAATAACAACTTCTGTGTTACTGTGTTACACAAGTGGGCTGCATATCCTGAAAAATGAAATTAAACCCTTTGGAAAACAGTTTTCTTCATCATATACCAGCATTGAGAAAACAACTTTTGTCCAACTTAAAATATTCCAGTATCCTGTTTGTGATTTTCTTGTTATGCACACATTT
>JAOXXN010000102.1:25607865-25617916 GCA_026770055.1 Myrmophylax atrothorax | reverse complement strand
CCCTAAGGAGCTTCCACTGGAAAGCCGGTCTTATTTCCCAACTTGCTCGCTGGAAAGCTGCTGTGGAATAACCGGAGTGACGGATGAGCACATGTCACACAACTACTTCTTAATGATATTTTTGGTATTTTTTTTTAGATGAAACAGGATATGTCATAAGCCCTACTAAAATAACCTCCTAGCATGAAAAGAGATTTTGGTTTACATTAGTCGGCTGCTTGTCATGTAATCATCTGAAAATGCAGTGGAGGGAAGGATTTTTGAAAACTCAGCTACTTAGCCTTCCTGTGATGAAAGATATCTTAATTTAGTTCTAAACAACAGAGAGGGGTGTATGTTGGGGGTTTTTTTGTTTGCTTGATTTTTTTTTTTTTTAATCTGTCCTGCTGATGCCATTTTCAATCCAGGGGCTTGCTGAAGGGGAAGCCAGGTTTAAACATGAACATATGGGTTACACAGAAGTGAAGCATCAACACTGTCCAAGTTGGCAGCCCCTTTTGTCTTTTCACAATGGGCAGGGCCTTGCAGAGCAAGGTTTAGCTCTAGCTGAAGCCGCTTTGTTGTGACCCTGCTGCAAGGGAAGGACTGTGTTCTCTGCATGGTTCTTCTGGGAGCTCTTTGCAAGGCTGAGGTGTTTTTTGTTTGAATGGTTTGGTTTAGGGATATTTGTTTTTTATTTTTGTGTTTGGGGTTTTTTTTCTGAAACCAAAGATTATCTTTTGAACACAACTCCTACTTTGTTTGAACCTCTGGTATCCAGGTTTTCCTAGAAAGTGTGGCAGCTTTGGCCTGCAACTCAGGATAACCTGTCTTGTTTTTTTTACTCATTCAAAGTCCCCAGAATCTGTAGGAATCACTGAACTGATTGTGCCAGTGTGGTGACGTGATGTTTTAGTGAGAACAATACCAACATCTGCTCACGAGAAGGATTTTGTTGTATTTATGCTTAGGCTTTACACTGTAGAGACCTGTACTTTTTGGGAACTGTTTGCTGTGGGTGATACCAGCAGTGGGTACTAAAAGTGTACTTGGACTATGGCAAGTGATTGCCTGCCGTTATCATTTTGAACCATCACCTATTAAATGCCTGACAAGAAGTGGTTTCAGACTTGTGCAATAATGTAGAAGAATAACAAATCTCCTGAAACTTCACATGTGGGATGAAAAGAATATCCATAAAGACCAGTCAATATAGCCCATATTGGGTAGTTGAATTATGTGCTCCAAAGTTAAGATAAATAAAGGAAAAAACATTTGGACTATAAATACTGTCCTCATTGTAGCAGCAGAAAAGATCAAGAAAAGGGTTGAAGGGGGCCCTAAGAACTTAATTTCAGTGTTCAGAAAAGGAGTTGATACCATAAATATTTGTACCAAGCAGCTCTGTAATTGGATCATTATTTACCTATGCCAGGCACCAGTACGAATGAGTCCAACATGTTAGCAGTTGTTGAACTGTGCACAGGGCATGGATTACATTACACACCCTATTGTTCAGTTTAAAATTAACATGCCATAATCCTCATTAAAACATCATATGTGATATTTCATTGTGGTTGTTATACAGTTATCATTAAGGCAAATTGTATTACTGAGTTACATTTAATAATGCAGTGCACTGTAGCAGTTGCATATATTTCAATTAGAAAGAAGATTATGCTTGTAGAACAATTTAGCATTTTATTTCAGCCTGTAAGAGATTTTATTTTAATTTCCTTTTTGTTTGTTTGTTACCTTTTAAAAATTTTCCATTACCTGTGGTTTTTATGCTTTTTCACATATCTTTCCCTTTTCATTCATAGTCTTTGAGGCTGAACATCAGGGTGAAGGTGGAAATAACATCAGCAGGACAAGCTCTGTGAGGGGAAAATTAGTCCTACTCTGACTACCTTCTACCTTTTTCTCTAAGTATACAGAGAAATTAATTTTCACTGCAGCCAATCACTCTCCCTTCTACCAGCTTTAAATTTACCATAGCTTTAAAAATTTAAATTTAGTGTGTCGTATTCTTATCTGAGTCAGAGAGAACTTCTTTTTGCTGAGGAAGTGGCTTGATAACATAGCTGTCGTCATCCTCCCTCCTGAGGATCACCTGGGATTTGATTAAGAACAATTTTCCTCAGTGCTGCTGTCCTCAAATGGTGCTGATTTAAAATGTCAGACAGGTTCAAGTCTGTTCTGTTGCTGTTTTCAGCATTAATCCTCAGACTTTTTACTGTTGTGCCTTTCAATGTGAATCTCTCACAAAACCCCATATGTTAATTGTCTGTGGAATTTGTAGATTGGCATGTTATACATAAACAACAACAGCTGCATAAAATAGAATGCAGGTACATGCTTATGTGTTCAAATACTTTCATTTTTTTACTGCTGTTATGGAAATGCCTTTGTTCTACAGAATAGCGTAATAAAAGCTGAATTTAATTCCAGTTATGGAGACTGGAGCAAAGGGTGTGTGGGCTTGCATTACAGTTGAGATGCGAGTGGTAGCTGCTTCTAAATATGTATTCTTGCTATAGATAGGTTGGCAGTCCTGCTAGCATTCAAATTATAGACCTGTGAGGTGTTCAGTAGTGTAAGTGAACTGAAGTTGTATCCATAAATCTCATGTGTAAAAAGTAGCATTTGGTGATAAATGCAAGAATGAGAAAGTATAGCTACTACTTTACCCCCATATACTTTGTGCAGCTGTGCGTATGTAATTAATATATTTATATCCAGGAACTATTTGAGGTGGGTCAAGTCATCCATATTTGCCTGGTGTATGCTATTGTAGTTTAAGGAAAGTTTACCCTCCTTTTCACATAGACACTTCCTTGACCAAGGCATACCTAATACTTTCACTGAGTGTTTTCTTCTTCTGATATATTGAGAATATTATGTTCTTTAGAATGATCGGTGTCTCTCATAGGCCCATGACACTCTAATGGACAATGACACCATCTCAATATAGAAGGACATACTTAGCTCAGTCACACAAAACCCCTGGGGCAATTTTGAAAAATGCCAGCTGAAGACTTTGATCAGGTACTTCTGCTGTGTTAACAAGAAGTGTATTTATGTGGAAAAATTAGTAATCTCATCTACAAATAAAAGGGCTCTTGATATACTCTAAAATTCTGTAGCAAGTAGAGGTCACGTCCTTTAGTTCTTACTTACTCAATTTATCCTGAAATACCTAAATGCAACCTGGGCAGAAAGCAAGGGCCAGTTTGGCTCTCCATATTTTGAGTTTAGTCTGCTGAATAAGAAAGTGCACACAAAAGAGTTGGCTTGAGTTTAAATGATACAGTCAGTTTTCACTTTGGTTTTCTGTCAGAGAAAACATTCTCCATGGAAGACTAAGACTCTGTAAAAACTGTCTTTGATAAGCAGGAAATCATGACAGAAAATTACTAAACAGCTCTAGGAATGTAGAAAGGTGATCTTAACTTCCATTTACTAGTATTATTCCTTAAGGGAATTAGATACAAAGAAGAAAAGAATTATTAACTTTGGTATTCTTGACTTGAAGTGTTGTGCTGAACTTAATAATGTGTTTTCAGTATCATGTACTCTCTCATTGTTCAGGACTTGTTCTTTTTTGCTTGCTGAGCATTACATAAAAATAAGTCCTTCCTAAATATGTCAAGTAAGTCTTTTGGCTGAAGTAATTGGCATGAGGATGGGAATATGTCAGGCTGGGTTTCCAGTAACACAGATTGTCTTTGAAGGAGATGTGGAAATATATCGGTATTTTCCATGTGATTCACACTGTTTTAGGAAGAAGAGCATCATTATTTAAAAAGAGTTAAAAACATACTCAGAAGAAATAACTATACACTTTACTGTACACTCTTGCTCATTTCTAGCTTCATCCAGCTTGGATGATTCAAGGTTCTGGTTGAAACTGGAAAAACAATACAATAAAATTCTTGTACAATACCCTGACAGAATGTCTTCTTTCTACAGTGTGAGCTGATACGAGAAGCTGCAGATATCTAATTTGTTTACCTCTGCATAAATTATTGTTTAACAGAAGAAATTAAAAGCCTCAAGTCATACTTCTCACTGCAGAGGTGAATTGCAATCTGGAAGAAAGTGCAGCCATGTTTCTGATGATGAATGTCATACATATTTATTAGTCCTCACTTAAAAGATTACTGTAAATCAGTATCACACTTGTAAAGTTAGCACAGAATTTTGCTACTATGAAAATAAAAAATCTGTTGACTTTCAGGTGTACTTGTGCTAGTAATACTTGCATAAATGATAAAGTGTTTTGAGAGACACCACTTCATGCAGACCTTGGTAGCAAGTGACAATAGAAGTTGAGATACCATTTTGAATCTGATAATCTAAGACCAACTAAGCAGATTTTCTGTCCTAATTTGTCTGAAGGCAGGAGTACTTCAATTTTCTTTCACTAAAGCCCTCCTAAAAGCTTCACAGCTTTTGGAGGATTAACAGAACTTTAGTGCATCTATGATAAATTTGATTTTTAGATTTCAGCAGCTGGTGCTTTACCTCAGACTGACTGTGTTCATCCTTCCTCCTTGCAGATATGCATATTATAGAATATTAATTTTAAAATTTTTATCCAGGTCAGGTAGATCTAGGTAGAAAAATAAAACTGTAATCTTTTCATTGATGTTTTTCCTACTGTGATTTTTAGAGAACACATGCTTTGAACTGTTTTGATGAAAAAATGTTCTACAGCAATTAAGTAGAAAAGGAAGGTGATATAAAAACAAAATTAAATTTCCTGTATCCAAAACTATCTTTAAAACTAATGTAATCAATAACAGTAACTAATATACCCTTATATTTTTAATCAAATCTATGCCTTTAAACTAATTCATAACTTAGTGCCTTGTACACAGGAGACTGAAAATAAAGATAAATCAGATCTGATGCTAGCCTGCATCCCATCTTCACCCTGGGAAGCCTGCAAGTAGTTAAGTAAGCCATCTATGCAGTTCCTTGGCCCAGAAACTGGATGAGAAGAGCTCCAGGGTTGTGAAGACACTTTCAAGTGTTTTCAGGACTGAGCCCTTAAAGCCTGGATCTTGCTGTAGTGAGCATTGACACTCACAAATGAAAGTTAATACAGTATGATGTTACTTCATATTTTTTCAGTGAGCTGGTGATGACTTCAAAGGCTTGTCAATGAAGAATGAGTGGATGAAGGTACTCTGAAATGAGGAAACCCCTTGCTGACTGACAGATGCATGAAGGCCAGCCCTCTCAAACCCTTGTACTTGTTCATCTTGATGCTAAGCCTCTCTCTGCAGATAGCAGGCAAATTTCTGTAATCTTTAACCCTTCTACACAGCAAGGGTCCTAACAAAAACTGTTAGAAACTGTCTTGCTACTTCTTCAGCCAGCATAAGATCTCCTTGGCAAAGGTGAGGGTTGGAACTGCCTTTCTCTTCTCTGTGGCACTCACTTCATGTTTTCCACCATGAGCAAAGAGGAGTGATCCTGTAGAAAAATTACTGAGCATGGTGACTCTCTGTATTGTTCACCCTACTATTACACAGGCTTTGATTTTTATCTGGTGAGCTGAGTGTCCTGGAGCCCTGCTGCAGTCAGTGATCCCAGGGCTGTGTCATGAAAGACTTCAGATTCGAGAGGTTTCGACCACAAATATTTATTCTGGTACTTCTGGGATGTTGGGACCTTCTGTTTATTTAAAAAAAAATGCAGTAGCTGTTGATTATAGCACCTTTAATAGCTCTAAACGTGGTCCCATATTTACTTACTCCTCTATAGCAATGAGTCATTTGGAAGTGCTCTCCAGTGAACCAGCTCACTGCTTGTAGTCCATGTGTGCTGTGATGTGTGCTGTGATCCATGTGAAGCTCCACTTCGCCACTCAGTGTTCACTGTGAAAATATTCACTGTTGTGTTGACAGTGATTTAGCAGATTTAATTCCATCTTAGACTTAAAGAGGGTTTTTGCTTTGTGTAATGATACTCTCTTTAAAAGATATGAAATACGATACCTACATGAGTGTGCAATTCGAAATAAACTGCTTTCTTTTAAAATAATGGAGATCTGTGTTACTTTTTAGCAGAAATATCTGTGGTGGCAAATACATTTTAAGCTATAAGAGAGGACACCATTTCATGCACATGCAGGAACTTTCAGTACTATCAAGGGGAAGCTTTTTTTTTCTTTTTTTCCTTTTTTTTTTTTTAATAGATATAGATAATATCTGGTGGGCAGAAGTAAATCAGCAAAGGCAGCCTTCATTATTACAAGCTGATTGTCAGGGTATGCAGGTGAGTTTGATGGAGATAAAAGGTTCTGTCTGTTACTTCAGTGAATAAGTTGCTCTCAGTGAAAAAATTGGTATTTCTGTTCTCCTACTTAATACCAGAATAAATTAAAGCAGTGCACAAACAAAAATGCTGTTTTTTTCTTTGCAGATATTTTCAGAGCAATGGGTCTTACACTTTACTAAAAAGAGATATTATTAAAAAAGAAAGGATATTGTGTGCAGAAATGTAGAAGAATTTTCAGATATAAATGTAGTCTCTTCAATATATGACAGCAGTAAAAGTGCTACTTCTGCTGAGGGTATCACCCAGTCACATGGTTTGAACAATGCAGTCTTTCAGAAAAATGTGGGTAACTGCTCTTTGAAACACCTTTGTTTCTAAAAGTGGATAGAAAATAGTAAGGAAGGAGGTAGCAAAGCTCAAGAAAAACATTGTATCATACGTTCTTGGGCTGTTTTTCCTCTTCTCTCAAACCCTCACATATAGGGCTATACTGAGAATTTTTTATGTTACATTTCAGTTTAAAATTAAATATTCCCAAGGTAATAAACTGACCTTGAAATGAAAGAAAACTTTGTAAAGATGTAGATTTTCATAGGCTTTGTTGTATGTAAGTGAAGGGCAAATTCCTACCTTTTGAGGCCTCTCTTATGAAAGCAAGTCCAAAAGACATGGCAGGATACATGAACCTCATTGTAACCTGTAACCTTTTAGAGAAGGCTCACTTTGTCATGGTGAGCTCACCAGTAAGACTGAAGATAATAGGACATGTTTTGCTTAGTGACCAAGTACATTAGGATGCGCTAATTACTGATGCATGGCTTTCCCTTACAGTGTTCATCTAGTGAGCTTGTCCTTGCACATGAATCATGTCCTTCAGGGCATGCTGGCTCAGCCTCAAGGAGCTGAAAAAGTTTGAATGGTGGAAAAGGAAGTGTATTTTTCCCTCAAGAGCAATATTAATTGGGACTTCAACACCTTCATGGTTTCCTAATAGTAGCAGCTGTATAGTAGCAGCTGTATAGTTTCTATTTCCAGCATTGCTTGAAACACTCTTGGGAAGAACCCAAATGATCTGCATTTTGTTCACTTTCCCTGAGGCACTGCTTACCCTGAGCCTACCCAACTGTAAATATTAAAACTGGGCCTGACATCTCCTCTACAATTATTACCAGTTTTTCCTATTGTATTGTAAATATGATTTACTTTGTGTAGACAGGATTGTGCTGTGTTTTACTGAGTACCATGCATCATCCCTGCATGAACTTACAATCACAATGAAGTACCAATTAGACCTGTCTGGTTTTGGTTTTGAGCCACTGACACAAAGCACATGAAAATGGGTCTTACTTGCCTCCAGTCAAGGTTTATTCTAGGAAAATAACTGCTTTCTGCATGGGGAAAAACTCTTGTTTACTCAACTCATATCGATTCTTAGTGTATAGGATAACTATATTCTGTGCGCAAGAATGATACAAGACCTCGAGACGTTCCTGTCTCTTCCCCTAGGAGCTAATTGCTCTCCCTTGCACTTAGGGGGTTTCCAGTAGGTCCTTCTAAGCCGTAAACATGTAGGGAAAGTAGTGTAATAAAAATCAAATTAAGGGCTTATGGAAAGGGAAGGTGGTATTTATTTTACAAAATGTTTAAGCAAGTTGATTCTAAGTGTTCATACTCTGCATTCATAGATTTCATTCTCTCACATCTGTGGATTTGCAAGCACCATAATGAGCACATCCAAGTGGACTGGTTGCAGAGAATAAAGGATAGAAGCTGATGATTCCTCATCATGTCTGAGAGGTACCTCTTGATAATAGTGACAGACTGGTTTCTGGAGAGGTGCTTCATGGTGTTTGTGAGTCTTCAGCTCTTGCAGTGTTGTCCTTTGCCTCAGGGCCTTGTAGACTACAGCTTCCATAAATCTTCATCAGTGTTGCCTGTTGTCTGGTTTTTAACTGATTTTGGATATGGAGGAGGTCTGGCCTCACTTTGTTTAATAAGAAAAGACTAGGTATACATGATATGTTGCAACCTTCTTGCTGTTGTGCTGTGGTCTCATCAGAGTGCAGCCTTTGTTTTGTGCCGTAAGAAAGAACTGTTGTCCTGGGAATGGCATCCTGCACTATTAATGTAGAGTCTTTTCTGTTGCTTTGTCAGGCTTTTTGGTGCTTCACACACATTTCCACTCAAGCTTCTTTAACAACAACTTCTAGATACTATTTCTGTAACAAAGCTGTGTGATAATTTGATAAAACACTTGGTACAAGTGTACCCTTTGCTTAAGTTGTATATAGGTAACTTCCTCCCGCAAAGTACCTCTGAAAAGAACATTATTTTTCCTTCAATTCAAGCACACAGAATGCTTATTAGTATACAGTACTTCGAAGAAACCCATTTAAATGAAAATAAACTCATAGGCACTTTAACAGAACATGCAGTATGTTTTTGCTTCTGAAAATTCTTTTTGGATTGTTATAGCTTCCTATTGGTAGCATAAAAAAATTCTTAAACTCAACATTAAAAATATATATATAAATATACAATATAAACTGATAAAGCAAAACTAGTTACTTTCTTCTCTTTTCTGAACTGTGTTAAATTGTATTGGCTGAAAGGGAAGATATTGCTATAAATTACCCTGAGGAGGGTTTATTGCTAGCAATAATATACAGAATTGTAGCTGTACAGCCAAGAATCTTCTAGGACAGGGGCATATCTTCTGTTTTAATTTATCCCACATAATACTTTGACCATTGTACTGTTTACTGTTTCCTTGGTTTTGCTAGGAACAATTTTTGCAATATTTCTTGTTCAAGCCTCTATGTGGCACATGTCCTTAAGACCCAATAGCTGAAATAGCAGAGCAGTTAAAAATAAGGATTCTTGGTGGGGGAGGGTGGTGGTGGAAATAGGTGCTGTGATGTCGTTAAACCTCTTTAAACTGTTTTCATTTAAAACTGAAGGTAGAAACATGTAGGTTTCTCTAGGCAGTTTTACAGGGCTTGTATAACACTTGGGGCTATGTGCAATTTGCTGGGAGTGACAGATGATTGATTTTGTGCTAAGACAAAGTGGATTGTTGCAGTTGTGCTTATTTGAGTTCAAAAGTCCAGACGTTAGGTACGTTGGGGAAAAAACCATTATGATGAAGAGTTTGTATTTGGAGAATAGAAAATAAAACAGAGGATGTATCTAATTAGTAATGAGTTCCTGGCTGTGCTTTTTTGCTTTTTTTTTTAATAATTTCAGTTCTCTGTGAAAGGTACTAAAATAAAAGCAATTTATACCTTCTACTGCATCTTGCTATTTCAGTGTGAAGAAGCATCATGTCTCTATTTGTTATAGTCAAGAAGAAAGAAATAGAAAAGATTAATGACCTAGAGTATTTGCTGGTTGGTTGTAGTCTTTTGTCAGGTGAGTAGGTGTTTGCAACTTGATACTGAATCAAAGGGAAAACTAGATTTTTTCAGTTTTTTAAATATTCTAAAATTTGTGTGTTTCTTTTTTCTGTTGATGTACAATTTTTTTCTTTTTAGTTTTCTAAAATCTTTAATTCTTGATGTAGTCTGGTGTTCATTTTTCCCAATTTACTTACTTAATTTCCTTTCTATGGCATACTCCTCAGTAAAGTGAGATGGGGAGTTGAAGGAAAAAACACTGCCCAAGAGAAGCAGATGATTTATGCACTTAACACTTGGAGAAAATGTTTAATTGTTTTGGGGGGTGGGGGTGGGGGTGGGTGTGTTAAAGCAAAAAAAAATTGGGATTTCCTGTCTTTTTTTGG
>JAOXXN010000102.1:25592899-25607765 GCA_026770055.1 Myrmophylax atrothorax | reverse complement strand
GTCTTTTTTTGGAAGTGGGAAAATAATCTAGATGTTCTTGCAATTGTGTAGTTGTCTGACCTTTTTATTGACCATACAATTGTCTGTGTATCAGTCCTATTCCATGGAGCGCTGAGAGACAACTTCCCCTCATCACTGGACTCCATATCTGCAGTTTTTCATCTTTTTGGGGGGCCCCGTGGAAAAATTTCTGAGGGAAGTAGATTGCTCTGTGGACAGCTGTTCCTCTATCCAACTCACTCTTTTCTTACTTTTTTTTCCTGATCTGTGAGGCTTAGAGAGAACCAATGGGTTCTATGTAATACTCAAAAAATACTGTCCTGGTGTGTTGTGGACAGAGTAGAGAGTCTTGCGTCTCAGGTCATTCATCTTTTAAAAACAACCCATCCTTCAACTGCAGCTCATTTTTCACTGTTTCCCTCCTTATTTGCCTGTCAATTGATACTGGCAGATAACACCACTCTCCATACTTGGTTCTAGACCTCCACCTTCCAGAACTGCATGATATTTAAGAGCAAAATTGCTGGCTTTGCTAGGGGAGAATTGGCAAGGCTCACTGATGGTTTCAGCTTTGTGTGACATTGGCAACAAGGTGGTTTTCTGTCTATATTTTTTCCCTCCCTAAAATAGCAATGAATTATAACAGCTTAATTTTAATATTAAAAAATATTTAACTTAATCCATCTTTTCATGTCCCTTTTTCTTGGTCTGGAGTCCACAATGTGACACAGCACTGTGAGTGTTTGGAGATCTTCGCTGATGTAGATTGTATGAAAAAGGTATAATGAGGTTTGTAGGGATGTGCATTTGCTCCTTCCATGAAAAAATTAAGGGCTGAATCATACCCAGAAGCCCATGTTGGACTTTTTTTTTCCCCTCCTTGCCATCTTATCAGCACAGCTTTACTTTTTTGCATTTACGCAGCAGTGCCATTCAGCGGCTTGAGGGAATCTCTAAATAACACCTTTGTTTGGGTTCTTACGCAGGAAAAGTACAGGAAGGAACATTTTCAGAATTGCCTTTGGGGAGCTAGATATAGTCAGTGCTGACCCTGCAAATGTGCAGAGATGAAAATAATGGTTGGATTACAGTAATTCACATTGCAGGAAGGAAGCACAAGATTGCACATTTAAGAAAAAAATAGTTCCTCATACATTTAAAAAAAAGCTATAAATTCTTTCTTGTATCTTTTTTGGTAATTTTCTCTTAAAAAACCCAGTTATACTAATTTGAAAAAAACCCAAGTAAGCAAATAAAAAACAACAAATAAACAGAAAAGAAACAAACCTCAAACATCAAATAACTTTTTCAGTACTTTAGTCAACAACTATCTGTTGTGTTTGGTGTAAGAATGGCAATGAAGAGTTGTAGAGCCTGAGTTATGCTGGAGGTTAAACAAGGTAACAGTCCCTTCAATCCTCAGAAATTTATACTTCTCTGTATAGATATATACAGAGTAAGACCATGTAAGATGCGTTAGTAGGAGTTTCTTACCGTGCCACTCATAATTAACAGCCACTTGGGAATAATCCCAAGTATAAATGAATCCTCTGGGATTTGGATTTGTGTCTTTTGAGTTGGTAATGAAATGAAGCCTGCAATGAAATGCCTTGGTGGAAAAAGGCGGTGACAGTATTTGGTGCATCTAGTTCAGCAACTAAGACCTGTGATTCTCTTCCTTTGCATGTTGATTTAATCATCTACAAAATCATGAAAAAAACGGCCTAAAGGCAAACTTACTTTGAATGTTATGTGATGGTTCAATTTCTAGCAAGTCTACCAAAAACCAAGGAGTGAAAGAAACTGTAGAGGACTCAAAGCAAATTGAGCAATGGTTTGGAGTACATTGTCATCAAGGGAGAGGTTGCTCTTTGCATTGCAGTGTCACATTGTAAAGGCACAACTGGAGGTTCTGAAAGGAGTTATGTCATGGGCTTCTCCATCGCTTATAGCTGACTCCCAGTGGCAGCAAAAGCGGGCAACAAAGGTACCTTGGTGTACTGCACCATGCAAGGTGCTTCCACTGCTGCTTTCCAAAAAATGAGGAAAGGATGATCTAGAAGCAGAAGTGGCAGGATCTTCCTCAGGCTTGGGGAGGCTTCAGCTTCTCTGATAAGCTTTCACTGTGAAACCAGCTGTTCCCTCATCCTTTGGGAAGGAGGAGCTATTGTTATGCAATATTGTTACCTGCTCTGCAGGCTGTCATCTCTCACCAGAGAACATGCTGAGGTGTGCCTGGACCACAAAGTGCTTCAGAATAACATGATGTGAAAGACCTTTGGGTCCTAGAAGTTGGTGGGAACTGTGGCTTATTGCAAAAAAAGGGCTGAAGACAGTTAACTGTAAATGTTTTAGCTATCAAGAAGAGAAACAATGATCTTTAAGTGTAAAAGATAAGGAGGAATGAGAAATTAGAGAGAGTCCTGGAGAACTTGTAAGAACAATGTAAATAATATTGTTTGGTAAGTTTCACAAAAAAACAACCAACTAAAAACCAACCAAACAAAAAACAACCCAAAACCAACTTGCCATTTTTAAAAATAAAACTTTGTTTTGTGGAATGCCATGGGATTTAATTATGTACATATTCAGGTCTCTTTCCCCAAGAGGGGAATGCAGATAGTGAAGTTTGCTTGAACAAGTGTTGGATACTTCCAGTTTACTGTAATACTTTTCTGTCTTAGTCGTTGATCGGGACTTTCTTAGTACCCAATCTGTTGAAACATAGAAATAGAAGTATAGCCTGTTTCACATACTAAGTTGATATGGAAGTGTTTGTTTAAACCAAACATTACTGAGAGTGCATGTAAAAAAGTTGTGGAATGTATTGGAAAAGAATGAGTGGTTTGCAAGATTGGAAATTAACTAGTTTTCAAAATGAAACCAGTTCTAGAATTATAAAACTACCCGTTCTAGAATTATAAAACTTTTCCTCTTGTACAAGTTATCTACATTTTTATGAGCGGTTTGTTGAATTATGCAATGCTACTTGATTAATAGAGGAAATTAAAACCAAAACTGTTTAGTAGTGGTTAAGTAATAGTATAAAATATGAAAGCAGGGCTCTGAGACCTAGTGCTCTAGACCTCTGCTGTTAAGTGTTATGATAGTAAAAGTTGCCAGAAATCCATTTGGACTATATAAGGTGTGAGAAGATTAATTATGAATGAGTAAGCACCCTCTGGTTGGCATGAAAATACAGAAGCTAATTTTGCACCAGTCATATTTTAATGCTGCAGTTGCTTGGGTTATTAGCTGTTACTTTCCCATAAGCTCCAGAATCCAACCTTCTTCCTCTACACTTCCAAAAATACTAAGTTGTGCTTGCAGTAAGGGACACTGCGCAAATTCTTCCCTGTGGGAAGTGGGTGTGTGTGCAAGACTTCATGCCTGTTTCTGAAAAATGTACCTTGTTTGAACACAGGTAGCTCATCTTCTGACTTTTATCCTCAATCCATTGAAAACAAAGGTTTCCAGATTACATAATTCAGAGGGCTGCAAAGTAAACAAAACTCCCAGTGTACTCTAGATCATTTTTGTATACCAAGTTTTCTGTAAAGCTGGCACTCCTCTGGCCTTTTTTTGCTGAGGAGTCCTGGTCTGTATGATTTTTATGGAGAAACTGTTTTCAAGAACAGACTTGAGCTGTGCTGAACTGGATGGCCCTGTGCAGAACCAGTGGCTTGGGCATATGGAGTACACAGTGGAATCTGAGTAATAAATACGTCTGGCCCTAGACTGCAGCTGTACTTTTCTCTTGTAGCCATAAGGCAGGGTTGGGTACAAACTCGCACAGGGAAAGACCTGATGCCTTTTCTAATTGGGAAGAAAATAAAATATTTTGGCTTCACAGTTTTTTAATTTGTCCTTTAGAAGAAATATCAGTAGTTGGACATACACTCTCAGATAGATGTATCTCAATAATACCTATCTGACCACTTGTAGTTTTGACAGGAGAAACTAATTCAATTGATGTCTGAAATGCTATTAAAGCCCAAAAAAGATATTATTTTCAGGGCATAATTACATATCTGCCTTTTTTTACTGCATTAACAGTGTAAGTTAAATTTCTAATGGTTGCCAGTGACATGTCTTATTATGAAGCTGAGAGTCTGTGCAGTGACAGTGTATATTAAAAAAAAATATGCAATTTCCAAGAAGTGAATACCAAGTGCCTTTGACTCATATGGAAATGTCATGAGTTTATTGGTCCCTTGAAACAAGGAAACTTAAGTGGCTTTGCTTTTTTAAAAAATAAAAATCATTCAAAATATGAAAGTTGTACATGTACATGTACTGTGTAGCGACAAAGCCTTCCAGGTGAAGTCTTAATCCACTTGAACTTCTCAGACCAGTGGTGTGAGAACATGCTTTCCTCTAAAATTTATTGAATTGGATATTTGGGGAGGGAATAGGCAGCTGGCAGATTGGGCCAGAGGTGGGGTACTTGAAACCAAATAGCATGTTTCTGTTGAATGACTTGATTATGGCTTAGTGCATCTCTACAAGGTCTTATTTGAGTCAGTGAAACTATATGGTAGCACAAGTTGGCCATTGTGATTATTCTAACAGGATTAATGTTGTAGCTCTGAATTCAAAGGGCTTTGCAGCTGCCCATGTGTGCATTGTACATAGCACTTGGTAAGCAGGTCTAGTGATGGGGAAAGACAATGCTATTTAATACATTTTCCCCCTGTGAATTTGCTTGATTCTACAATCTGTTAATAAAATTAAAAAGAGTATTTTCAAGCTAATTGTCATTAAATCTTTCAAATTTCAGAGAAGAGGCTCCAAGTCTTTAGCAGATGGTTGGAAATGAAGTGCACATTGGGAGGAACAGAAGCTCTGCCAAATCTGGACCTTGAACAGAACTAGTCAAATAAACAGAAGTGAGACACAGCAGGGATGATTTGGAATAGGCTTTATTATGGCCAGAAAGCTTCAGGCTGTGAATGACCTAATCAACCTAAGCTCCAGACACATACCTAAATTAGCTTCAACTCTACAATCCTCATGGCACTCCATTTTTCTTCATTCAAGTACCATACTAGCAAATCTGAGTTCTTTTAAAAGTAGAAGGTTATAACTCTTCTTGCTTGTCCTCTCATCTTCGTATTTGTCCTATTCAATTCTCCTAATGCCTGTATTCTCAGTTTTCTCCTTTAGTTCCCCCATTGTTTCCCCTGACTCAATGCTGGCACTTTTCATACATTTTTTGAGTTTCAAATGACTTGTTCTTATGGTTCTATGAGAATAAGAAAAAAGTAATGGGAGCAAAGCTGCTCAGTGTTGAGGGGCTCTGAAAAGCCATTCAATCCCCACTTATCCCAAAGGATTGCTGTGTGACCTTGTCTCCTGCCTCATTTCCATGTTTGCAATGTGGGGATGAAGTAACATGCCCTGCCAGAAAAAGGGAAAGCATGCCTAATGTTACATGAAGCACCATTCCAAAGTGGTCTCTTGCTGTATGCATTTGCTGCCCTGCATGGTCCCTGCTGCACTTAGGACTGCTGTATAGAACTTGAATAGCAAACAAGCTTGGATTTGTTTCTGTTCATTTCACTATACTTGGCTTGATTTCATGTGTGCAGCCCATAGACATTGCTGCGCGTAGCCCTGCTAGGACAGAGATCTGCAGAGCGTGTCTGTGAATGTCACATGGATGTGCACTTGTTCTGAAAACACTTGTCCAGACAAGAAACTGAAATAAACTAACATGACTCTGATTGTATTTAAGCATTAGCCAGGGCAATGGCAAAATGCTAGAGCATCCTCCAGTTAATAGCTAAATAAGGGCTATGTAGCATCATGTTGGTGTCCTATATTTAAAGAATGGTTCAGCATGAAATTCAAATGGCAACAACTTGTCTGTCACTGTGTTTTGTGAATTTGATCAGCAAATTGACCTAGCTTTATGTAAAAAATAATGTTTATCTAATTAATTTATTTATAGTTATTATATATTAATATATATTATATATTACATATGCATCTGTATAAAACTTTATAACTTGATACTTTTTATTCATAAAAGATAACAGTCTTGTGGCCTTTGAATAAGCCTTTGCTTTGTACCAATGAATGCTTTATACCAATAGAACTTTAAAAATCTTTTTTTAAAGAGTAGGTTACCTTTTAGATTGAAAGAGACTGTTTAGGGGTTTTGATGTGGCTACATAAGTAGTCACTTGAATTTGTAAGAAGTCATTGCTCTGAATTTAAAGGGGACATGAATTAATCTGCTGTACTAGGTGCTGGTTTGTGTTGCCTGAGGTGATACTCCTCAATTCTGCGACATTATCACTGTTTTAACGTGAATTCTGTGGTTCACACAGAGATATGCAGGGGATCATCTAATTTCCCTTTGTCATTTCAGTTTCAAGTGACCATAGTTGGAATGATTTACCGGAATTCTAATTCCCTTAACAATTAGTAGGCCCGCTGGAGCCCACTGGGTTTTATTCAGAGCCCATTGAAGCTAATGGAGGGGAAAAAAAATCCCTTTGACCTCATTTGGCATTGGCTCAAGCTCTTTGCTGCTGAAGCTGATGGCTTCATCAAAATCCACTTAACCTTCCAGGGATGAGTGTGGCAGGGACTGCTCAGGTCATTCTGGAGCTTCATGGGTTTGCTGGGAAGGGCTTTAACACTTTCCCTCATTATTCCCTTTATTACTAGTCTAGGTGAAAGGAGCAATTTGAAAAAGTAGCAGAAGTCAGTGTGATGTCTTATGTGGTCTCTAATCATGTGGTCCAACCTCAGCCTCGTTTGGGTAGCACAGGATTCATACAGTTAATACTGAGTGTAAGAGAATATGCCTTGGAATTAACTTTCTGACATGTTTCTTTTCCTTTTTTCACAATTTTGAAATATCCTGAGGTTAAAAAAACAAATTGTGCCCCTTCTCCCCAGCCTGTTATTTAATATTATCCCTGAATCTTTCCATATTTTTGATGTCTTTCCAATGAACAAACCTACCCAAATAAATACCTAAATATAAGTATCGACATAGCATGCTGATTTGAAACTGATTTCTATTTCAAGAAAATAGAAAATAAATAGGAATAATACAGATGAAGAGAAAATGACCTGCCTCCTTAACTCTTCCCCAGAGACACGTGACAATTTCCATGTAATCATCACTTTAATCTAATGCTCTGCATTATCATATAAGCACTAATTTTGAAATGTTATTATCATATTAAAGCTTTTTTTGTGTCCTGGAAAATTAATTTATCTGAAGCTCTCATCTTAGGACACAGAATGCAGCTTTTCATAGAGAACACAGCCCATCAGGACACCTGAAGCTCATCAGGAGGATCTTTGTTAATCCTGAATGTCATGTTGTGTTGTATGATAGGATAGATTTAATGAACCTACAAACTCAACCTTGCTTTGCTGCCCCTATGGGTTAGGGAAGAGCTTTACTATCACAAACATGAGTGCAAGGACAGTCTTGGGCAAACTGCTGTAGGGAACCCTCCTTGAGCAGGGGGATTGGACAAAATGATCTCTGGGGGTCTCTTCCGACCTCAACCATTCTTTGATTCTGAGCTTCGTGGGTGACTCTGTTCACTGAGAAGAAAAGGAGTAGATTTGTTGAGTCCTCCGGGGCAAAATTGAAGGGAAAGATCTGTCACCTTTTCATTGCGTTGATGTACTGAGTTGGGATGCTGCAAATAGCTGCTTATGAGATAACTGGGCTTTGAATTTCTTGGATTGGAGACATTGGACATGGATCTTCTGAAAGTATATTCCTGGTCCCTTTGATTAGTGCTCCACCACTGAGAGGTATGTTTTCAAAGCAATGTGCAGGGCTTTGGAATGTGGCACCATTAAATGTTAAGGTGAATTTTCAAATAAGAAGCCTCAAGGCTACAGGTAACTCTTTGATCTTTAAAAAGCTTGCCATATAGAGGAGTAAGTTTGAAAGTATACTTATATCTGCAAACACTTGCAGATAATTGGATTTTAGTTTCAAGGCTGCAGGACTTTGCAGAAATTATTCAGATTTCAAAAGGCTCAAAATAAACATCAATTTCTGTTTATCTCAAGGGATTGAGAGGGGCATAAAACAAACCTTTAATGGCTTGAGCCATACTTTATTAATTGCTTTGTTGAAGAGATGAAACCTGTGGGAGTTTGTGTATTAAAATGGGATGTGAACCAGCAGAAATCTAAGCAGCATCTGAATTTGATTTAAAAAGAGTAAGACAATACACAGCTGAGCTTTCATCTGTGTTTAAAACATTATTACCTGTCACATATACAGTTTCTTTGTTTTTAAGGAAGCAAGTCTGGATTGAACCATAATTATACATGAAGCATTTGAGCTTGTCATTCAGTATTGAAGGAGTTGGATCTGTCTAAACAAAGTGACATGCAATTAGGGAGCATGGGGGAGTTGTCTATTTGTCATATCTGAAAATAAAATTATCAAATTATTACCCAAATTGTTCCACATCTTACAATTGTATCTACAAAGCCTCGGTATGGAAACTTTGCAAAGATGGCTCAGGATTGTATAGTGTTTATGATAGGGGACAATGGAACATAGGAGTTTGGTTGTATGTTTGATTTTGTTTTTCTCTCTTCAATTGAGACTTTTTTTATTTTTTATATGCAGAGTTCCTCACTAGGGGGATTGTTGATAGAAAGTAAACATTTTTCCTTGTTGGGTAAAAAATGGCCTCTTTAGACAAAATAAAAGGTAGCCGACTGCTAGAGTTCTGCTGGTGTTTAAAATGATACATTAATCAATACTTTAAATCAAATCTGTCATCTTGTTGAATTTTCCCCTTTTGGTTTTTTAGTTGTTTGAATTTTCACTGTGTTTTTTAATATGAAGAATGCCAGGTTTTGTTTAATCCCATGTGAAAGACATACTGTACAGCAATCCTTAGTGTATTTTATATCTGTTATTTATTAATTCTGTTATTAATATATGTGAGCTTGTTGCAGACCAAGTTTTGCATAGGTCTAGTGTGAACAGTTCTGCTTCTGGTTGTGTTCTTTTCCCTTCTTTTTCTTTTGCCGTGTTTTCACATAGGTTATGGGAGTATTTTCTTCCAGCTCCAGTCCTCTGGTGTTCTGTGTTAAATTCAGGAGAGTTACTGTCTCTGAAAATGATGCAGAAAACACTAGATGGGTTCAAATTATCACAATAATTAGCAGCTATGTTTGTAATAAGTCTATGCCTTCGCATGTTAAACTGCTAGTTGATTTTCAGCAGGAATGAGAAGTGAGTCACTAACCAGGTATGACAAGTATGGCCTTGACACCATAACTCTAGCTGTCTTCTCAAATTGCCACTAAGGAAGAAAATCTCATTCTTGGGATTGTCAAAGGCATTCCAGGTTTCATACACATTTTTCTGGATACTGATTGAAAGCAGCATCATTGTTGAAAAAGGGAACATGTATGCTGAGTCTGTTAATAATAGATAATATAAATAGTATCAATTTTAATGGATCTTTTTGGGCAATCTGTTCTCTAAAGCATCATTGCTGAATGAGGATACTGTTTCTGCACTGATAGTCCCTGTGGGTCCTCAGTAGCTTTATGTTTTCATCCACACTGGTCAGCTTGTCCTCTGTACCATCAAGCAGTTGCATAGCTCTAACCCTTGCTTGCTACAAGAGTGAGAAACAAATCTTTCTTAGACTGTTGCTCTCCTGACCAATGAGGTCAGGAAGTAACACATTTGAAAAACAGAGCTCAGGAAGACTCAAGTCCTGAATGGGCCTGTAACGGAACTGGTGATTGAAAAACACTTGTACCTGTTCTGTATCTGGACCACAAACTCAGCTTTCCTAACAGCTCTAGGGTTATATTTGAGGTTGATGGAAAGGATTTCACTGGGAAGGATGCTGGTGCCATCGTCCTCCTCGTGTGCCCAGTCTTCTGACTGCTTGCTGGGGAGTCCTGTATCCTTCCATTTGTGAGCATCTTCTAGTACATCTTGTGTAGTGTCAGTGGATGGTGGAAATTTTGCAGAGCGTTAGGAAATACCTTCCACTTAAAAGAAAACTCAGTGACACAGATACTGAAGTGGGTCTGAGTCATTGGCCACAACTATGGTGATGTAAAGGCTGAGGACTGTGGTCATATAGTGCCATGAATCTTATTCAAAGCCTGGGATTAGAGGTTAAAGTTGCATAAATTTGTAACAAAGACTAATAGCATCAGGGTCTCAGTTCTGATTCCTAAAATAATCATGATTAGTTAGAAAAATTTGTTTATAAACTATCTTGCTTGTTTGCTGTCATGTTAGATTGAAGAGATCTGTAGGTTTCTTTTTTCCTATAGCTCTAAAAATGCCACTGTAGCTGATGAAGAGGGAACATGCTGCCCTAAGAAATGCCTGAAAGAAAATTTTCATCTTTAAACTAACATCAAAGCTGCATTCACCTTGCTTTAGAATAGGAATTTTCAACTTTTTTCAATACATTCCCTTATCTAAACCATTAAATTGCACAGAAGAGTCTTAAAAATTGGTGTTTGGGGGCTAAATAAGGCATTTTTGTTGGAGGTTATTGAGACATGAAATGATTACTTATCATCCCTTGAAATGACATTACATTTAAATGCAATGGTACATGGGCACTTACTGCTACCTTCATCTCTGTTAATCCTTGCTCACAGCCTGCAAATTGAACATTCTTTCAGCCTTATGGGATGCACTGAAATTCTCAGAGTTATAATTGCTTTTCAGTATGCCATCCTACAAGTTATGCAATTTGAAGAGGCTTTCTTCCAAACAGAAAACATTTAGTGAACCCCTCCAAACAGAAAACATTTAGTGAACCCCATGCTGTGTATTATTTCCCTTTTAATCAGTTTTAACCTTGAGTTCACCAAAGATTCAAAGGAAAAATAAAAATTGAATTCATTTGATCATGATTGATTTGAAAATTCAGGGAGACAACCTCTTCCTTAGTGGTGGCTTTTAAGTTGTGCATTGTTACCTGGGCATGCCTGTGAAATTCATCAGCATTCCACACCTTTCTGGCTGCCTCTGTTGTTTGCTTAGAAATAGCAGCTGTAAATTTAGATGAGCACATTATAAACTTACCAGACAAAGATATGCCATTGTCTGAAAGTCTTTGCAAGGTCTGCCTGTATAAGTGAACCCCTTTCCACAGAGGTCCATAGGATCCAGAACAGAAAAATCTTTTTTGGTGAGGAGAAAACAGTGGCCTTATCAAGTTTCCCCACATGATGGATGTTGCCCAACAACAGTGGCTGGATTAAAAGGAGAGGGACTGGGGATGGGGCATTTCACTGATGCAGATGCTCATGGGTCTTGCTCCAAGGTAGGGACAAACTGTATCACTTCAAAGAAACTGGGAGTATGTGAACCATAGTGCTGGGAAAGCAGGAGACAAGAACTTAAAAAGGGCTGACTCTGACCCTTAACTTTCCTTTTTACATTCGTACCTGAATTAATGAAAAAAAAATTGAGGTCAGGTGTGAATCCCCAAAAGGAAGCTTATCATGGGCATCGGATTATTGTTTTTGTCCTTCAAAGTACCTCTGTTAACACTGTGCAACTCTACAAAGGCAGAGTAAGGTATTAGGAGTCTTCACTTACAGGTCTGATATATCTCCATGGTCACAGGTGTGATGATGATGATAAGCAGTTGGTGTTGAGATGCTCCACTGAAGTTTGCAGCAGTGCTGCTCCAAGCATACCGAATTTGAAGGATGCTCAAGGTGTGGGGAATAGCATAGCTGTCCATCTGTATGAAAGACTCATCCAGTTTGAAGAAGTAGGATGGTAGGTAGTAGGGATCCAGTTCAGGGTAGGAAGGCTGTGCAGAGAGAACTGGACAGGCTAGACCAAGGGACTGAGGACAGTTGTATGAGGTTCAGCAAGGCCCAGTGCCAGGTCATGCATTTGGGTCACAACAACCCCATGCAGAGCTACAGGCTTGGTACAGAACCCGGAAACTGGCCCAGTGGCAAAGGACCTGGGGATGCTTCTTGGCAGGAGGCTGAATGTGAGCCAGTGTGTGCTCATGTGACGAAGAAGGCCAATGACATTCTGGCCAATGGCATCAGAAATAGCATGGCCAGCAGGACTAGGGCAGTGACTTTCACCTCAAATCTGTGTTCAGTTTTGGACCCCTCAGTATAAGAAGGACATTGAGGTGCTGGAACGTGTCCAGAGAAGGGTATTGAAGCTGAGCAAGGGCCTAGAGAGTGACTCATTTGAGTGGCTGAGGGAACCGAGGGTGTTTACCTTGGAAGAAAGAAGGCTCAGTGGGACCTTATTGCTCTCTCCAACTACCTGAAAGGAGGTTGTAGCCAGGTGGCGGTTGTCCTCTTCTCCCCCATAGCAAGTGACAGGAAAAGAGAAAACGGCCTCAAACTGTGCCAGGGGAGGTTCAGGTTGGACATCAGGAGGAATTCCTTCACTGATGTGGTGGTTAAACATTGGAACAGGCTGCCCAAATAAATGGTAGAGTCACCATCCCTGGAAGTGTTCAAGAAATGTTTGGACATGGCACTTACTGCTATGGTTTATTTGATGTGGTGGTGTTTGGTCAAAGGTTGGACTCGATGCTCTTGAAGGTCTTTTATAGCCTCAGTGATTCAATGATTCTATTCTATGATTTGAAGTAGTCAAACTGTGTTTCTGCCTCATTCACCTAAATATTAGGTGGCAGAAGATGTAATGGCTCTACTTAGATTGTTGAAGCTATTCTTTTTCCTAATCAAGCTAGAAAATGGATTATTTTTTCACCAGTTGGGTTAGTTACCTGAGATGGTCCGCTCCTCTCACCTGCACATAAAGCACTTGTGTTTCCCAAACTGGTTTTCGTGTTCTAGTCAACATGATAAACTAGTGCTGCTGCTGTTGTGCAGAAAGCTTTTCTTTATTTCTCTCCTGCTGGGTGTTTTTTCTAGAAACTTGATTCTCAGTGAAACAGGTATTTACATTCCATTTTAAAAATTGTATTTATACCACTTGGAAAAATTGCTTCACCAATGAATTCCTGGACAATCTTAACACTGAGTAACATCAGCAGAAAATCTGCTGTTCCTCCTCTGCATTTTAATTTTCTGTTGGTAAATACCTACAGAACTCAATCCAACTGGCTCTGATGATTTCTGTGTTTTAATTCTAATAATGATCCTGGCAGCTTGCTGATGGGTGCACCTACATTAGGGGGTTTTTTTTCCTGCAAATTCAGTGTGGTTTTTTATTGTATTACCATATTTTAAGGCAAATACCATTCCATTTTTTGTAATCCATGGTTTAGTTGATGGAGCCCTGATCTCCTTCAATGATGACCTCTAGTGAACAGAGCATGCTTGTGGCAAAGTCTGATGCTTTTTGAAAGGCATCAAGTTTGTGTTTTAGTGAAGTTCTAGGTTCTAGAACTTCTGAAATGTTAAAAGACAGTCTTGATCTTTGGAATATATCAACTTCCAAACTTGGTTTGAAATGCATGAGTAACAAGTCTCATGTAGGCCAGGATACAAAGGGTTCTTGTGATGATGTGATGCTGTGTGCCATAGAAAAAGATTGTAAAAAAGGCCATAGAAAAGTTTTTGCATTTTTTTTCATAACATAGCAAAAACTGCCATGTGCTGGCAAAATCTCTTGCCTGTACAGACAAGTAATCTCTGGATACCTTTCCCTGCTATGGCATGGAGGGATTTATACTGTATGTTCCCTAAAGTTACATGTCAAAGGGGCAAACTTCAGGTATAAAACCTGTTCCATTCAGTGAGTCAGCTTTGTAGCTGTCTGCTCTCAGGTCGAAAACCAAAGTACTTTTATATTAACAGTATCTCAGAAATGTTGAAGGGAGAGCCAAAACAGACACAAGAAGCATTATAGTCTGAGAAAAAAGTAGTAAGAACCCCTGACAACTGCTGTTACAATTGCTGAGAATAAATTGCAGCTTTGAACAATGATATGGTTTTGCAGGTTGTTCATTGGAATATAAATGTTGAAAGGCTGAGTCAGCACATCCTTTTGTTGTGGTCCTTTTTTCCTTTTCATATAGAGTGATTTCATTAATTGTTGAGATATCAGACTATCCTCGTATTCAATGGATTTCTGTAATGGATTTGCTGTTCATTCGCAACATCTCATTCCTTTCTTACAAAGAGTATGTGATATAACAAAAAGCATATAGTATAAGATAAAGGGATGGGTACCTTGATTTTGTAGCTGTAGACATTATGACTCACCCAAATGGCCTGGACTATGACAGAAATGGAATCTGAGAACATTTGCTCCTTAAACCTCATACCATTTTTCTTTAATTTTTGTTTGTAGTTGCTTTAGTCTGATGTTCTTTCACCCTCTGAAAACAAGAATTGCTTCTGCATATTATTTTACTGGAGCTGCATTGATGATTATTTGAAATTCACATTTTGAACCCAAGTGTCATGTGGCTCAAATTCTACTCCTACTTCATTATTATGAGTAGGAGTTATATGGCAAGACATGCTTGTTTCAGTATAAAAATAAGACCCACTATTGAATCAGTTTTGAGACCATCTTGAGTTACTCAAAATTAGACTTGACCACTTTTTGTGAGACAAGGTTATATGTGCACACTGTATCATAAAAGGTACTCTAAATGCACTGATTGAATAATACTTTTATGCCTTTACAAGCATATGAAAGAATACTTATGTAATTTACAGCCACCTAGGAATGGTTCATAATTAGCTAACTATTGATATTTATTTGCAGTATAGCAACAAAAGAGAAAGGAATGTTGTGTTGTTAAGTACTTTCTCTAGTGTTGTATATCTTGAAAAATATGCCATGGCTTTCAGCTAACAGATGGAGTTCACATCTGTACATGTACGTGTAGCCAGTCTCTGGCAGGAGGCGGGG
>JAOXXN010000102.1:25566539-25592176 GCA_026770055.1 Myrmophylax atrothorax | reverse complement strand
GTACCATCTGTAACTCTGCTGGTATTTTAATAATGAATAAAATTATATTTTGGCAACAAAAGTCTCGCGTAAATAAAATACCTTTGAGTTCCAAGTGAGACATCTAAAAATTAGCTACAAGGCCTCTGGTTTACCCTGAAGTGTCCTTCATATTTACTATAAAATGGATATGTGTGTATTTAGATAGTTATCGGTGGCAAAAGGTCTGTGTGATTCTGTGAAGCCCAAGGTAAATTACCTTTGAAGCTCAGGGATCATGGTTCAGGCAGAGGCTTGCACAGCTGGTCGCAAGCACTCCTGCCCTCACTGCGCCACTTGTGTCTGGTTAGCAGAGATGCGTGAGCAGTGCCATGCCAGGCCCTGTGTACTTGAAGAAGAACACCTACAGGAAGCAGTTATTTTCCCTTAAAAAAGTGTTTTACCAGAGGATTGTGCAGGAGGCATGTCACTTACCGTCTTCTGAATTTGACTTTTGGACTCCATTGTGAGACCTAATCACACCACTCTCTGGGTTATAAATTTCTCTTCCATCTTCTTCAGTTTGTGTATTTTGTGGAGAGGAGACAGTTTTGGCTCTGTTAATAGTTTGTGTGCTATGTCCTGTTCCCCACCCTTCCTTCAGTTGCATTACTGGGTGATTCTAGTCCCATGTTCCTGCTCTTGGTACTGTTGTCGTGGCATTTTTATTTATTTTGTGATGCTTATGATCACTTATAGAGTAGCTGCAGCATAGACCTGCATCTTACTGTGGCTTGTCAGATACTTTCCTTGGAGGGTGATATGACATTGCTGGTGCAGGTGTGAGTATGATAAATAATTTCTTATTATAATGATAGGTAATGTTGACTAAAAATATACTACCATGTAAAAATAGTGCAAACTTCACAGCCAAATACTTTCTGCACATTTGTGTTGGTTAGGGTATAGCATGGTGCTAAGCAGTTAAAATCTGATGTGTGGGAAATCTGTGGAGTCCAGGGACTGGTGATCTTTCACTGATCGTGTCCTCTTCATTGAAACTTTTGTTAAGAAAATGCTAGTGACCTTTCTGGATGGCCTTCACAAGAGGAAATCAATGTGTTTGGTCCCACTGACTCTTGAAGTGGACCAAAGAAATAAGAGCAGGACAGGTTTGTTAACACATGTCAGTTGTGGCTGGTAACAAACCTGCCCTGTGTTCCAGGGATTGATTGCCTTCGAAGGACATGCTGTAAGAAACATTGCAGTGACTGTGATGTGTTTCTGGGGTTTATGGTTTTCTAAATATCTTCGGTGCCCACTAATCAGAAATCTTCTAAATTTATACTGATTGCTGCAAATAAATGCTGTCTCAACCTTGAAGAAAGTTATAGACTGGATCGTGCCATGCCTACCAACACCAGTGTAAAAGATGTACTAGCAGAACTAGTAAAGTTGGTCTCAATCTCTGATTTCTATGAGGACTCAGTTTTGGTTGTATATTAACTGTGTTTCAGAAACCTGCTGTTCTTCAGGAATATTTGAAATCCTGTCTCTCTAGGACTTGTGTACATTTATTTCAGTTATTTTTTTCGTACTTGTCAAGTATGTCAAAGGCCTTCACAAAATACAGAGGTTATTCAGATATTTGGGCAAAAGGGCTTTTCTTAAGTTCTGTTTTGTGTACTGTCAGCTAAAGCTGGTATTATCTGGCAGGTTTTGTAGGAGCCTAAGAGTTAGTGCCTAAATCTCACTTGGATGTTTTTGAACTGATAAGATTTATATTTGTCAGAAAAAATTTCTTTTAAATTAAAATACACAGGGAGAGAGGAAGAAAAGGTTTCCTTGTTTTAATTTGGAGGGCAATTAAAACTAAAAGAAATGAATCAAACCGAATCAATAAAACAACTTTGTAATAGGCTGTTGAATTTCTCTTTTGTTTTTTTGTTAATTTTATTCTTATTTTCTAGAAATCACTAATCAATAAAAATCAGAAAGAACAAGTTGATACAGGTAAATATTTTTCTTCATTTCAGAAGCAACATTGCTTATGAAAGTTCTAGTAATACACTTGACACTATAAGTGCTGTACATAATTGCTTTTTTCTCAGTCAACATATTCAAGGTCAGGTACCTTTTCTTGAATGCAAGTCAACATCCCTATTGTGATGTTTGCATGAAGATGATGGCTTATAGATGCAATTAGACCCTCTTTTTCATTATTTCTTTGCTAATTATCTTGCCAGCAAGGAAGCATATGACAAAGCAACTCGCTAGTAGATGCTCTTTCATGAACATCTTGATGTTCGAAATGGTTCTGTAGTGTGGAATTTTTCATTGTTAAAACCAGTGTTTTTAACAGACATATAATGCAGTGGACTCAAAGAAGCAAAGTTCCTGTTCTGACAGGCAAACTTCCAAAGCAAAAAGAACTACAAGTCAGGAACTATAATTGTGGGAACACCTGCAATAGTATTTTTTTCTGTCACTCTAAGTGAGGGAGATGAACTCTCCTGAAATATGTGTGCTGGAATTATATGGTGGGAATCAGGATACACTGACTTTGCTTTGGTTTTACCATGGGTCTTCTCTGATCTTGCATAAGCACAGAATGTTTCATGTCTTGTCTGCACCCATCACGAAAGGAAATATGACAATAACAACCTTTCTGGGAGAGTTTTCTGATCTTGGGAGATTTGTCTTGGGTGGTTTGTTTGTTTTTTTTCAATTCCCTTCTCATGAAATTGAGGCCAATGAGATGGTCCTCACTGCATGTGCACGTTCCACCTTTTTGAACTCTGTACCCTATTTCAGCTATGTTCTACAAAGGGGTATCAATCTTAAATCTGGGAAGTTTGTACATGTAGGGTCTCTGACAAGGGATGCATCAGAGCTGTTTGGCATATGATCTGGGTTGTTGTGCGTGTACGAGTTGACTGATGCATTCCAAGGACTTTACTGTATTGTATTTTGAAATTTCATTTGGCATGTAAAAACTGTACTATGTCCTACATTGTAGGTCTGTGCATGTAGAGTCGTCAGCACAACCTCTGGTGTTGCAACATAAGTTTTGACTGAGGGAAGGGCAGAAGAGTGACCTTGCATCTGTCAGAGTATCCATTCAAAAATAACTTTCACTTGGAGGAAATTCCCACATTCATTCTGAGTCAATCAATCATTACTCTCTTATCTGTTGGAAGTTGGACTGTATTAGTCTTGGTGCTCTCAGAACCAGCATCAAATTTTTAATGCTGTCTTAAATCCTGAAGCCTTAAACTTACTCTTTTTTTATAGTTAGATATTAATTCAGGGAAGATTCCCCCCGCCCCCCTTTCTTTTATAGAAGAAAACAAAATTAGGATGGCAGAATGTGGTGTGAAGAGGACGTTGTAGTGCTATAGCAGCAGAGATCCAGGTATGTGTAAATAAGGACAGAAGCAGAGGATGAGGAAATGTAGACAAAGCATCTGGTAGTTAGAACTAAGTGTCACTTTTCAGGCTGGAGCCTCCAGAGATCCCAAATGTGTTGCTCTGAAATGGTTTACTCTTGCTGCAATACTGAGATGCTTAGTTTCTCATAGGCATCCAATTCTACCTTTGGGGAACAGTGAGAACCCAGGTATTGTTACTGTGCCTCCTGCCATGGACGACTGTGGAACACTGGCTGATGTATTGAGTTCTCTTGTGGTCCAAAAGAAACCACAGGGAACTGAAGAGAGCCAGCAGTCTAAACACTATTTAAACTGAAATCTCTTTGTTCAGTTATTTACACCTTAATGTTTTAAGTGTTTCTGAATAGTTGTGTAGACCTGTTGCTAAGATTTTGAACCTCCTTTTGAGACATTTCAAACCTCTCTGCTGGTCTTTAGGGAACGCAGAAGTTTGGGTTTGCTCACCATTTGAGATCTTCATTTAAATATCTCTTCAGGTTGCAAGTGACAGTGAATTAAGACCCTGGTTTTAATTTAAAGTTTTATTTTTTTTAAGTCCAAATAGAATAGTTATAGCCTGATCTTACTGTGTACCAGGAGACGGGCCCTCCCCAGACACTTCTGCATTGCCGTCAGTTCTGTTTGAGATTCAAAGGGTGCAAGTCACAGAGAATCTGCTCAGGACCATGGTAACTTCTTTTGTTGTCTAATTATCCTCATGACTACGTCAGTGGCATACTTGTCCCTAATTTGTCTAACTTGAAGGTCTCATTAGGTCTTTGCTCTTGGGAATCAAAGAGATGGAAAGGGTTCTGTACAGAAGTTTGCTTTTTGATATCCATCATTCAATACACTGATCTGAATTATATTGATTACACTGATTTTCTTTCATATAGAGCTGGATTTTGACTACAGAAATATCTGGGCTGTTTTATAGAGTCATTGTAGTTAAAAAGATGAGAATTATTTTAGTGTAATCTGACTCATTATGGAAAAGGAATGTTTAGGAATATTCTAAATTTGTTTTAGTAACTATTAAACAAGTTTTGCTTTTATTCTGTGTCTTTTGTAGCCTGAAATACCATGAATGTATTATTTCTCTTCCCTTTCCCCCAGCCCCCATGCCCAATACTTGCAAATTGCATATTTACTCTCTGAGTGCGAGAACACTGTGGTGGCCTGAGATCCTGCTGACCTGCAGGACTTTTCCAGTAATTAGATCCATGTTTGCTCCATGGGAGATTCAATTAAAAATGAGAGGGGTTTATTATTATTATTATTCCCTACTGAAACCCCACATTACGTTCTTGAGCATGTATGTGACAGCATTGTAATGAGCAAACTTCCTCTACTTAATTCCATCTTTATTCAAACATTATGGGCTCAAAAATTCAATTTGAGTGTTAGCCTAGCCTGACTGTCCTTATGCAGATGTGAAAGAAAGAGGGAAGAGATGGAGGCTACTCATGTGAGCAAACAAAACAAATTTGGGAGTGCATGTGTGTGTGAGCTTGGGGAAGAAATGAAGGAAATGTTCAGGTTTTGTGATCATAGTGCATCATGTGATTACTGTGAAGCATGGGATGTGCTTTTACATGTTGCAAAAGGCCAGGTGGCGTATCCCTGCATGTCACTTCCACACAGCAAGTTGTAACTCCTACATTACCTACCTGTGCTGTGGTAAGACTTTCCTGATCACACCACTTTGGGTGCCCCCTATAGTTTGCAAGGGCATTACTGCAGTCTACCAGTGGCTTTTGTAATAGAGTCATTAAGTGTTTAACTGCAGGGTAGACTATCAAATTTCATTCACTGAAAGGAAAACATTTTTCAGCTTCTCAAGTATTTAGTCTCTTTAACAGCTGCTCCCATCCAGTTGCTGTTCCACCAGACTGTCATTCGAAAGGGTAAATTTAAGTCTCACATGTGAACAGAAGCACAAGTGTGCTTCGTCTCCAGTCTCTGTCTACTAAGTAGAAACAAATGCCACCTGGAGATAGCACAAGTTGACATATGTGTTGCTCATATGATGACCTTTGTATGTTTTGTTTTTTTGCTTTTTTTTAGATAATTGTGATGATGCATTGGTGTCTCCCTTACCTTCATCAGCCCTTACCAGTTCCTCTGAGCTCTTCAGTACTCACAGTCCCAGCTTTGCTAAGCTCAACAGGCGAGATGGTAAGGCTGCAGTATGAAATGCCTTAACTGTTCCTTTTAATTACATTTACAAAGAGTGCCTTTTGTGTTGTTTGTATGCAGTGCATTCAGAGCCAAACTTAATAGAACCATTAATTTATGCTTCTGAGAGTAAGCTGTGTAGGAGCAATTTCTTCCTTCATTATAAAAAGCTTCTACTAAATTAGAAGCTCTCCACTTCTCTTGTAGAGACATCCTTAAGGAGGTCCAGATAGTCTTTTTGCTTTTGATGAGTTTCTATAATTTTAAGAGCTTTACGGTTGTTACGTTTGAGACCCTGTTCTAAATTGTAGATGTTAAAGATAATAGCAATTAGATACAAAGTTCCAGTGGAATTCAATGATTATACAACTCTGTAAAATAGTGAACATGGAAAAACTTCACAGACATTTTCAATAAACAATGTTTGAGGCCCAGATAGTGAGTTCACACATGAGGTGGAACTATTAGGATCAAACCAGGTACCAGAAAAGAGAAAATGGCAGAATCCGGGGCATAGCTTGACATCCCATTGCAAATTTGGGTTATTGGCTTCCATTTTGTTCCTAAGTTAGGGCCTCTAAAAGTGGAAAGAGCTGTATTACCATATTACATATGATTTTAATGTTAAGAAACACTAGAAAGTATACTACTAGAAAAAGAGATTTTAAATGAAAATAAATGAGCATTTTTGTTCTTGAACATCTCTGAAGTGTCTGTTTTAATCAAACACCATTTAACAAATCTATAGAAAGACAGTAAAGGGCTCTCTATTATATGCTTAGCACTAATGATAAGGAGTTGCTAGGTCATTAGAGAAGTGTTAGATGGGAGTTACTATATAATATTTATACTTTTGAAACCAGAGTTTCTCAGCAAGTAAAAAGTCATGTGGTAGTTGCTCAACAAAAGAAAGATGTAAACATTAGGCATAGTATTTGGGTTTTCCCTGCCTTTGTCTCCAGCTGCTGGCTGGGATGGTGAATAAATATGCTTATGAGATTGTGCAAATGGCTCTAATAACTGGCTTTATTTGCAGAAATGAGGAAAAGATTCAAAGTCAATATTATTGCAAGTCAAGCTCTGGTTTTACTGTATTTTAAAGTGATATTAGCAGTATCTAAAATGATGACAATTATTTCATTTTAAGGTCAGAAATTTAAATAGGTCATACTTAACTGCCATACAGTAGTTTTGTCATGTGGTGAGGGGTAAGGTATTGTGTTTAGAGATTTGGTATTGCTTGCTGTTCTTTAGCACTAATCATGGGAACAGGAAGACAGAGTATTGAAATCAAGCCCTAAGTAAAGGAGTTGTTTCAGCAACTTTTGTTCCATATTTTTAAGGCTTATGGGGTAACTGGTGAGCTGAGGTCAACTCAGGGACCAAGAAGCTAAATTCCACTTTGCTTAATTCTTTTGTTGCATAGACTTTTGTAGGAATGTGCAGACATAGTGACAGCAGAGTTCATATGGGTACTTGTGGTTTAAGCCCCAACAACAGTGAAGCTCCACACAGCCGCTCACTCCAGTGTGGCCTTACCCACAGCCACAGTCCTTCCAGAAGTAAACCTGCCCCTGCCTTATCCATGGCTGCCGTCTCTACAGGCGTGTTCCTGCTCTGTCATGGGCTTGGCTGTGGTCACATGCTTTGACTGCTCCATCGTGACCTCATGCACAGCCATACATGCTTCAAGATGTACTTTCTCCAGTGTGGACTTATCCTGGGCCACAATCCCTTCAGAGGTGCGCCAGCTGTGTGCTGACGTAACCACAGCCACAGGTGCTTCGAAATGTACCTGCTCTGGCATGGGCTTACTCCGAGCCACAGACACTTTGGGGTGCTCTTTTGCCTCATGGGCTCATCCACAGGTCACAGCCCCTTCGACTTGAATTCACATTGTCCAGTGGAGCAGCACAGGAGCAGCAGTGATGCCCTGGCCATTTGCCAGCCCAGGCGCACAGCCATTGCTATCAGAATGTTCCCAGGCACAGCAGAGTCGAATGATAAGCAGTACTGCAAGCACCAAAAGCAAAAAGTAGCTACTAATGAGCCCTAGACTCTAACAAACAGGAAGGGAAGCAAGACCCATGGCAAACACAGAAGCCTGCTGATTAATAGCTAAACAGCAGTAACAGCTATAAATTTGATCTAGCACATTCCAATCAACTCTGTAATTATCTCAAACCCTTTGAGACCCATGCTGGGCACATGTCATGGCTCAACCCCAGAAACTCAGCCCCATGCCACCACTTACTACCCCCTGGTGGGATGGGGTAGAGAATTGCAAGAGTAAAAGTGAGAAAACTCACGGGATTAAAAGGCATTTTTATATGTAAAGCAAAAATCATGTGTGCAAGCAAAGCAAAACAAGGAATTCATTTACCACTTTCCATTTCCATGTTCAGCCATTCCCAGGACAGCCATTTTCCATCACAGGTAACCATGACTTAAGAAGGCAAAACACCATCACTCGGAGTGCCCCTGTCCCGTCCTTCTTTTTCTTCCAACTTTATATGCTGAGCATGATGCACATGGGATGGGATATCCCTGTGGTAGTTCGGGTTAGATGTCCTGGATGTGTCCCCTCACAAGTTCTTTTTTCCTCCCCAACCTGCTTCCTGGTGGGGTGGTGTGAGAAGCAGAAGAGGCCTTGGCCTTTGTGTAAACTCTGCTCAGAAATGCAAAATATATCTCTGTATAATCAACACTGTTTCCAGCACAATTCCAAAGCATAGCCCCATACCAGCTACTTGAAAAAAACTAAATCTACTCCTGCTAGAACCAGCAGAGTTTTTCATCTTGGGTTGGAGGAGCAAGCAGTGGTAGATGATGGCTGAAGAAACTTTCTTTGACTGTCACTTCTATGCAAACAGTAACTATCTTTACTAGAAATAATATTCACTAACAAGTACTGGGCTATGGCTTTCTGATAGTGTTGGAGTGTTTTGATGAGTTGGCTTAGCTTTGTAAGCGATCAAAGAGTGCTGCAAGAAACAGTGCCTCCAGGTAGAAAGCCAGATCAATATATTTGTTAATGTAAACATGAATGCAACAGGTGAAGAAGAATTTATAAAACGCAACCCAGACTTTCATCAACAGAAAGTTTGAATTCATCAATGATTCAGTAAAAGATAGCAATAGCTGTTGTTTAAAAAAGGCCTGTGGTAATGGAGGGTACCATCTAAAAGAACAAACACACAGACCACCCATAAGTAAAGCTTTGTGTGAAGAACTGAAATCCTCAATTAAAATACTGATAAATCTGTACTGGTAATAATAGAGCAGCTAATATAATTCTGATAAATGTTATTCTGAAGTATGAAATATATTACTTTTCCAAGAGAGGGATTTATCAGCTTTTTTGCTTACAGTAAATAAATAATAAAAAATAATGAGAAAATTGCTGTAATAGCACTGTATCACCTAAGATTTTTCAGTTCTTATTAGCTCTCAGCCTAAATAGTCAGCATAGGCAATTATGTATGAGAATATAAAACATATATAATGTCAAAAATAGTTTGGTTTATGGCCAGGAAGTGTTTGATCTGGGCATTAAAGTAAAATTCTGCAGCAGGGAAGCACTTAGTTACAGCAGGAAGTCCAGGAGTTTTTAGTGCAATTTCAAGGCAGCTGAACTGTTTGAAAGGCACTGTAGGGTGGAAATAATAATTCCCTTTTCTTTGTATTAAGGAACTACAAATAAGCATGGGCATCCTGAGCAGCCCTAGGGAATACCAAACAGCATTGACTATGTAACAGTGGGCTTAAATGCAATTTTTGAAACAACTATGGCAAAATGTACAAATAGTCTGAAAAAGAAACAAAAGTATTTGATCATATTTCTCGGAATCATGTGGGTCTCTAACAGAGAAACCATCAGATCTTTGCTCTCCTCATAGGACTAGCATTATGATTTGTTGCCATGGAGAATATGAGCAATATATCAGATTCCTGTGGTACTGTTTCTTCATTGGGGTGTTTTCTCCATTCCATGTTGAACATCCTCTTTGAAATGATCCATATGAAATGTGAAATGTGTTAACTGTGAGGAATGATGCTGTAGTACAATGTGCAGAGTTCTATCAATGCCAGTTGGAATCTGGTGGGCAGAATGGAGAAATTTTACGTCCCTCAGACATGTTGTAAAATACCAAACATGGACTTTATTGAACATCCTGTCTCTCTTGTTTTCATGTGGGAGGCAGCATGGCATCTTTATACATTATACTTTCCACATTACCTAAAGCAAATGTGCAGATCTGGTGGGCGTAATCAAAGCCAAATTTTGTTTGGTTTGTGCTAGTGTCACACTTACTAAAAGTTGTATCACCCTCTTCAATTTCCTTGTGCCCAACTGCATGAAAAGGGTGTCAGGGCTATGCCTGCATCTGCTCAAAAGAGTTGATGTCCTTTAAATTGTGTCTTCAGTAGCCCATGGTGTTGCCTATTAGAACCTTCCTGTCCTTTGTCTTGGGCCTGCACTGGCAAACAGCCCTGGGACAAGCATCACTAGTGGGCAGAGGAGCAAATGGCTGTAAATAGTTGCTCTGCTTTGAATGTGCTTTTTTATTGCTTACTAAAAAAAGTATGGGATGGGGTGTTGCCACACTGTAAGGAGTGATGTGCATTAAAGAAATGTGGAGACACGGATTGTGCTGAAAAAACTGCCAGTATCCCTTGTGCCACCTGCTCTGTACAACAGAGCAAATATGGAGGCAAAAGAACATTTATTAATTTTTTGCACTTCCATCTGTATTTGGTGAGGATTTGGGACAATCACAAAAGCAAGCAGAAGCTACATGTTTGCTTTATTAGCAGAAGTTAGAGAGGCCCGATGGGAAAAGCCTTATTAGTTGTGCCCTCAGTCATGCAGCCAATGCAGCTTTGCTGTTGCAGGGATTTTAGCTGCCATTGTTACAAGCAGTAGAATTATTGTCCATCTGTGGAAATGGTAATGATGGAAGGTTTGGAAGAGGGAAGTACAGTGGGCTTTTTTCTCCATCAGAACAGATACATGAAGCAGCTGCTCTTCTGTAAGGATATGGTCTGTAACCAGTACCTCTCTTGCAAGACCAGCTCTGGAGAGGTGATGTAACGTAGGAGCAGGTGTCAGTGCTGTGTCATGCAGTGCTTACATCTAAAGAGTAACATTCCCAGCAGACAAATCTGCTCATGTAAAGATTTATGCAGTTCAGAGAAACCATGTAATCTGTGATTTTAGGACTCAAGCTTACCACAGATTTCCCATATTTCTATTCAGTGTGTATGGTTTGTTTGACTTCAAAATTATAAGCCTGTGGTGTTGTGCTCAAACTGGAAAATAGCAGTGCACAGTAAAGCCAAACACGTTGTGGAAAGCATATCACATTCCTGCCACTTCTAGCAGCAGAAGGGAGAGAGCATAAAGTACATAGAGTAGATATTTAGTTATGTTACCTGATATACTACTGAAAAGCACCTGTGCTAATAAACTTGGCTTAAAATCTTATGCATAAACTAGAACTGAGAAAGCAAAGATTTTTTTTTTACATGGAAAACTCAACAAATAAATTATTTGTTATAAGTGATTTTCTCCATCTAGTTTTTGCTGTTTGTGTTGTAAAAAGACAATAAAGGAAAGATGAAAATGCCCAGATTTCTTTTAATATTTACTGAAATAGGCTCTTTGGAGTCTTGAAGAAAATAAGTTTGTTACTAGAACTTCTGAACCAAAATTTTATACCAAGTCAGTTCCTGGAATAAAACTGTAAAAAACCCAAACAACTATTGCATTTAGAGTCTATTTCAGATATTGGATATTACAATCCAAAGGAATTTTGCCTTTGGCTCCCATGTACATTATTCACAGTTCCATCACATGGATGATGACTTCTATTGTGATTGAAAAGGGTAAGATAAATCATGGCCCTAACAAGCAGTATGCATTGGTTGGGTTACAAACTATTTTCCCTGGAGAGTTCTTGTAGAGGAATGACAACTGTCTCATCTGGAGGAGCAAGGTCAATACTCAATTCCAGCTGTGAATACTCAATTCCAGGCTTCTTGTTCAGAAATTAGGATAAATCCTATATTAATGTATTTTAAATAATGAAAATTCTAGCATTTATTCTTAGACAAAGAGGTTTAAGTTGTGAGTTGGAAAGTACAATGCAATCCAGGAAAACAAATAACTTTTTTTAAGTGTAAAGTTATTGAAATTGAGCTCTTTGAGGTAAACCACATATTAATGTTTCAACTCTGTTCACTTCAATGAACTCTTCATGGAGCAACTTCGACATAGATCTGTTAATAAGATTAAAATACTAAGATAAATCCAGCTATTTATAACCAAAGTTTAGTGATGCATTTTGTTTGGAAGTGCTTATTTGGAAACATTCTTCTAGTTTACATGAGGAATTTTTAATGCTTTACTCCTTACTCTGTGTCACCCCGTTTCTTTCCCAATGAGATTGTGTTCACTGTAGTCACACAGTAGTGCTTTTGTAAACTTTGTTAATAATGACAAAACAAAAAGATGATGGGTTGCAGAAGCAGAGGCAGCTCCAAAATTTGCTGCCTTGGATACTTTGTTGATGGCTTCTGTGTTCTTCACAGCTGCACTGCTCGCCTGTTTGTAGGGCTGAAGTGAATGCTGGTTGTATACAGAGAATAAATGTGTACAAGTAGAAGCAAGGTTAAAGAAAATAAACATAGCCTATAATTTAAGGGTATAAAAGAAAGCAAGAGAACATAAAATAATATATTCTAGTCTGGAATTATTTGCCTTTTAACCACAAGCTCCCATTTATTGTAGTGAGAGAAGTGGTAAAATGCAAGCAGTGGTTGCAGTTCGGTTTCATTGGCTTGGTGTTACCACAGGCCTTGAAGGAATTCAAGGGATAGCACATACCTTTACTTTTAAAGAACAAACATGAATTACAAGCTCATGTAAGGGAGGCTGCTTTCCAGTGTGAAGGCACTTTTGGTTGTTCAATCAAATGGTTTCTGGCTTTACAACAAATTATCTGAAATGCATTTGCAAGCTGTAGTTGAACCATTCTTTCAAATACTTAGTAGGGTTCAAATAAAGATAACTAACGCTTTTGCATTTCTTTCAAAACATAGCAAAAAAGAATATATCAAAGCAAACTGGGAGTTACATTCCCAGAAGTCTGCATTCCCAGAATTGCAAGGAGGGACTAGATATGTGAGGTTTTTTTAGTGACTGAGGATGTGCCAAACGCAGCTATTTGTCTAGCTGAAAAAGAACAAATTTCCTTAAAATTTCTTAGAAAATTGAAATTCCCTATGAAATGTAGGTTAAAGGAGAAGACCTGAAGGGAGCACACCTCATGTAGCATATTTTGTAGTATAAAAATGTGAACAAACAGCTGCATCTTCAAGAATTAGAGTCTTCTCTGATAACCTGAAATAATTACATGGTTCTACATCAAGTATAATCTCTTGGGCTGTCATTGCCATCTAAATTTTTTTCCAATCTCTTTCAGGAGCTGGTGGCTGGTCCCCGCTGGAGTCCAACGAGCAGCAATGGCTGCAGGTTGATCTGGGGGACAGAGTGGAGATTGTGGCGGTCGCTACCCAGGGCCGGTACGGGAGCTCCGACTGGGTAACCAGTTACACACTGATGTTCAGTGACACTGGGCGCAACTGGAAACAGTACAGACAAGATGACACCATCTGGGTAGGTCTGAATTGTGAATGCCTTTGGCCCCAGACCTTTCTCATTGCGGTGCATTTTCGCATTTGGAGACACATCTTCAGATTCAAATCAGAGGAGTGCTTCAGTGGTGAGAGAGCAGACTTGAGTGACTCCATGAGGTGTTTTGATGTAAATGGATTACGTCTGTGTAATACAAGTTTAGGCCCTCAGGACTACATTGTTTTTCAGACTATGAGGATGCTCAGGGCACTCAAAATGACCTGCGTGCTTCTGTGCCTGGTTGGCTTTGATTCTGGCACACCAGCGTAAATAGGGCTAATTACCTGTGTGCTTCCTCCAGGAAATATGGAAATTAATTCTATGTCTTACACACATTTGGCCAGAACAACAGAGCTCATGCTGGGGCAGATGGGTGGTATATTGCTCCTCAGCTGGAGGAGGCTGGAGCTGCAGCATGAATTGAGGTGTAATTTAGCAGATACACTAAAAGTGCTCAAGGCTTTTCCTAATATTTTAATGCAGATTTGACACTTGCTGTGTCTCGAGGTCAGTGTGTGGCCATGCCAGGTGCTGTCGATAGGAGTGCATGGAGTAGCAGTGCCACCACAGGTGTGAGTAGAAAGTTTACAGGTCTTCCTTACATATGGAAAATGTCAATTGTTAGTGAGTTGGTAAAAAATGGCCTCATCCTTTCTGTGCTGTGTTCTGTAGTTCTGAGGACCAACAGCCCTGGTAGCATGCAGTGGTAAAAGAAACAGATTCTTCATGAAAATAAAAGGGAGCATGATAAGGTAGATGATAAGGAGACTTATGGTTTTTCATTGGTTAACACTTTCATTAAATGCTGTGTCACAGAAGCAGATTTTGCTTCTAGAAGATGGTGACTGTGAATGATGAGAGCTGAGGTGCAGCAGGAAGGTGGGAGAAGGGCTGCTCAATTTTTCCCTGAGCATGTTGCAAGCAGTGGGGATGCATGTACAGGGACACGAACTTCTGTGGTTTTAAAATCCATTATATTGTCACTATCTTTGGTTTATCATGGTTTGATGTAGGGAAAACGATTGAAATCCTTCTTCCTTTAGAAAGGCAAATTTGGCCTTAAGATAGTCATAAAGTTTTCAAGTGCTTCACTTGTCACTTAACATGTTATGTTAAGCTGGTTTTGCTCCAGATACTTACACTTTTTTATTTTTAATATATTTAAAACCAGTAGAATTTCATTGGGACTGAACATAGGGATCATTTAATCTGTCTCTTGACTTCCAATCTTGGGAATCAGAAATCCATAACTGAGGTATTTTTACAGATTTTTTGTTGGTTAAGTGCCTCTTTGCCTGAAAATATCATGTGCCATGTTAACATTTCATATTAAGACAAATTAATTTTTTATTGTAAGTCAAACTTTTCAATCCTTTCCTTTTTGTAAATCCTTGAACTTTTATTTTCTTTTGTAATTTCTTCCTCTTAGAGGGAAACTTGGAAAGACAACACAGAGAATTTAGCATAGCAAATCTTCATGTCCTAAGGATCTAATGATCTAATTTATGAGTTTCTGATCTGGCACTTAATATTGCACACAAGAATAAGAAGAAGTCTAGCAGGCATTTAATGGTAAATTAGGATTTGGTAACAACCTGAACTCTCTTGTTTTAGTAGAGTGATCAGTCATGAAGCTGGTTCAGGGCAGATCCTGACATGAGTTCTAAAGCTTTAGCAGATCTGGAAGCTTGCTTACTGGAGAGATAATTTTTGTACATGTTTCTAATAGGAACTACCATAGGTTACAGAGGATAATTTCTATATAATTGGGGAAGAATTAAATAGAATTTGTGTGTGAAAAAGGTTACTTTGAGGAAGGATTTGGGTATTTTCCCCTCACATTAATTTCTAAGAGTCATGCTGACCACATGAACCAGTAACGTAATTCCAGTCCAGAAAAACTATTTGCTCCATGTTCCCAGAGGGCTTGAAGGTTTTGTTAGGATCCATTGCCAGATTTTACTGGTGGAAATATCTAATAATGAAAATCCAAATAGGCTCATTTGACATTTCATTAAACACTTCAATCCACCTAAACTGGCAAGTCTCATTAATACTTAGGAGCTTGTATGCCTGCCCATGGAATTAATGAAGATCAAGAATTCCTTCTATACAATTTTTATTCTAACTAAAGAGTTTATTTTTTTTTGTTCTGGCACTTTTTGATTTGCTGCACTGAATTAAATTAGATCTAGAGAGCCATTCAGAGCACAATGAGGAAAGCTGAAGAGGCTTTCAGAAGTATGTATAGAATTATAATTTCAAATTTTGCAGTGTTTCTGTTTCATTGGCCATTATCCTTTCCATATGTTTTTTTCAAACTAAATCAGAACAGAAGTGTGCGGTCCAGCTGAATGTTGAAGGTTTTTCCAGACCCTTGGATGAAGGAAGGACAAGCATAACATGGTGCTTGTCCTGAACATCTGGCTGTTGAATAGCTGTAAGGGAAGTACTGCGTTGCACACCTCTAGGAAAAAACCATTGCCCTTGACTTACAGCAAGGCAATGGAGTGGACCATTTCACAGGGCTAGGAAAGCAACACCCCAGGGTAGCCTCCACTGTCACAATCTGTGACAGTGTACACTGTACCAATCTGTTACAAGTTTGGTAGTTTCAGATTTAGGAATCTGTATCTCTGCTGGTTTTGGTTCAGTGATGTTTTTTCCTCAGCAATCATGAATACATCCCCAAATTGCCAAGACTGTTTCCAGCATTACCTCAAAACAAAGCCCCATACCAGCTAGTTTGAAGAAAATTAACAGCTAAAACCAGCACATTATCCCCTTGGGTTTTTTGGTTGGTTGGTTTTGTTGTTTTTTTTGTGTGTGGGCAGGGTGGTCTGTCAAAGGAGGATTTAAGGTAGTAGTTTCTTCTCTCAGAGCAGGGTGGTAAGTTACCAGGTTACCTCTCATCCACAGGGAGTGGAGGGGTTGAAATCTAGGTTATTGTGGAAAATTTGCCACTTCAGAAATCTCAGGTGGGGAGCACATCCTCTCTGCAGGCTTTAACTTTGAAGCTTTTTTTTGCTGTTCTTAGGACAGGATTTTTGTATTCTCTATGTCCCTCAGGACTTTGAACTTTTCAAACTTTCCTTTTTAAATTTTTGTGTATACCTAAAAGGGCTATGAGTTTACCTACTTTATTGCTTTTTTTGTTTCAGAAAGCTGTGGTGTTCCTAACTTAAGAGGTGATCAACACTGACTCATAGCTCAGATGGGGCTGTGAAATCTAAATTGTTATTATGTCGAGATCATTAGAAGACATCTGCTCTGTCCGTATAAGTTACCAGTGTGGACTGGACCTGTCAGGTTCACTGGTATATCTTCTACTTTAGTAAAGCTTGCTGGAAGCTGTGCTTTTCTGTATGGATATTAGTGAATGTCTCACACCATTTGCTCCTTGGTGGCAACTTGCTCACTTGCAGCTGTTGAAAGGGGAGATTATGTATCAGTATAAGACAGTCTGGTGATTTTGTCTGTTTTCTGAAGTCAGTGTAGCTATGTGGAGAAACACTTGAAAGAACAACAATATACTGAATTGCTGAAGAGTGTAAGAACTATCTGAGTTTCAAGGCAAGCATTTGATTTCAAGAAGAAATTTGAGGTTTCACCTTGTTTTCGTTTGCATTTCCAGCAAAGCAAAATGGGACCTTCACATGTCTTCTCCACTATTTCTGTTAAAGTAAAACTTGTAGGAATCCCTAATCTCTACTCCATCCAAGTCAGATTTGATCTGCATTTTTCTCCCATCCTATTTGCATGACCCAGAGAGAAAGTCATGGCATATTCCCAGTTGGCAGAACTGCAGTGCTCTCTTGAAGAAGGATGCATTGGCCCAGCCTTTCTTCACTGCATGATGGGCCATTGGCCACACTCAGAGGAGACAGCAGGAAGGCAGTAGTGTCTTTCATAATCCCCAAGGAACTCTGCCAAAATGAAACTTTTCCAAATCTTGTCTTCACAAATATCTGTCTGATGATCTGTATTACAAATGGTGCTTCTGAGGAGTTGTTTCCAGCCATGTGCATACAGATTTTGCCCACCAATATAGCATATGTGTCCTTCAGTGCATCTGAAAGGAGGGTGCATAAATTATTTCTTGGGATGCTGGTAAGACAGACACTTGCACACCAGCATATAAGATATACCACTAGTAAAAATCCCTTTCTCTTTATAGAGATTACAAGGCTTATTATCCTGCTGTCATGGCATGCATACAGCTCCCATCAACTTCACCATTAATGAGTGCTGCACAGACAGATCGCGAGGAGAATCAGAAAACCTCTTAAGTTTTCACTCAGCCTGTGTTTATGATGTTAGTAAATTCTGCATCTGGAGTTGAAGACAAGACAGATTAGCCATTTAAAACCAATTTTCCAACCCCATTTGTATTTAAATAATCTTGTTACAAAAGGACTCTGTGGTTCAGAGCAAACTAGACTTATAATTATATTTTCAATATGGATAAATCAGCTATGTGTGGACACACTAGCTATTGATTGGGAGACATAAAACATGAATCTTATTGCTTGTAACAAGTAAATGATTTTTCAGTGTTTTTAGGTATTGAATAATTCAGAATTTGCTTTACCTGCATACACATCACAGCTTGAGTCAGTCCAAATTATGTATTTTACTGGGAAAGAAGTGTGGGCTGTGATACAATGCTATTTCACTTTAGATAGCAATTTTTATGCTATCTATATTGAAAAACGCAATTATTCAGGAAGGCACAAAGAAGAGGGGATGAAACAGGCATAGATGTATGCAACAAAAGGAGAAAAGAGATGTTATTTATACAAAGTTTTGAAAGGAGAAGGGAAGTTGTGGAATTGGAGATAAAGGGAGACTGCTCTGACAGTGGCAGAGAAGGCTTTTATATTAGAACAATGAATCTGTGCAGAAAGGCAGTGAAGGTGGAAAATGGCATAGAGAGCATGGATACAGTTCATACTCTGTGCAAACACATACATATTCTAGTACATATTAAGCAGAAGTTTGTAGCTAATTGTTGGATGGTGAAGCTTATTACAAATCTTCTGTCCACTGCACATGGAAGGCAGAAGGTGGCTCTGGGAGAAGGAGGGACTGTAAACCCTAAGCCCAAAGCTGGATCACAAGCTTGGAAGTGCTTCTCTCATGTTGGACGATGACACCTTGGTAATGCAAGGTATAAAGCAGAGATTCCCCCATGGAGAAATGCTGCAGTGCCACTCCTGCTTCTTGCAGGTGTGAGGATGCTGTGCGAGGGCTAAAGGGTTGACAGGGGGCTGAGGATGCAGAAGCAATATGTAATTCTCAGGGGAGCAGGAAAAGTATTAATAGAGGTGATAAAGATCCTTTGCATCCCCTTTCGTCAGGAAACTTCTTACTTGCGTGTGTGAGCTTTTGCTGAACCAGAGGCTTTTCTAATGAAATCTAGAGTAGGGTCACTCTTAATTGGCTTATAAATCTACAGGGGTGCTGTAAACTTTCCCATTTCCACCCTAGCTGGATAATGACTCTGGAACTGTTTTGGTGAGTTAATTATTGTGAACATACTTAGAATATTAATCTTCTTGACAGATTTATAGTTGTGCTAATTTATTCCAAAGCATAGTTTTGCTCCTAGTCCTAATGCCCTCCAAGCAAGGAAAAACTGTACATGTAGCAATGAGAAGTCCTACAATGTTTGCTTGGATTAGAGAATGAGTTTCTGCTTGCCTTGTTATAATGATTCCTGCTGTACTAGTATTAAGCTGTATTTACTTTCCTTAATGCACAGTAATTGTTGCCAACCAAATAGGTGTTAAATGGTAAGTATCTATGGATTATTTTCTTTTCCATCACTTTTGCTCTAAGAAAAGGAAAAAAAAAGCCAGTTGCTACTTTGAAGTAAGAATGAAGGAACCAATTTAGTCTTGCTGTAGGGAAGCAAGGTTTTTCAGAAGTTTCCATTGGTTTTCCTGGAAGGCCTATGTTATTATATGTTTTGAAGAGCCAACCATTATCCATTTGTTGTGTTTGGGATTGTTCTGACTTAAGACTGCCTGATTCTGAAATGCTGTTTGGTGTTACTAATTTGCATCTAATTCTGGTTTAGCTTACTGAGCTGGCTGCAAACGTGGCCTCTTAAGTGAATACAGGAAGGCTGTCATTCTTGATATTGCCAGGGCAGTTCTTTCATGGGGAGGATAATTCAAAGTGTCAATATATCTGTTTTTGTTAAGTGCACTCTGTATGGATGTATGCCTGAATAAAATGGATATACTTAGATAGCAAATTACCCTTTACTGTTGAGATACTGGAGTCAGCCTTAAGCTAAATGAATTTTGTATGAATTCCATGACCTTATACCTTGCTATTACAGGTGGTTAACTGTAAGGTGATATTAAGGTGGTGTCTAGAGAATTTAATGCTGATATTAATGTAGTATCCATCAGTAATGTCTTCAGTAATTCTTTTTGCTTGGTGTTTGGCAGCAGTTCACCCTGACCCAGAAAAAAACGCAAGAAACATGGTTGTTGACAGTTCGTGCCATTCTTACTGACCTCCCAGTCATAGACCTTTGCAAATTGCCCGAAATGCATGTTTTCTGTAACAATTTAGCACAAGAAGGTTGAGAAATGTTGCTTGATCTCTCATTCCTACATCCCAAATTTTCTGAATGATCTTGTCTCTGCACTGCTTCATGCCATGGACTAGAGGATATGACTATAGAATTGGCCATAACAGATTGGAGTGGAAAGAGTGCTTGGCATGTTTCTGGTTGTTGACATCTGACCCTAAAACATACATGTCTTCCAACCATCTCCAGCAGTTTTGTCTGCCACAGCCAGAAGGTTGTTGTTTTCTCTTTCAGGCATCTATTAAAGGAGTAAATGTTAGTGGTGGCACCCTAAGATGGAAAATAGTGGACATCTCCTCTCAGATGATGGATTTTAGCCGGCAGGTCTTTTATTATCAGTCAACCAATTTTCATTATTCTTGTTTGCAAATTGTGTTTTATAGTGTGTGAAGTCATAAATAGGTGCAATTACAAAATCTGAATAAATATAGAACAAATAGTTATTTAATCCATATGCTTCCAGAGCTCATTGAGTGTCTTTCCAGTTGTTTGGTATATTTTGGAACAACTGAATGGCTCTAGCTGTCTGAAAAGCCAGTTCTTTTTGGAGCAAACTGACTATTGTGTACTGTAACAGAAGACAGATTTTTCTGCTGCTAAAAAGTGTGTTGTTTCTACTACTTCACTATTGGATTAGATTAATCCAAATAAATAAGCTGGTTTGACTTGGAGTGTTCAGGTCTTCAGTAGCTGTTATAATATTGTACTGATTTTGCTCTGAACCCTTTCTAAATGTTTAATTATTCCTGTAGTGAGAAGCTTATGAGCAGAGAAATAGAAACCTGTGCTTGTGGCTAGTGAAAATAGTACATAAGAATGAGAGGTAAGCAATGGACAAGTCATTTCTAAATGGAAATGGACAAACCTTTCTAAAACTGGCAAAGGAGTGTGATGTTATATAGACACCAGTTTTAGGGATAATACATACTTGTAAACTGGTGAGCACCTTGGAAGGAGGAGAAAGGAGAGAATTGCCATGATACTTGAAATGGAGATGAGGAGAGAGACAGAGGTAGAAAGCTATAGACAGTGACCAGAGCTGCAGAATCTAAGACGGAAATACACTTGTTCCATTACATTTTCAGTCAGTATCAGCAGAAACCAATAATCTTTTATTTCTGGTCATCCTCTTCTAGGGTCCATGGTTAGCAGATTTGTATTCCACTTTGATTTAATATACTTGGTGTTTCCCATCGTTAGACACTCTCGGCTGCAGAGAGGCCCCCGCAGTTTCTGAGCTACTTCCTTGCAAAAGTCTTGCTTTCACATAAACTTTTCTTCAATATTATGGTTGGATCTTTGCATAGTGGTAATGCAGGAATGGGGAAAAGGCAAATCAGATAGGTCTGCATGATTTATTAAAACTTTAATTTTCTTAAGCTATTTGTCAAAGGTCCCATGTTCTCTGCAAGTGTCTTTGGTTATGTGGCTCTTCTGCTGCATTGCTCCTTTATGGTCTGATTGGGAGCCTATTGCTGTCACTGTCACTGGGCCCTCCTCCTCAAGGATCCCAGAATCATAAGGATAAAGCAATGTACTAGTTAAAAGTCTACTCCACAATCCTTTCTTGAATGAACACAGGTACCAATTCCTTTTTTTGCTTTTTTTTCTTAACTGATGTATAAGCTGAAGGTAACCTTTTAACATATTAAAAAAAAAGAAAATAAAAGAAAAGTGCAATCACACAATTAGAATTTTCTGATGAGTAGTAATTTCTTGCTTTTGTGTTAAGCCAGAAATTCTTTGGTGATATCATCTTTACAGAGCGGGAAATTTGATCTTTGTGGACTTCCTTCCTCCAAACCCCCTAGTCATTTCAGCATATTATTGATTTATTTTTTCAGAGGCTGAAGAGAACACTTTTTACTTTGCATATAGAACTTTAAAATATTTGTTTTTATTCTCATTAAGAAATGCCTTTTATCAGATTATTATTTTTAAACTCTCAGTGCCTGTACTGGAATATTCCAAATCTCACATAGTGTTTCTCTAATGCCTAATGTAGATAAAATAGACTTATTTAATATAGTTTATCAGATATGCTGCCTAATTAAAAAAAAGAAGGAATAGTGAGATTATTGATATTTTAAAAAATGAACACAAGTATTATTCTTAGTATGAAGGACCTCTTTTAATACATTGCTTTTCCAAAACTGTAGTGCATATTTTATATTCTTTCAGAGGCTTCCAGGTTTTAATGCATGAGAACTTTAAAAACACTTACATAATCATTAATCTTGAAGGTCATTATATCAATTGTACTTTTGATTCTCAAAGCTGTTTCTCAGGGAATGGGGAAGGACAGAAATCCTTAGAAGATCCCTTGAGGTACAAAAAAGTAAGAACAAAATTTGTTATCTGTAGAATAAATAAGCCTGTCCATGTTCCTTTGAAATTTAACTTAACTGTGCAACTTTTTGATGTGTGTCCTACACTTTTGGGGAGCTGCTGCGCCTGTTCTACAGGAGTTAGTTTACATTTGTGGAGTTAGTAATCCAAGGTGAAAAAAAAGTGTTAGCAAACCAAAACAGAGAATAAATCCTGATATAGTAGCACTTGGAGAACTTTCAGCCTTCAGGGAATAAATATTCTTGTACTGAGCTGAGGGTACAAATGCAATTCTGGAAACACAATGAAAAGTTCCATATATATACCTTTAATGCTTAAAGGAGAGATGAGCTTTGACTCAAATAAAAAGCAGTCAGTTGTTATGAGAGAACATTAAATGTGAGTCCATATTTTTAGTTTAAATATGCAGACACCTATATCAGTTGTAATAATGGACAAATCCTCTCTGGAGAAGATACTTGCTATCTGGGGATGAGGTTAGCCAGACTTTGGAGAATTTATATGGAAAGACTGACTGCCTCGGAGTATTTCATGTTTAGTTTCAGCTCTCAAAAATAATGATTTCATTTACAATAGTTCCTATTTGGAAATTAGACCTACCTGTTTAAAATACATGTCATGGTTGCCTCAGGAGGGTCTTTGTCTTGATAGAAGGTCAAGAAAGCATCCAAACTTGTCCTAGTTAATTTAAGAAAGCTGATCCAAAGGAACTTTACACCTTTCTCTTGGGAACTGTTTTAAAGACTAAAGCAACTCTGCCAATGTCTAGCAATTCTGTATAATCTCTTTCTATAAATGTCCATGAATCCAAGAGGTGCAGGTCGTTTTGGCACTGGGATGATGGCCAATTTTGGATGATGCTTTCAAATCTTTTCTCTGGGTACTTTGGGGGAAAATTGAGATTCTCAAGATTGCGGGACAGGAGTTTAGTTGTAGTATCAAAAGAAAACGGAAATGTGTGTTCTGGATCCGGGTATTGTAATTATATTTTACAGTTTGTTGACACTGAGAGACTTTCTAAACATCTGAAGCATGGTTTATGTCCTCTGTGTCAGACCTCTGTTTCCTTGTAGTCTCTGGACACATCCTTGTAGTCTCTGGACACAGATGCTCTTGCTGCAACACAGAGCCGGTCCACAGTTACTCAGCTCTCCTTGCCAAGTCCTTCAGATCAAGTGTTTGTATGCCAGGCAGGACATCTCTGTGCCTGGTGAAAAAAATTTTTCCATTAGCAGTAGCTATTAATGGTAATACTTGCAAGTTGCATATGCTCAGCAGATGCTTCTTAGTGCTTTCTCATTTGAACTTCGGTTAAAAAAAATTAAATAGGAAAAAGGAAAGAAAAAGTATTGAAAACATGGCTCTTGAAAAGCCTTCTTTGTACTCCATAAATGAATACAGGTAGAATTTAGTCAGGAGAGCAGATACCAAGAATCATCCTCTTGAAGGATATATTTCAGATACTACCTTCTTGCATCAGCTGTTACTTCAGGGAAAAGACTTTCTCTCTAAAGAAGAGGGCACATATTGGCATTTCTCATATAAAGTAGTATCTGGAAAAAGTCTGTTCTTTAGAAAATTAGGAAAAATTTCCACCTCATAGCTTCTGTGTTGTTTTACAACAGAATCATTATTCAAGCATCTGTCACTGTGTTCATTATGTGTCTTTGCAATAGGTAGTTTTCCTTGCTTTTAATTTGTGTCCCAGATGTATATATTCAGACTTTTATGTGCATCCAGTATGTGATCCTGCATAAACACCCTGTAATATTTTTACACTTTCTAACTTCAGCTTGTTTCTTGCTACAAGCTCACAAATACACTACGAAACCCATGAGCAATTTATGCCAAAGATTTTAAGCTAGCGCACTGATTTGGGTAGCCATTTCTTAGTTTTGTTTACTCTGGAAGGAAAATCAAAACTTGGTTTTGGTGTTTGGAACAGTTTTATAATGTCTAAGCAGAGTTAGATCCATTCCCAAGTTCTTACTACTTCAGTGCAGACAGCTGAAATGTGCAGCTGACTTCTATAGAGAGCACATCATGTTAACAAATTACACCCAACAAACCATAACAGAGTTCAGTCATCTAAAGACAAAGCTATTCCTGTAGAATGATTTTGAAAATTTCAAGTAGTTGTGATTTGTATAACAGTCACATAGTTCCTGATTGACGCGTTTACAGTTAACAACTGCTTGTTGGCTGGCAGTAAATCTCAAGATTAGGTAGTCTAGTAAGGAGGAAATATTCAGATGTGCTCTCCGATCCTGCTATCTGCAGAACCTGTGGGACTCATGGAAATATGCACAAAGGAAAGGAAAACAGTCATCTTCTGAGAAACTGATTCTTCAAAATCTGATGGCCATGAAGTCATGTCTAGCAGCTAATGGGTGTGCTGCTGAATTTCCTTGTAGGAGAAAGGGAATTTTGTGTACTGGAGGAATGAACAAGGCATGTTGTTCATGACTTCTCCCTTCACGCTGTTTCCCACACACATACCTTTTTTTTTCTCTTTTCTCTCATTTTACTTTTGCCCTTAATTACTCTTCTGTTGCACTAGGCATGGCCACAGTAGACTGCTTTTGTTTTGGTTGCTTCTCCAACTTGAGTATATGTTAGGGTGAAGAGGATAGCAGGTATTACCTGGATAGCCTTTACTTTCCTGTAAAATAAAACAGAGGAATGTTTAATTTCTCTGTGGAAATTATCAAGTGATAAAGGATCTACAAACAGTTACAAGGGGTTTGGAAGTTCTTAATATCTCCTTTTTAGCAGCAGGAGCACTTTTTGTTACCTCTACTTAAAGCAAATAGTAACCGATTTGAACAATGCTTTCTAAAGTCTGTGAGGTTATTCAGGTACAAGTAACCACTCATCTGAATGAAGATTTTAGCCTGTGATCCAGCAAACATATGGGCACTTAACTCATGCATTTACATTTGCAGAATGAGCCATGAAGCATAGCAATTTAGAAATGAGGAAATATGAAATGTTGATTCCACATAACTCTATAATAAAATTTCCAGTAGTGCCAGGATTTCATCCCACACCTGTAATTAGGTACTGAATGTAACATATTGTAGAGTAGGGACTATGCAATTATGTACTTGCTGAACTTGAAAGTTACTTACTTAGTTTTCTCATTTGCTTTGAAGTTTGAAATTTGTTTTTTCTCCTTTTTTTTCACCGTGTTTCTCTGCCAGTTTATTCATCTTGAGGGGTTTTCTCTTTGCCTACATTTTTTGTTTGCCAGAGTCATTAGAAGCAAATGCATATCGGCAGTCCAGTTTTTAAAACAAACTGCAGCAGCAGCAAATTGCCATGAAATAAGGCCTTGACTTCCCACTATGCTTCACCTAACTTTGTTTCTTCTTTTCTCTCTACCAAGCTGGAGGTCAGCTTTGAGTGCTTAGCC
>JAOXXN010000102.1:25550854-25566527 GCA_026770055.1 Myrmophylax atrothorax | reverse complement strand
CTTAGTATTTGAAGGCTTATAATGGTACCAGTGTTTCTAATCGATGGAGCTTATTTGGTTATAGCCCTGTAAAATATGTGCACTATTTCAGCCTGAGAAATATGTGCATGTGGTTATGCATACATCATTATAAAGGTCAACAGAAACGGTGATCTGCAAGGAACAATCTTATGAAATTAAGGACTCACAGATATTTAAGGCAAGTTTGAAGACTTATTGGCAAACATGCAGAGGAGTTGTGTGTGTGTGTAAAAATAAATTCATGGGACAGTGGAGAAGCAAATCTGAGACACAAAGGGAAGGCAGAGTTTCAGGTGGCATTCATCCAGCCATATCTGCAAGAATGCAACAATGATGATTTATAATTACTGTGATGAAAATAACAATTATTCTGCTGCCACATTTTTACCATAGCCTTGGGAGTCTAAGTAATTATGTGATGATCAGTTGATTCTACATATTCACAAATTTAGCTATTTATCATAATTGATTTAGTCCCTTGGAATTAGTCCAGACTTCATACAGTTGTTTGTAAAAGGAAAGTGGAAGGAAGCAAATTTCCTCTAGCTGCATACTGAAATCAAAGTCTGATCTGTACTGACAGAATCCTTGTCAATTGCAATGGATGTTTGTTCTTCCCGGTTTTAAAAGTGTAACAAACAAAAAATAACAAAACAAACCCTCACACAGAAGCCATCTATGTTTCCTCTTTGGAATACTGTCAGAAATACTTTGTCCCAACCCCTCTACCCTACACAAAAAGACCCTACCAAAACTAAAAATGGCATTGGCTTTGAATTGAAAGCAAAGAGCCATCCTTAAGAGTAACTGATGGATGTCCAGGTACACAGACAAACTGTTGGATATTACCACACAATTCCACATTAAGTTGAACACCAATTTTGCTGCTGTTTTCTGTAACATACAGAGTAATTAGAATCCTCTTGCTGCGTTCTAGAGACCCTTATGCATTCAGGTATAAAACTGAATACAGCATCAAACAGTCCTAGAGGGTTTATTTGTCTGGGCAGCAGACAAAACATCACAATGACACAGATGAAGTAGCTGTGTAGTCAGTAGGAGTGCACTCGGTCCTACATGTCTAGCAGCCATAGACAGTGAGCCATGGTCTGTCTTTTATCAATTTGCCTTAAATCACACAATTAGACATGTTTTTTTATCATATGTTAATCACTACCTTCTTGGCCCAATTATATGTGCTAGCTTTCAAGCATAGAAATGGGTTCACTGTAATTGAGATTTGGCAAATAGACTGAACTTTTCCCATGTTCTTAATAGCTGGATAAAGGCTGAAATTGCAGCATTTATATTTCTCAAATCACAGTTTTTTCATTTCTGTGCAGCCATATAATCATTGCTACAACTGGTCAATACCAAATACTTCATCTCCTGAGGTTTTCCCATGACAAGGTGAGTGTCTTTGGCCCAGAGCTGCGTTGAAGTTTCTTGTTTTCTGATCATCTGACCCAGTGAGCCAGAAAGAAATTATTTTCATAGTGGGAACAATGAGAAGAGTGGTGAGGCTTCCTTCAGATGAGATGCAGAGCTGAACTCAGGTCCTTCACTTCCAAATGAGCCCAGGTGTTTCATTCCCAAGGTACCTGTTGTTATTCTTTCTGATGACTTCCATTTGTAAAGACATCAAGGGCACTGCTAGCACTGGACACCACTGCATGTTTAGTAGGTCCACCTTCAGTAGGTACAACATTAGCAGCAGCAATATACTTGATTGCACAGACTTTTGCTGGTCTGGGCATCCAGAGAAACAGGGCTTCAGGAAATGGGGGAATCTTTGTGTCAAATAGTCCTTAGTTCAATCTCCTGGGTCAACCAGATGCCTTTGAAATTCAAAACTGTTATTCTAAACCTCTCAGAAAAGCATCTGCTCAAATCCTTTTGTGAGTCTTTAGATGAATCTAGTTTTATGGTTACATAAATTTTGGGGCAGTGGTAGAAGGGACTCTGTTCCACCACAAAAGAACTGAAATAAGATGAGAGTAGACTAAGGCAGATCAATATCACTCTTCTGTGCAATTTTTAAAAACCAAAGTTGCAGCAGAAAAGCCAGTTACTGCAGTGCTACTTAATTCATTTAGCAATAGAGTGCATTGATTGATATTGTCATAAATAACAAACTGCTTTATCTGTGCCCCCTCGCTGCCCTATCATATTACACATACAGACTAAGATGAAAAAACAGCTACAACCCTTCTGAGCCTCAGGCTAACAAGCCTTATTGATTGCACTTGTCGTGAGTAATCTGGAGCTAAAAGATAGCAGCCCATAGGATTTGTATATAAGCATCACAGGCCAGGTTTGAACCCACCCCATTTTCTATATGGGTAATGCCTGTAGAAGCTGTGCTGATGTCTAGGCAGTTGACATGTTTTACTGGAAACAACTGCAAACAGAACAGTTGTGTTCTGAGCAGTGATTGGCAAAATCAATCTTAATTAGGCTGCAGATATTCAAGGACACTTCTAAACCTGAGCCTTTTTCTTGATCCTCTTTAATTATGTATTCAGATCAAAATGACACCTTGAGCTATTATCCTGCATGTTAAACCCACTCAGTCACTTGCTTTCCTAGCAAATGTATCTACATTTCACTAAGCTGCATAAATGGTTGCCTCTATCAGTCTCTGTGCTGTGGGAGCTGCAGGTGTGTCCTTCAACATCTTGGATTCCAGAGATCGCTATAAAACTTTGGAGTTACTTTGTGCACATGGATTTACACTCAGATCCTCCTGAACTGTTAACTGACCTTTTTCTTCTATTGGGCTTCAGAGGCACCTCCTTTCTGGAGGGAAGATCAGAGTGTTTTAAAAGTATGTATATGGGAACAAAAAGCATTTCTTTGGGTTTTTTTTTTTTGGTTTTACCTCAAATATGAGCTGCCACTCAGGAGACTACTCATTCTCTTGCACTTCCCAGGAAAAGGCAGAGAAGAGCATGTTAGGAGTGGGAGCTTTGTTGCCAGAGTTTACTAATTAGCAGATCTGACACTCAGGAGCAAATGAGGAGCACAGGCTGTTTAATCAGTGTGCACTTTGGGGCTAATTCAGTGTTGCAGACATGACCTTTTCTTTAAAAATCTGCTGCAGACACAGATTTCTTGGGCCTCTGTGGCATGCTGAGGTGTGAGATGGTCAGTGACACTGAGCAAAACACTTGAGCTAGCATAAAATTCCCTCAACTTGCATATGGGTGAGATAGGAGGTGGAACAGGAAGGTTAATAATAAATCTATTAAAACCACATTTATAATATATTACTTTTTTTCTAAGAGTAGTGAGCAGAATATTTTTGAGGCAAGGCACCATCCTCCTGGGGTTGCTCATTCAGTAAAAGGCTAACCTATGTATGAAAATGAAAGCTAGTAAATTTGCAAGTGTTAAAATAGGTGCTGTTGGGGGGCACAGTGAAGGTTATGCCAATGAACGTGTTTGCTTCACATGGAGATCAGCACATTTTGCTGTTTATTTAGATCAATGAGTCATCTTCTCTGCTTATAGAGATTGGTAGAGTTCCTTCTGTAGAATACCTCCCTCTTTCTTTCCCCTTTAATTTCTAATTTACTTTTTTCTCACAATTTTCAGTGTAACTTTGCTGCTTCTATTATTTAGTCTTTTTTGCCATTTTGCTGGATGCAATTTCCTAGCATACTACTTGTTGTAGTGTTTTATTAAGTTTTATAGCACAGATTTTGTTGCCACTTAGCTACTAAACATTAATGTAGTGAATAAAAGAAAATATAGTTTGCTACTTACTCTGATAAGTAGCAAAGGGAATACTTTGGTTCCATTCCTGTAAGAAACACCATAATCTCAAGATTTCAGGGATAAAAACCAAGAAAAAAAATCTCAATTTCATCAAGTTTAGTTTTCTAAAAGTCCCTGTGCCCTAATTTTGCTAGAAGACATAACCACATATCTAGAGAGGACTTTTTTCGTTTTCCTTTGACTTTAGGATACAACTGAAAATTCTGGTCCACTACTGTTCTCAAAATGAAAGCTGTAAGTAGAGCTTTTATTTGTGTCTGTTATATGTGACCTTGAGATTCATTCTGGCATCCCAGGGGTCATTTCCAGCTTTCATTAGTCCTTATACACTGCAATTTTATATGAATGTTTGAGGCAGTTCTGGACCTGCTACACAGCAAGCAAAACTAAGGAACATTTTGGAAGTACATACTGATTAATGGTATTAATGTGCTTACATGTCATAGGTAAGTCTGAATTTGCTTTGGGTTTTGATTACTCCAATGTCAGTTCTGACCCCTGCTGACTTTGTCACTATTATGAACTAGCACCAGTGTTATCCAATTTTTTAAGCTCTTCTCATCATGGAAGCCATTCATACTGGAGTGAGACATACCCTGGCTTTACTTCGTCAAGGTGAGGAATACATTCAGTGCAGATATCTCGGGGTGCAGTGCAAGCTGCAGCTTGAGCTCTGTGAGCTCTGAGTGGCAGGTCCCTGAGGGGAGAGGCTGTGAGCTGCTGATCCTTTGCATAAAAAAGGCACAGGGACCTGTGGCCCAGCCAGGTGAGGGGACACTCAGAGACACGGCAGGAGCTGGCGACCCCCAGACTCCCATGCTTAGACTATGAGGGTGTAAAACCTCGGAGTTTCCGTCATTCAGGGTATTCCTGCGGAGGCACCAGCTTGAGCTGTTACTTAGTTACTTAGTTGTTGCATCAGTATTACATTATTTTAAGAGCTGGTAAGGAAATTTGGTCTGACTGTGAGTGTGGAGGGAGCAGCTGCCAAGCAGCCTGGGACCCAGCTCAGGTGGTGCGAGTGGGACTGACAGGGTGGCTCCTGGGTGGTCAGACAGGGGAGTTAATTCCTTAACATCCTGATCAAAGAGGTAGAACTTGGAGGAAGAAGGGAGTTGTATGCCGGAAAATGCAGTGTTGGCTGATAAGACTACATGACCCCAAAGGATCCTATTGCATGCATGGATACTTATAAGATCTTCAAAAGTCTATTGTATATTGGTATTAAGTTTTACTCTATTTAATTTTTTGAACAGAGAAAAAAGCTTTATTGAACTTTTTTTAATGGATAATGTGGTTGTTTTGAAAGGTTTATGTTTTTGGGCTGTAAACATTGCAAATGAGGGGGGTTTGTCTTTCTTTTCTTAGTGTAAAATTAAAGGGAGAAGAAAAAGAATTTGTTCAGCTGACAAAATATTAGGGCTACCTAATTGAGAGGAGCTGAAGTTATGTGCTGCCACTTGGATTCATTACTATATTGATAAATACACCTTATCATCAATATTCAACATGTAGCCCTGCAGTGCTATTAATAAATTATGAAACCAGAATTCCAAATAATTCTTTATTACTCACTTTAGAAAATAAATATGGCAAGATTTACCAGTAGTACAAAAATCTGTCTTTTCTTACCTTTTGTTTGTTATCCACTCCCCCCCCCCCCCCGCACTTCTGGGGAAAAAAATGACCTTCAACTTTCCTGTTTCACTGCTGGCTAACCATCAACTTTCAAATTAATATTCTTCTGTGTAAGTGATCACTGCAGCATGACTTCGCAAAGTTTGCTTGAATTTTAGCCTGTATTCCTGTAAGTCTAGATTTATAATGTATTCTTGCCAAGTCTCCAAGTGGGATGTTTCCTCTTCCTGAGGCTATCAGATACCATCAGAGTTAACATGCACATTAGCTGTATTTTTTTTTTCCTAGTTTTCATGATCTAAGTGGCCTGGAAGCATTAAGAGTTGTGTAATGATGCTCCCGGTCAGGACTGGTTCTGACCTTTTAGTATCCATGACAAAACGAAGGCTAAATAAATCCCTTCAGAAAGGACTTGACATTAATTCCTCCTTATCTGCCCAAACCTGCCAAAGGTTACTACTCATCTGGGCTATTGAAATGCTAGTGTTTGCAGACTCAGAGAAAATTGCTGGCTCTTGGCAGAACAAGAGCCAGCAAGCCAGAAGAACAGCCAGAAAGTACAGGTTTTTTCACTCACCACTAAAAATTTGTTTCTAAGGTTTTTCCTACCTTACATTTTTGAAAGTCTTGTTTTGCAGTGATAACTTGGTGCCACACCCAATCTTTATTTGAGATAATTAACTATTCTATCTTTGATATATTCTACTTTGAATTTTTACAGTGCATGATTATCTTTTCCAAAAGTATTGTATTGTGGTTTTAGGAATATTGGCTTTCCATCTACACTATGATCAATTATTTGCAGTAACTGAAATACTTCTGTTTTAAACAGTTGTGTAAGAGTCATTACGGTAATGCTCAGTATGTTGTTACTGTCACAACCCAGTAAAGGATAGGCAGGAACCAAACATGGCAAAACTGGAGCACAAACAGAAAAAAGACTTACATGAAGACTTATAGAAAGCTGGAGTCAAATACAACAACACAACTTAATGTTTCTTTGTGGATTATTTTACTCATTGGGTACCACTCCATGCGTAGTCATGTTTTGGCTGGATGAGTGCACAAACCCTAACTCTGTTTTATCTTTACTTTTAAGTTAAGGGAATAAAGGTGTCTTAATTTGAGGGAAAACAAAATGTTTACCAGAACCACCAGAGAGGATTCCTGCTCAATAATCACATCACTCCTTATTAAATTTAAGAAAAAGGAACTTTAATTAGAACATGGATATAAGAAAGATAACTGTTCTTAACTTCTCTCTCTCTCTCTCTCTCTTAGATATAGATATAACTATAAAAAGACCAGAGCAAACTACTCCCCCAGCACCAAAAAAAATTTATGGACAGTGTCAGTGTCACACCTCAGCTGGCTGCGAGGTGAATTCTCCGTCTTTTCCCAGTGAGGCAGAGACAAGGGGGTGAACAACTCACGTGGTACAGAATGGAGCCTTTTTCATGGGGGAAAAAGCAGACATTTTCTCTCTCTCTCTCTCTCTCTCTCTCTCTCTCTCTCCTTGTCCTTTGTTCAAAAAGAAGCAAAAGCTGGGAGTAGAGAAGTGGGGATAATTCCCAGGAATCTCCTTGCAGTCCAAGTCGGTCCCCAGGAATAAAAGGTCTGCGGTGTGTCCTGAAGCAGCTGTGACTCTCTGTCTCTCTCTCTGAAGCTCAGGGTGCCCAGAGATGGAGGGGCGAAGGCAAAGAGCAGAGCCAGAAAAGAGCTCTCATCAGCTTAGCAAGCAGTGGCTCCTTTTTCTGCAGCTGCCCAAAACCGAAAAGTCAAGCCAGTACACCGTGAAAAACTTCTCCCACCCCCAGGTGCTGGGGTTCTGTTTCTCATCTCCACCCCACCATTCAGTTGGAATCTGAACGTCATCAGCCATCTTTTGTCCTCAGTCCTGGCGCTCCAAGCCCAAACCTTTTTGTTGGTAGGGTGAGAAAAATTCTGAGGAACTCCTCCCAACACCACCTTCCTTTGTTTGAACCTTTAACAAAAGGGAAACTCCCATCAGTGTTCTTAAGAATGTGTTAGACCTTTATGATGAAGTAAACCGATGTATTTGATTATTTTTTAAGAAAAACATAGACTGATAGATTTCCCAAGCTTCTTCAGCCACCCTAGATGCAGGACTTTGGAAAAACTATAAAGCACATTCACCTATGCACCTTGACCTTGCCTAGCCTGAATACCAGCATGAGCCATGTTATCCTCCCCTCTGACATCTTTCATGGCATGCTTGTTGCCACTGGAAATCTAGATGCATTGGCCTGGAGTGGCACAGACACTTCCAAAAAATCTCCCCCTTGGGCATAAATGGAGGGCCAGGGTAGTGGGACTGCCTCTGGGGCTCATTTGTTCTGCAGTTCAGTCAGAACATCTGCATTTGCATTTTCATACTCCAGTGGGGATTTCTATAAAGAGTCTATTAGCAGTCATGCCTGGTGATGTTAAAGATGCCTTTTCCTTATTGCAGGCTGACGTGTGTGTGTCAAACTATAAAGTCATGCATAAAATTTACGACAGAGAAATACACCACTGACATACTACAAGATTTTGATTTGCTTCAGGAACAAACTTTGTCTCTCATCAGCATTTTATGTAAACAGGATGATTTGTTTTTTCCCACAATAAAAGGCAGTAAAAGTAAGAATGCAGTTAATGTCCTTGATAAAACATTTTTAAAAAGAATGCCACAAATGTTCTTTTCTTCCCTGAGGAGAGCAGTTATATATGGCAGAAGAAGAAGGTGTTGCAATAAAATTGTCCCACGAACACTGAGTTTTCCTCCTGTTACTTCCTTAAGTTAGAGATACACTGGAAAAACTGTAATATTAACCTCATGTTCCTGAGGTACCTGTGTAATTCAAACACATACAAGTGTTGAGCAAAATTAGTGTCTTGGTGATGCATTTGACATCACCACTGGGTGGCCTGCCTAAGCACAGCCTGGTGTGTGTGTCCTTTATACTTTCTCTTCTGGTAGTAGCAGCTCCTGAGAAATGTGTGACTTTTCTGTTTTCTCTCTCCTACAAAATGCTCCACTCAGCAGTTGATTTTTTTTTTTCCTTTTGAAGCATTTGGAGGTTTGCATTGCTTGACATATGAACCTAAAATTTTCATCCATATTTAATCAATCCAGAAGTATGTCGTTGCCCAGGAGTGGGGCGTCTTCTTCAGAGCAAGTGTGGACTGGCATTTCCTCCATAGAAATGGCAGTGGGAATATCTCTGGTTTTGTCACCACCGTGCATTAAGCAGTTTTGTGGTTTCATTATTAACGATAGACCTTCTCTGCTTTCAGCTTCTCTTCTCCATACCTGTTTATCATGGCAATTTTGTTCCTTCACCCCATTCTATTCACTCCATATTTCCTGCCACGTATGTCTCCGACAAAATATTCCCTAAGCAGCTTCGATAAGTCTCACAATCACTAGCCCTTGTTCTCACGGGGAACTTCAACTTACCAGATGTCTGCTAGAAATACAGCAGAGAGAAAACAGGGCAAGAGGCTCCTGGAGTGCGTGGAAGGGAACTTCCTGACACAGCTGGTGAGGAAGGGAGCCAAGTAGGGTAGACATCTGCTAGACTTGCTGTTTGTGAACAAAGAAGGACTGGTGGATGATGTAATGGCTGGAGGCCATTTTGGGAACAATCATGAAATCATAGTTTTTAATTCTCAGAGAAGTAAAGGAGGCAGGTCAGTGGGAACAGTGGCTTACAAAGGGTAAACTTTGGCCTGTTTAGGAGACTGGCTGACAGAGTCCCTTAGGAGGCAGTTCTGAAGGGCATCCAGGGTGTGCATGGAGGGTCAACCTTCTTCAAAAGGAAAATCCCAGAGTGGGAAGCTCTGTGAAGAAGCTGATAGGGAAGAAGAGTGGCATGACTGAGCTAAGAGCTTTGTCTGGAGCTCAGGGGATAAAAGGAGAGTTTATGCCATTTGGAAGAAGGTGCAGGCAACTCAGGAGGACTTATGTTGTGAGGTGTTATGCAGGGAGAAAATTAGAGGCATCAAATCCCAGCTAGAACTTAATCTGGCTACTGCTGAGAAAAAAATGACAAAAAAATTCATTCTATAAACACATTGCAACCAAAGGAGAGCTATAGAGAATCTCCATTCTTTATTGGATGCTGGGGGAAACACAGTGACAAAGGAGGAGGAAAAGGCTAAGGTACTTTATGCCTTCTTTGCCTTGGTCTTTAATAGTTGTTCTCCAGGTTCTCAGCCCCCTGAGCTGGAAGACAGGGATGAGGAAAAGAATGAAGCACCTGTAGCTCAAGGGGAGATGGTCAGCAAACTTCTAGACCCCTTTAGGCATGCACAAGTCTATGGGGACAGATGGGATCCACCCATCTGGTAGATGGTAGAGGGAGCTGGTAGAAGCACACACTGAGCCACTCCACGTCATTGGCAGCAGTCCTGGCTAAATGGGGAGGTCCCAGGTGCCTGGAAGTTATCAAATGTGGTGCCATCTGCAAGAAGGGTCAGAAGGATGATATGGAGAACCACAGGCTTGCCAGCCTGACCTTGGTGCTAGGGAAGGGCATGCAGCATTCTGAGTGCCATCATGCATGAAAACCAGGGAATTAGGCCTAGCCAGCACGGGTTTATGAAAGTCAGGTCCTGCTTGACCAACCTGATCTCCTTCTATGACAAGGTGAGCTACTGAGTGGACGTGGTGGACCATTGAGGCTACAGATGTTGACTTCAGTAAAGTCTTTGGCACTGTCTTCTGACAGCATTTTCCTGGAGAAGCCAGCAGTCTGTGGCTTAGACAGGTGTGCTCTTCACTGGGTAAAACCTGGCTGAATGGCTGGGCCCAGAGAGTGGTGGTGAATGATGCCACATCCAGTTGCATAAAAAGCTTCCTATAGATTTTGGTGTTGTTTCTATTCAAATTTTATGTATAGTTGAAGACTGTACTGTTAATTTTGGTATTAACATGTGGTAAATTCTCTCACCACAGTAGGGAACACTCAGCTGTGGATATTGCAATCTCACAAATCTATAAGTAATTGCATTCATATACAAAACCAGGTGAAAATATAAATAGCAAGGCTACAAAGCCAAGCAGAAAGTTAGGAAATTAGGAAATGGTAGAACTAGTTGCCTGGGCAACCTCAGTCTGGTTTCTCTAACTTACTTGCATTTTGATCTATGACTTAAGGGGCATATTTATTTCTTTTTCATGGTGCCTTGAATTAAAGACAAGTATTGGGGTGGGATCTCCAGTAAAAATGAACCCACTCCCCTTTTATTCCCCACCAATATAGACAGAAAAAATGCACGCAGTATAAGTGAAAAATAACAGTTTATTGATAAGGAATTTTTAGCAACCACAAAGTTATACAGGAAACAGCTTACTTACAAAGAAAAGGGCATCCACTACCTCATGTGGTCCCTTGTGAACAAAGGGGAAAAAAATCACAGAGGGTTCTCCCCACCAACCACCCCACTCTGCTGAACCAAACGAAAGAAACAACAGGAAAACAGAGGCAAAAGCAAAAAAACTAAGAAAACTGTGTTTCTCACAACTAGTTATACTATTAAACTGCCCACTCTATGTCACCAGTCAAGTTCAGTGTCAGAACTAGCTCCAAGTCTCTCTGTTCCCTGCCAGGTGTTGTCTCCTGCACTGTGTGGAGAGTGGGAGGAGGTTGCATCTTAGAGACAATCCTCCAAAACAATGTTGGAAAAAGGGAATAAAATAGAAGCACTCCCGTGTAACTAGGACACCTGCATGGGGGATGCGTAGAGGGGAAAAAATAGTTTTACTAACTCTCATGTGAAGTTTGAGATAACTATAATAAGGGACTGTTGCACAACTCCTTTAATAACCTTTATCTTTATTGCGTAGATGGAAGGAAAGGTCAAGATCTGTTCAACTTGTATCTTTGTATGACAGACTTAGTGTTAGCTTCATGCTGTATATACATAATGTGTCCTCAGAGATTGCAAGGAAAGCAAACAGACCTCATCAATTTCTCTAATGATTCCTCTGAAAGATACTTTTTTTTTCTGGGTTTGTATTTTTAGCTCACTTTAACAACACCTCTATTACCAGGCTGTCAGAGGCCTCGTACGTAGAATTTATGTTGGCTTTCATAAAGAAAAATTAGATGCTATCTCAAGGACAGGCTCTACTTTTAATGTCATTAAAGCTAAATGAGTTATTGTTGATATTCACTGAAGGAACAGCAAATAGAATTAGATAGAGAAAAATCTTAGTGATAAGATGATGCGGTGGCTCTAACTGTCCACTGCAGAGGAGAGGTAATTTATAAGCATTGCTTTCTTTAATGTATATGTAACCTGTACTTTATGCTGTATGGTTGGTTCTATTAATCCCAGGGGAGGGATGGAGGCTAGGGAGAAGAGGTGTGGATATTAGTCATAATAGTCTCTCTTTCTCGAGTAGCACTGAGTGCATGGCTGGGCAAATCAGCCCCAGGCATCCTCAGCACCTCCAAATGTTGCAGAGGAAAAAGGCACATTGGTTGCTGGTACTTGTGCCCTGGAAAGAGGGAAGATTTTAAGTAGGTACTAAAAGATGGTGTTCATCAACATAAGACTAAGTGATACCTCTGTTTGAGGTCTCTATCATGTTTTCACAGACTCACAGAATGGGTCAGGTTGGAAGGGACCCCAGTGAGTCACCTGGTCCAACCTCCCTGTTCAAGCAGGGTCATCATCGAGCACATTGCATAGATTGTGTCAAGAGAGCTCTGGAATATCTTCAGTGAGGGAGACTCCACAACCTCTCTGGCCAACTTGTTCTAGGGCTCGGTCACCTGCACATTAAAGAAGTTCTTTATTTTTAGGTTGAACTTCATATGTATCAGTTTCTGCCTAGAAAATTCCACATGTTTGTTTCTTAGGGTACAGTTGGTTATGACTGAATGCTTTTCAAGTCTTAATATGAAAAGCTTTCCCCTTTATTAGGATAAAGAAGAAAAGCTGGGGCAGGAGTGTGTCAAACGCTAGAGGATTCCTGCATCTGAACACTTCACATTTAATACCATGCTCTTTGCTTTAAATTCATTCTGTAAAAGAAGGAGGAAAAAAGAAAAATAGGAAGATTTCCCTGTTCTTACCTGGCTTGCCCAGGCTCATAGCAAAGGCAGAGAGGTCTATAGACAAGAGATAATTTTGCAAAAGCCTGGAAAATGGCTATTTTCTATGGTAAACCCACTTATCTGTAGATCTGTTGTACAGATGCCATCAACTTTGTTTCTTGTGTAACAAGAGAGCTCTTTAGCTGTTAAATCCAAAGCTGGAATGAAACTGAATATGGAGATCCCACACATATTCTAAGGGCTCAGAGTGTCTGTGGAAACAAAAATGAGGCATTGAATTTCCTGGTAGGCAAGAAAGTGCTACGTATTTCATTTTCTGTGTGTGATATAAAGGCTGAGAAATTCTTTCAAGAAAGATCAAAACCAGATGCATTTATATGTAACATTTTAATGTATAACTGTTTTGTTGAGGTATTGCAGTGAGCTATTGCAAATGAAAATAAAAAAATGTTAAAAGAACATTATTAAGCTGTGGAGATAGAAACCTGAAGGATAGAAAATGTCATAGCAAACTTAATTAGACCCCCTAATGTGTATGCAGTAGGAAGGTCTTTAATTACCTGATCACAAACTATTTTTTGCACAGCATCCTCCGCTCCTTTAAGCATAGAAACCGGATAGTCTTTAATTAAAAAGCAACTATTCAACATTTTGTTTTCTCTTCAACATGCCGTCTTAAGTTATACTCACTCTATGCTCTTCAAACCCAGCTCCAAAACCATAATTATTTGTTTCTTGATGGGAAATTCTTGTGAAGTGTACTTCACAAGAAAATTTATTTTACAAATATTTGTTTATTTTCACACCATCCAAAAGATTTGATGGGTTATTATGATTTTTTTTCAAAGTTAATTTTCTCACAAAGAAAAATCATGCATTAATTTGGAATCTTAGTTTAAAGCAAATAAAACGGTCTTTCAGGGGTTTATGTGCATTTAAAAAAAAAAATTCAGTTTGCTTCAGTTGCATATACTACCTGATGAAGAAAAGGAGATCACAGCATTTTAAATAGATTTTTGTTCCCCTGCCTCAGCATAGGCTGAAAACAAGACTTTGACCAGTTTAAAGAAAAAGGTAAGTGAGAGCAAGAACATGCCTCGTGCCAGAGAGAGATGTTGCCTCCCTAGCTGTGTCATTAAGGCACTAAGCCACTCTCTATGAGATGGTAGAAAGCTGCATTTAAAATTGTTGCCGTGTATCAGAAAGACCAACCCTGGTGATAGTAAGAGGTAGCTATCAGAAGAATAATACCTTCTCTATTCCCAGGAATGAATACTTGCTCTACAATTAAAAATCACGAGCTGGTATACAAGCATATTCCTGGCAGCTGGGGCCTGAACCTTTTGCTGTTGAGCTTGCTCCTTCCTGGCATTTCCATCTGCGTGGTTTTCCTCATACTCCTTCCACAAGGTGGACTCACCCAAATAGTTTAAGATCAAGTAGTACAAGTAGCTGTCTGAGAGGCAGGAGAAGTGATCCGTCACTGGGAAGACTGAAACCATGTCTCTGGCTTCCAGATGAATCTCTTGATAAGAGGATTAGTGTTTAAAGCAAGGGGATAGAGGCATCAGCACTACATGAAATGAGCTGGCATTCTAGCCCTCAAAGCACAGTTCAAAACATTCTTTCAGATTTCCATTGAAATGACCACGTTCCAGGTATAGATGAGGGTCAATAAAGATTTGAACCTAAAATTCCAAAATTGTTGTTGAAAGCCTTAAAATAGCAGTTATTCTGACTTGCTTTAGGAAGACTGTAGGAACTGTTCCCATGAATCAGCATTTTTGGATGAAAAATAAACAGTATTTTAGAACACATCTCTTCATTGTGTTTTTAGTTTGTAACCATAAAACTGATGTTTTGTAATTGGTAGTTCCAACTCTGAGGTGCAGGTTGGATTAAAGTGTATTTGCCCAGGTCTTATAAATGAAACTGTTAGTTTTTTGTAGCTTCCTTTCCTCTTGTGCACTTAACTGCTGACCTCCCAAATTATGCAAGGATGAAGGTGTTAGAGGCAACACCTGCTTTACTGAGGAACTGCATCTAACAGTAGAGATTTGTAGGAACATTCATCACTGCTGTTTGAAGCTGAAGTCCTGCAGAAATAATAAATGACCATGTAACGGAGAGGAGGGGAGGAATCTGCAGTAGACTCTGTGGCAGTTATTGCTGATGTTTCCCAGCTTTCTAATCTGCTTGGAAGCCCTAATATTTTTGCCAGAGATTGGTAGATGGATGGGTGTGTGTGTGTTGATGTGTAAGCTAATGATACCTGTATGTCCATGCTTTAAAAAACAAACAAAGAAACAAACAGCCTGATTGTGTAGTTTTCTTGAGCCTTGCATGGCTCAAAACTAGGGTGAGAGGCCCATATCTGCTGCTATTAAATGTATCTGTAACAGACAGAAGCACCTTACTTTTCCTTGTCTGACCATTGGTAAATATCCTGAAAAAGTAGATCAGAGTTTTTTCAGAAAGATCACTGAAGGATGGTAGTAATTTTTAAATGAGATCAGCCACAGTAAAATGATATTATTTCTTCTGGTCAGCTCTATGAACTCTGCAACCTTTTGGATTGGATAAACCATTTGAATAATGGGCAAGGTCTAGGAGAAAAGATCCAGAGGGCAATATACCTGAAGGTGCTCTTGCTTATCCTCCCTAGCATGCCTCCTTACAAACATGAATTCTATTCATTGGAGAAGGAAAAGATGAATCTATGATGAAGAATTTAACATGCTAATGGCTGTCAATTCTACCTTCAGTCAAAAGCACAAAGAACAGCTACATGTGAGAATAATCACACTTAGATCTCCTAAAATGTGCCACTCCAACTTGTGTCAGTAATTTCAACTTCTAGCCGGGGAAGCAGCATATTTATCTTGTCAAAGAAGTAAAAGTTACTCCAGGTTTAAACAAGTCTCTCATTTCAACCCGGCGTAATTATTTTAGTTAGCCCTACTGGAAAATGGTTGAAGTGTATCTTTTGAAATAAAACATTATGTACCTGTTAGATGCTGGACTCTGAGTTTGTTTAATTCTTCTAACTCCTGGAATCACTTCTGTGTATTTGCTTCCTTTATAGGTGAGAGACTCCCTCAAAAATGTCTTCCATGAAAATATTATGCAACATCCAAGCAGGTTCTCAATGTAGAGATGTT
>JAOXXN010000102.1:25521932-25550799 GCA_026770055.1 Myrmophylax atrothorax | reverse complement strand
GAAGGGATGAAGGAATATAGAAATTTTTTCTTTCCTCTCACAAGCTGTTGATATTTGTAAAGTTTTGTAACTTCACAACATTTCTATCCATTTTTTCATCCACTGTTTAGCAGCTGGAGTTTCTGTATACTTTGAAAACCCTTTGTATGTTGAGTTATGGTATATTTTTATTTCGATTTTTAGCTCTTTTAAGTGATCTCAAGCTTCTTAAAACCTAAAATTAGTGGTAATAGCTTGGTTGAGTCTGGATAATGGTTTCCTAGCAAGAGAGAGAAAGATAATATGTTTCTACATTAGTATCACTTTATAGGATTTTTACAGAAGTATATAGTGAGTTCTCAGGTAAGATCAGAGCTGTGTGCTGCCTTGCACCACAAACATCCATCAAGTGAGATCTGATTTCTCCTTAAGAGAAGCTGTAAGTAGGTGAAAAAGAGTGACAAGGTATTATTTACCCCTTTTTGAAAGATGAGGAGCCAGGACCCAGGGACTGTCTGTATTAAGTGGCAAAAAAAAATAAATGGCTTTTTGAGTCCTGGTGTCCTGTTGTTATTGAATCCAGGGACCTGGATCTGGAGCATGTGAGAAATTTCTTATGGTTTATGCAGTTAATTTCTGTTGTCATGGAATGAAGAAATGCAAAAGGTGGATAAGCAGTCAGTATAGCATTTTGAGACAAGTCCAAGATATCCAAATAAACCAATGAGCTCAGTAAGTGTGTTTCAGGTATCACCAGAGAGACTGTACCTACCCTGTGAGCAACCCAAATATGTTAAACTACAGCCCAGTGAACCTTCTTCCTAGTATTTAACCTGCTAAATAGCTGTAATGACTAATTCTGAAATGTTTCTGTCTGTTTGTATATTGCCATCTTAACTGGAAAATGCCAAACTTAACCATATATAGAATCCATTATAAAATGCTTTTTCTCACTCTCAATGAAAATCATGCTGGGGTTTTTTTATGGAAAAAGAGAAACCAGAATGTTATTTGATAGGAATAACATGATGCTTTTTGGAGAAAGACATACAATTTTTTCAATTCAGTCGACACTGGAGGCTCATGTGCTTTTTCTCACTTTAGTGGGATCACAATGACTTGAAATTGGCTAGAGATGCAACAGCTAAACATGTCAATTTTTGGCATTTATTTGAAAGTAGACTACACAGGAATGCTGAATTAGCCCTCCTGCTGTGCAGCCTGAGGTGAGCTGGAGTTGAGTGATTGTTAGTGTCAGAATGAGTAGTAGTTCAATGGCATATAAGGGATATAATTTCTGTGGGTACCTCAGGATGTGAACAGAATGAACTGGGCTGTTAGTGGAGATCACTTGTGGGAAGAAATATGATTTCCTGACTATCTCTAATAATATTAAATCTAATTGATGTTTTCATACTCATTGCTAAGTATTATGCAGACTTGGCAAGTCATTAAGGACAGAGTTACTGTAAGATACAGAGCATTGAAACACAAGAAATTGAGACTCCAGATTTAAAATCATAGATCCCAGGGTCACAAACAGGAAGTTTGTGGGACAGGGGAAATGAACACAGTGCCATCTTGGAAATTTTAGTGTCAGATTGTAGCCTGAAAGAGCTTTTCCACTTTAACTGCTTTTCAGTGTAAAGTGTCATATTACTGCAATAAATTAGATACATTTCTTGTACACTATTTCAAGGGACAGTGGAGGATAAAACAGATGTGGAAAAAGTCACACCGTATGTCTGCATTTCTGCACATTACAGAATTTAAGCTGTCCCATTTTTTAAAAAAATGTTTGCTGTCCATCTCCTCGACCTACCTGAGTGCCTTTTAATACAACAATTCACCACTAAAGGCAGTTCCAGCAGTACTGCTGCTTTTCTAAAAATAGACTGCAAGAGCATCTTTGTTGTCTGCAGTGCAAATTGTTTGTTTTAATAGGAAGCTACGTGGTTACAGTATAATTTATTAAATTGCATGTTACTTCAACAACCACATCCATGCAAAACATAATGATTGTTACTGAAGAAATACAATTCTGAATCACAAAGTGGAAGGCACAGGAGTTTAGATCCAAGTGAAACCAGTTTTCATGTTGCATATATACACACAAGAATTCTGATTACAGGATATGCAATGTCTTCTGTTTGTAGCAATGCCAAGCCAAGATCAGGCTGGATGGGACACTGAGGGACCTGTTCTAGTGAAAGGTGTCCCTGCCTGTGACAGGAGGCTTTGTAACTGGATGATCTTTAAGATCTATTCCAACCCAAACTATGCTATGATTCTATGAAACCAAAATTCAAGTGTAGATTAAAGTATGTCCCAGTGAAATGAGCAGAAGAATTTCAGTGATGAAGGAATGTATTGCTGCAAGTCATTTTAGTGATACTCTTTAGTCAGGTTCTTGGAAGGTGATCTATATTTCAGCAGCCGTAGGCTGGGCCTGCCAGTGTTGTTGTCCAGGGAAGCATAAACTTTGAGAGATGAGCTGGCTTTGTACAGTCATAGCAGTGTGTTAGCCACTGCTTGTTCCTTTGCTCGTTCTCTACCCATCTTGCCTTACAAATCCAGGCTGGTTGCAAAGGTCTCCTGCATCAAACAGACCAAAGGCCAAGGACTGACAAAGCCTTCATGCTGGTGCAGAACTTTTGGTCAGTGTGATCAAGACAAGTTGGTGGTACAGCAGATGCATAAAAAGCCTTGGTTGTGATTTGAGTTAAAGGGCTGATTTTTACATCCTGATACAGGCTCCTGTCCTCACCTTGGGCAAGTTTCTTTCTGGTTTAGTGACCTTTTATAGCAATAGAGACGAGAATTGTCTGCAGTCAAGCTTTTGTCTTGTCCATGTAGATTTGGGAGCATTTTGTGGGGAAGGATTGTTCCTTGAAATTCCCAGCAGAGTGCAATCAGACTTCTGGTTTGGGGGTTTTTTTATTCTGGCGAAATACTTTTCAGTGTGCTGTCGTGTCATCTGGGATAAATGGTTGAATAGCTAGAAATTTGGTATTCTTTTTCTAACATCATTGTTTTCCTATTTTATTTTTTGTGTGTTTAATTTGTTTCCTTCATTCAATATTTAAAACTAACAAGCGCAAGCAGATGCAGAAAAAAAACTTGAAAAGCTAAAAATCAAATCAAAGAACCTTCCCACTTATATAATTCAATTAAACACATTCTTCCCATGATGCATTGAGGAAATATATTATTACAGACACAAATCACTTTGTAGTGTTGTATTATTAACTCCTTCTGGGGCCAGATGATTTTTCTGCCAGATTAGAAGGAAGGAGCAATAGGATGTAATGTCAATTAACCTAATTGCTGTGGGTCTTTCAACACTAGGGCTGATGTGCATTCCCAGAAAGGGGATACAAATATGTCTACATTTAGGATTTCTAGATCTTTGGAGAAATTTTAAAATACCCTGGACATCTCCCTGGTGATAGCTGTGTGCTCATCTGCCTGAGTATTAAAACTAGGCTATTTTTATTTAATTGGAAGATGGAAAGCTAGAGATTTCTCACATCACTCCGGTGGCAGATTTAAGATTTTACATATGTCAAAACAGTGCCATCTGGATTTGTTTGTATTGCAGTTAGCCTTTTGCAGGAGCCCAAGTGGCTATTTGAAAGCCACTATGGCATCCACATAACAAGTAAACGTAGGTCATGCATGGCCCTTTCCACTTTCTTGGGCCAACAAGGGGAACTCTTTGCTTACACAACTGCAGGTTAAGGGTGTCTTCGCCAGTGTCATAAAAAGCCCATCTGGACATAAGAAATAATATGAGTTAAAAGAATGAATCCCAGTTTTAAATATTCTCATTGTCTTGTCTTTCTATTTTGATTGTTTCATCTCTCAATTCTGTATGGGCATAAATTTAATTTTTGCATTTCCAAATGCAAGATTTGTCCAAGAGCAGATTGAGTTTTTTAGGGTGTTTCACATAAATAAAACATTTTACTTCTGAGTTAAAAAAACAAATGAAAACAAACACCCCTGCTTGAAATAACAGAAATGTGTTTTAATTGATTGAAGGCAATTAACAAAATTGGTTGCTCAACCCCCCTCCAATCTAGTTGGGAATTGTACAAGTGATAAACTTGGATGGTTTGCAAATTCCTGGAGGATCTTTGATTTGAGATTATGATTTTGTAACAAATCATGACAGAGCAAAGCTAACAGATGGTTAGCCTGTCCTTTAAAGAGACCTCCAACACTAGCTGGCAAAACTTCTGTTTGTCTAGGAGGCCAGCGATCTCATAATGTTATGGTAGTTTGGGACAGGAATGACTTAGCAAAGCTCACTGAAAGAAAAATTAATACATAAATAATACATAATTAATGGATCTTTCGAGCACAGGGTAGGTTAGTTTGTAACATTGGTTAATCAGTGGGATTCAGAATCTTTCAGATCCACTTCAATTTAATTTTCTTTAATTGACAGAGCTCACAGGTAGGTTTTCCTGGTTCTGTGCAGTTATTTCCTTAGTCTAGACTGGGGTTATGTATCAGCTCACATGTACTAAGCACCAGACGTGGAATTTGCCATATGCAGTATGCAAAGATGCTTGAAAAAGTTTTTTATTTGGTGTGACCTGATTGATTGTGCCTTGGGTGGTTATGGTATGGAAGTGCATAGTTTGTGATATTCGACCTAACTGTGGTGAAAACTGATGCCTAGGATGACCTTAAAAATAGGCCTTGTCTTTTCTATGTACCTTTATGGTACAAAAAAAATATGAGATACGAGTTCATCTGCTTAAAATGCTCGGTTCTGTTTTCCTTTGGTAGATAATGGTAGCTCTCACAAATGTTAGAAGTGTGTCGTGACCTTCCTGTTTTCTGCCAGCTGCTCTCCACTGGGTAAGGAAGGGAAGGCTAGTAGTGTAGCTGTTAGGCCTGGAGACCAGAGTGTTCCGCAGTTTGTCCCTCTCCATCTGTTTGGATTTGGAATTGGAAATAACTTTTGGATTGAGAACCTTGCAGAAAGTCAGCATTGAGCAGCAAATCCCTGCCAAGTGTGGTACTTCCTGGTGGCTGTGATAAAGCCCTATGGCTTGGAGACAGAGGGGAGGATAAATACGTGATTGTCCTCACTGGGGTGCAGCTGAGCTTGCCTAAGCCATGGCAGAACAATGGCATAAATTGAATGTATTAAAGAAAAGTGCTGCTTTTGTAGCATCAATTTAGTCAAAATGTGATGGTGGCGAAAGATATTTGGGTCCTCGTGTGTCCTCCATGCCCCACACACACTCTCTCCCTTTCTGCTTTCTCTGAGGGAAGGGCAGTGTGGTTCGTCCTAAGATAAGTACGCCAGGAGCTATTGCAGAAAGAACTGTCTGGACACTTGCACAATTAAAGTCTTTCAGAGACAGGGGAGCTGAGATGTTTGCAATTGAGTTTCGTGCACATTGGCAGGCATAAGGGTACAAAATGCTGCTGGAAACTGAGCCAGCTGGGCAAACTGGTCTCCTGAAGTTGCAGGCAGCTTTCCAGTGGATTCCACTCACCCTCACCCCCAGCACGGACAACTGCAGGATACATCCAACCCAAAGATGAAGATTTCTTTGTAGTAGGAGCTGTGTGAAAATATTCAAGTAATACTCTTCTGTTTAATTCTGGATGAATTTGAGGCAGAAACGCCTGCTTAAAGTAATGAACATATTCAGAGAAATTAGGGTGTCCTTAAAATGAGATAAAATGTTTTCTTTGGTTGCATGGATGTCCATGTAGCTACTGATGCTTCCGAAGTGTGATAAAATTTGTAAGGATGGACAGCTAGGAGGGCAGGGAAGGAAACTAATGTACCATGATGCCAGGTCTGTGTTTGATTTCCAAATAATTTTGTGGTTATGATCACTGGTTCTGTCTAGTCAATTTATGGATAAATTTTCCCTTTGAAAAATTACCTGTGTCAGTACTGGGGTTTTTGTTCAAGGAAAAAGAACATTTTTGGTGACACTCTTCAAGGAGAAACTTTGAAATCAAATTAAATTTTTATTGGTTTTCAGATTTCTGCTGCTCAGTATAGTTGTTGGAAAACAAGCCAATGAATAAATAGTCCACAAATAAAATTAGTTGGGTTTTTGTTGTAGGTTTTGTTGAGGTTTTTTATTCACTATTTCCTATGAAATGTCACCAACTTGAAATAAGGAATTTCACTGGGGGGAAAGAAATAGATGTTTTTCAACTCTTCTGTCAGTATATGCTCTGAGACACTGAGTAATTATGAATCTCAATATACCCCTTTATCTAAGAGCTTATATGTTTTATGGTTTTGTGGTTTCTGAGGTCTTGTTTTTTCTTTAGAGGGTTGGTGAAGAGATCAGCACAATTTAGCAGTAGATTTGACATTCATAGAGACAGACCTAAAAATCTGACTAGAAATCACATGTCCAGAAATCCCTAGTAAAGCAAAAGCTGTTGGGTCCACAATTTTTCTGAAAACAATGTTGGTTGTTTAGTTTTCACGTCCTAGTAAACATGAATAACGCTTCCCCAATCTCCTTCTATGTCTGTTATACATTATTTTATAGTTCTGTGTTGTATTCCACTTCAGACATCATTTTTTTTCAGGCTAAAAACATCCCAGTCTGTATAATCTTTCCACATTCCAAAAATGTTTTATGCCATTGAACCACCTTATGGCTATATTCTGAATTTTTTTTTTTCCAATTCAGCTATATTTTTTTTCAGGTGGAGAGACAAAAGCTTCAGTTTTCAAGTTGGGATCACATAACTGTTAATACGTAATATAAACTTGATGCTTTCTGGATGGCTGATTATCTACATTTTTCTTGCAATTGCTAATAACCTCTTTAGGGTTTTGCCCATTTTTGAGTCCAGAACTGATGTTTGCATCCAACAGTTTACAAGCCTTCAGGATTCCTGAATGACAGTAATGGATTTACAACCTATTTCAAGGGGGTGTTTGGTGAGAATGGTTCTGTCTGTGTGCTGTGGTACTTTGCATTTGTTGATCCTATTTATTTTCCATTTTACTGCCTGATTGTTCCATTTCATCAGATACTTGTGCAGCTTTTCAGTCAGCCTTTATTTTCACAAGCCAGCAAGTTTCATGTTATCATAAAGTTGTGTTAGTTCTCTGTCCTCTATGTTTTCCTTGATACAACATTTCGGAAGACAGAAATAGCATGGATCAGACTAGATCTCCATAAAGGTGCATTCCCTTTTGTCATGAATCAGCTTAGTTTGGGTCGCTTTTTTCTTTCAGTGGTTTTCAACAAAAACTTGATCAGAGTGCAAATGCAGAGTATCAATTGTACCATCAGTATCAATCTATAAACTGATTCCTTTGAAGACTACTGATAAATCTATGAGGTTTGTATTCCCTCTTAAAAAACAACGTATATTTTAATCATTATATAATCATCTACTTGTTTGTTTATTCTGTTTTTTAAAATAATTTCTACTGATTTATGGATTTATTTGAATGTGGTCTGTCTTAAAGGCCCTTAAAATATGCTCCTGCATTTGCCACCTTCTGTTTCTCAGGTAATGAAGTAAATTTCCTTGATAGGATAGACATTGCAGCTAATAGTTGGGCAATTCTATATTGAATTTCCTTGTGGAAGAATATTAATTGAGCCTAGTGGATATCCTCTGTTCATTTTATATGTTAATTCAGTACTTCAATTTAAAATATTTTTCTCACCCATATCTCAAAAAGAGCTTAGAGTTGAAAATACCCTAAGCTGTATCCTATTCTGCTCTGATGCAAAGAATTAATTCACCATCTCAGCTATGGCCTTGACTTTTTCAAGGCTGTCTTGCAGAGTTTTTATCAGGGTTTTTTTTCCTGTCACATGTTATAGAAAGTACTTATTGCTAGTTTTCATGCCTTACAATTTTTTTAAGTCCTTTATTATGTTGGTATTCTGTATTCACAGAGCTGATCCTGACATTCATTTTCATCCTTTAATTGTGACTGCTTTTTTAGAAGGAATTCTTCCTGCTTCAAGAGGCTTCTCTTAGTCTCTGATTTTGCCAGACGGTTTTTATTTCTGTGCCTTTAAAGAAATTTGTTTTCAGAATTGGTGGCTTTGAGTTCTTTTAAATTGCCAATGTGATGAATTTAAAATACTTAATTTAGTCTGTTGTTGCTTTTAACTTCTAACAAACAAGTGCTAGTTTTTAAGTACTTTCTTTTTTTGAAATCAATCTCTGCTTTAAAAGAATAGTTTTGTGGGTGTGTGTAACTCTGCACTTGTGTGTTGAATTACAATGTCTTATGGCCAGTGTTGCAGAGTAGCTCCTCAGTAGCAGTGTTTTAATCCTGAATGCTGCTTAGGTGTAAAGCACACATTGTGTCTGTGTGTTGGATAACTTGCCTACCAACTCCAGCAATTATGCATTTCTATTTTCAAAAACTTGGAGTTTAAGATGATATGACAGTTACATTCTATTTAAAGGGGGCAAAGTCTTCTCTCTTTTTTCTAGTCTTGGATATTTTCTTACTGCCTTATCTACCATTGTGTGAAATATCGACATCATGTGGTCATGGTTTTGGTAATCCAGATCTAACTTCCACAAATGTGGAAGAATTTCAATCTGTATAGATATCGGGGTGACCAGTAGTAACTCATTGTCCCCTACTGGCTTCTAACCTTGTTTTAAACATACCACCTTTCTTCTACCAGTGTTTCCCACTCCATCCTTACACACTTTGTGCCCTGCAACTGCCCTGCCTCCTCAATGTGGCTGTTTTCCACTAGTATGTCTGCTGGGGTGTATTCTCAAATACACAAGGCATAACCCAGATTAGTTAGACTTCCAGAATTAGCACATTTACATTTGACATAAACATAGAGATCTGCTTAACACACTGCCTAAATTTCCTGAGACTATGCTTTACTGGTTAAAATGTGTGCATTTTGTTGGGTTTTGTCCTGTTCTATAATCAAGAGTAAGGAATTAGCACAATTCATTCCTCGGTAAGTCAAATGAACACTAGCATAGAGAGAAATTTGACTCTCTGAAAATGCTAATCTGGCACTCTCCAAGGATATCATATAATAAAAGAACTGTGAGCCTGCAGAATTGTGGCATACTCTTTTGGTCATTATGTATTGATTTAGTGCTGTTTTAAAGAGCTGTTGTCTTAAGGCTGTGTTTTCTCCACATGGGTACTGATTCAGGTGTTCATTAATGCTATACTGCAGAAACCTGGTGGGTTCAAATGTGCATGAAACTGTAGCATTGATGTAGATGCACTTGAGAGCATATCAGTGTCCTTCTTTATTAGAAAGTAAATTTGTGTATTTTCACATTTCTCTTCTGTTTTCCAGAGAACAAGCTCATCTTTGAAGACTGAGCTGTGAACATATATCCTAACCCAGCTTATTATGCAGGCTTCACTGTATGCAGAAGGTTTGAAAGGAAATCCTTTAATAGGTTAATTTTTGTCTCTGTGGGTTGCATTGTCTAAAAACATTTACTTTTTTCTTCCCTTCTTTGTTACTTTTCAAGGTGTAACTACTCATACTGCTTTCAGGATAAAAAGAAAAACACCTTAAACACAGTGCCTTCATCTTAATATTTGCAAAAAATGTTAGGTGTTCTTATTTCTTGTTCTAAAGGCAAGCTCTTTCATGGATCCTATTCACGGATCCTTTCTTTCACCTATGATCAGGAGAAAAAAAAGAATAAAAGAGCCCTGTGTGGTAGATTTCACAGCTCAAGGAGAAGGGCTTGTTAGGGAGCTATTGATTGCTCCCTCCTCAACCCCCATCTCTTTTTCTATACTTAAATGGGAAATACTGGTACCATCAGGGACAATTAGAAGATTTCTAGTTTTTAAGTGTCTACCTAGGTATGATTTAGGGAAGAACTATATGGAAGTGAAAGGCAAAAGGGCAGCTTACAAGAAGTGTGGTAAAATAACACTCTGAAAAAAATAAACTCTCCGTTTTATAGAATCACAGAATGTGCTAAGTTGGAGGGGACCCATCAGAATCATCAAGTCCAACTCCTGGCCCTATGCAGGACACCCTAGGAATCACAGCATGTGCCTGAGAGTGTTGTCTAAGTGCTTCTTGAACTCACACAGGCTTGGTACTTCCCTAGGGAACCTGTTCCAGGGCCCAGCCACCTTCTGGGGGAAAAAACCTTTTCCTGGTATCCAACCTAAACCTCCCCTGATTCAGCTTCATGCCGTTTCCTCGAGTCCTGTCTCTTGTCATGAGAGCGAAGAGATCTGTACCTGCCTCTCTGCTTCCCCTCATGATGATGTTGAAGACTCCAGTGAGGTCTCCCCTCAGTCTCCTCTTCTCAAGGCTGAACAAATCAGGTGACCTCAACTGCTCCTCACACAGCGTCCCCTCCGGATCCTTCACCATCCTCACGCCCCTCCGTTGGACTCTCTTAATAGCTTAATGTATTTTTCATATTGTAGTGTCCTAAACTTCATGCAGCACTCAAGGTGAGACTGCACCAGTGCAGAGAAGAGCAGCCTCTTCATTTGTATTGAGACATTATATTGAAATTATTGACATGGTGGTTTAAAATATAATTCTACACTTCCCTTCATTTAAATTATTTGCCTTCACTTAAGCTATAACTCTGATTTGATTTCTTTAAAAGTATTCATTAAAGTAAATGTTGCGCTGCAAGTCCATACAGAAATAAATTCATTTTTTTAATATATTTCTAAAACAGCATGTGAGGCTCCTAAACCTAGTGCCATGACATGCAAGGTTTAGGAATATTTTTATACTTCATTTTTTTGTTGTTCCCTTTTTAAATGGAGGTGTCCAGCAGAGGATGACAACTAGCAGTTTTTGTTTGCCTTACTATGGGAGATCTATTGCAACTACTTAAAAATAGTGATCTTGCTGTGAAAATCAGCATCACGTATTTTGGTGTTAGAGGATGTGAAGACACAGTTTCCCTAGGATGACCCTCTTTGGGGAAATGACAAGAATGAAACTCTTATTGAAGGTCCTAGGGGCAATACAGCATAATGCAAACCAGTTTGCACATTTACAGAAACCTCTGTTGCAGAGAAGCTCCTCTTGCTGCAAGGATCTATTTCCACATTCCTTCCCTTGTGTTCATCCACACAGTGGTCATGGTCGTTTTGAAATAAGTTTTTTACAAATCCTGAAATTTCCAACTTACTGAGAAGTTCCTATCCCCTTTTAATTTCTAAAAGAAAAGTTTTAGAGCACATTTTTTTATGGCTTACTGTGATCTTCGACCTGCCACATGTATCATGACCTCTGTATGTCCTACCATAACAAAATTTACAGGTGTTTGTGTATGCTAGCAAAATCTACACTTCAGAGTTGGAATTTCAGGCCACCTCCTTCTTGCATAACTAACAGAAAGTTACTTTTTTTTTATACTGTAGTTTAGAGAACATCATGATCTTCAGAGCCTACTGTTGAGGATTATTTGGTGTGGTTGGTGTAATGAAATGTGTGGTCGAAACTTAATGGTCAGACGTGCATTTGGAAGACGTTGCACATATGCCTGCCAAGATGTTGCAAAGTCTCATCTTACTGTATTGCAGGAGGAAGTGAAGTGGTTTATTTAAGTTGTTTTAGTGTCCTCAAGATTAATTTAATGTGGTTCAATGATGGACCTGAATGAGAAAGTGGAATGACAAGACTCAAATGTAGGATGCTACAAACATTACGGTAATGGTTTTGTAGAAAGGAGATATGTCAATTAAATTTAGCCCTCCTGTGGTAAGAGACAAGTCTATATATAAACTCAGGCCAGGACTATTCTTGATGTACACAAGCATGGTTTCACTGCCCTGAAGAGTGCAGTAATGATTTATGCCAATACAGGCATAACTCATGGTGGATTAATACAGCAGAGTTTGCAGTTTAATACAGCATGGTTGAAAAAAGTCTTGAGAAATATGTGGGCAAAAAGTTCTATTGTTTTCTAATTTACAATTAAATAGTATTTTTGTAGCAAAACATAACAAACCTTAGAAACAATCACTATTATTTCTACACACTATTTGTGTACTTTATGATGATGGCATTCCTGAGAGATCTGTAAGGTAAACAGCACAGTGAGATCAGTCTACAGTGCCTTTTTGTGTAATGTTAGCTGTTATCTTGGTTAGGATGTGAACTTTCCCCTATTCAAAGGAGAAGAAGGAAATACAGAATCATAGAATAGTTTCAGCTAGAAGGGACATTCCTACCTTTGTTCTACTCCAAGCCCCCTTCAATGAGTAGGGACATCTTCTAGTAGATCATGTTGCTCAGAGCCTACTCTAATCAGACCTTGAACATTTCCAGGGATGGGGCATCCACCATCTCTCTGCAGCCTTTTTCAGTGTTTTACCATGGTTCGTTGTAAAAAGTTTCTTATCTATATCTGGTTTAATCCTATTCTCTTTTCATTTAAAATTATTACCCCTTGTCCTGTTACAACATACCCAGCTAAAAAATTTGTCCCCATCTTTCTTGTACGCCTTCTTTAGGTACTGGAAGGTGCTATAAGGTCTCTAGAAGCCTTCTCTTTTCCAGGCGGAACAAGCCCAACTCTCTCAATCTGCCTTCATAGGAGAGGTGCTCCAGTCCTTTGGGCATTATTATCCCCCTTCCTCTTCAGGTCTAGTTTAAATCTCTGCCAGTGATTCCCACCAGCTTGTGACAAAGACCCTCTTTTCCCTTTGAGATAGATGAATCCTGTCTGATGCCAGCAAGCCTGGTGCTGCATAGGTCATATTATTACTGAAAAACCCCAAGATGTGGTGCTGTCACCAGCCGTGGAGCTGTGTATTACTAGGCCAGGCCTATCTGATTTTTCCAGTGTCACTGTCCACAACTGGAAGGGGAGGGGAAGAAGTAACGTGTGCTTCAGATTCCTTCACCAACTGTCCTAAGGCCCTGAAGTCTCTGTTGATCATCCTTGGATTATGGATTGTGGCTTCTTCACCACCCACATGGAAGAGCAGGGTAACAGTCCGATGGCCATACCAGGCTAAAAATTTTCCTGGTGGTGTGTTTAACCTGGGTTTCAGGGAGGCAGCAGACTTCCTTAAGAGGAGTGTCTGTCCATCATACTGGACCCTCTGTTCCCCTCAGAAAGCAGTTACCTACAACTATACCCTGTTTTTCTTCCTTGTGGAGACTGATGGGGGGGGGGGGGGGGGGGGTGTGCATAGGGTATAGCAAAAAAATGTGTATTCATGTGAATTTCAGTGCATCATAGAACACTAGAGAAAATCAAGCTTTCCTATTTTTCTTCTTGCACAGGATATTACTTTACTGATCCAAATGAAAATGCTATCAAACTTTGTAACAGGGAAATAACGTGAGATAATGAAGCACAACATTCATCTGAGGTCATTGTTGCATGGAAAAGCTAACACATCTCTGGTGTCATCTTGCTGGATCCGTCTGGCAAATTATAACCAGAGGGATACCAAGTGTACAGCACTAGCTGTTTAAATGTACTTTGATGAAGCTAAATACAGGGAAGGCTCCCAGAATTTTCCAACACTGCCAGACATAAACACATTCATTGCATTGTTAATCCCACTAATTTAATGTAAAGCATGAAGGTCTCCATGAGATTAATGCAGAAGAACAGCTGAAATCTATGATTAGTGTTGGCAGTGGAAGAGTAGTTTCAGTCTGGTGGCTAAGGTTAATCTAGTCAAGGTACTAGGAAAATATTTATCCTTGCTGTGATGTAGTTTAAAATATTATCTGTATGTAGGATTGCTTTTAAGATAAAGTGCAGAAGGTTGAACAGAAACAGGAATTAGCTGCTGACTTTTACCTTAGACTTGTAATTCACAGGTTTAATTTTGCTGCTTCTTGCTTCTATTGTTATTAATTTATGTAGCAGTGATAATATTAACAGTGATAACAGCTTCACCTCCAGGTGCTCCAGAGACAGGGCAGATTCTAAAAGCTAAAGATAGGGATCAATTCTCCATCAATGACATGCAGTTACGCAAGATGCACTTTCACATATTTGTGCAAAGAGTGTCTCTCTCAGTAGGGTAAGGAAATTGCACTTGGCTCATTGCTGGGAGGAAGGAGGGCAACCTGCCCAGCTACAGATTGGACCAGACACATGGGCTACATCTGTATGACTAAATAGAAGAAGACAGAGACCATTTTCTCTTCCTGAGGTCAAGTGATGTAGCTCTTATACTATCCATTTGGTAAATTCCCTTTTCTTCAAAAGAAATCACCGTACCCAAGCTGCTTATTGAGAAAGATCTCTGGTGGATGCAATACCTCAGACTTGTCCAAGATATAATCTGGCAGACTCTGGAAACAGATTGACACTAATTCAAACTGAAGATCAAATTGTCCATTTCAGTGTGGAAAGGTGCTACTGAACGAAGAAAGAAAATAAATCAGAATTTTCTAAGGGTGAGTTAAAACAGGGGGTGAAAGGCATAAAGAATTAAATAGTTCTCCAATATTTTGTTTAATTTTTTGGTCTAAATAGAAATGTCTCATTGTCCTTAAAGAGCCCAAGAAACTTCATATTTTTAATGTCATCATCATTAAACATTTTTTTTTGTTTGCTGCCTCTTTAAAATGAATATTCTTTAAATTTTTTTAAACGTTTTTGCTTGCAAAGTATTTTCACAATGTAAAAACTGTTAAGTTTTATTGGGAAACCTGTGAATAGTTCTACTAACTGTCAACAGAAGGATAATAAGTAATGTCCTTAATGTAAATGTGGTTTACATTGGGCAGTCATCTATCTGAGGTTAATGATGTTGTTAACAGCATTTGTTCCTGTATTTGGAAAGTAACTAACCAGAGAGAAAGGTATGCATGCAGTGTAATGGGGTAGATTAGCGGCAAATAATTTCTCACTTGAGCAGATTATTCAAGGAAGTGATGAATGAGTATGGACCCTGCCACATTACTGCGTCTTGTCTCCCCTGGACTACCCTGCTGTCTACAGAAACTGCCAGTAGCTCAGAGGTGACTAACTAAGGCTCGGTGGATGTTGCATTGCTGGAGCACAGCAGTCAGCCCCTCAATAAGTAACAAAGGTAGTGCAGTCCCAGTAGGACTCCTGCTTGATCACCCATGCAGCAGCCATTCATTGTAATCTTCCTCTATAGAGGAAGTTAAACTACCTGTTTGTAGACCAATTTTTACTTTTTTATTTTTACTTTTTTTTTTCCATTTGGGGTGGAGGGTTGAGGTTGAGAGCTCTCACGTCCTCAGATAATAGGTTATGGGAGGATAATTTTGACAGGTGTCTTGTATTCTTTTCCTCCCTCCTCCCTAATAGCAGCTCTGGCAGTGTGCCAGGGGACATTATTTCTGAGGTTCTTGTCAAGGATGGGTGTTTCAGAGAGAAAAATGTAGGTGCTGTTAGGAAAGAAGAAACATAAGCAGAATAGAGGCTTTAGGAAGGTAGGATAGACTTCAGGCTAGCTGAAGTCATGATATTCAACCTGGAAGCTAAAACGTGAGCCTGTAAACAGACAACTCCACTGAGAAGGCTATTAACCAAAACTAACAAGTTACCTTTTGTCATGAAGAACATGGTATATTAATAGGAAAGACACATGAAGGACAAAGAGTTGCTCAGAGTTAACTGATGTACTAAGAGGACACAACCTGCCCTCCAGTTTTTGGTCTCTGAACCAGGCTGACAGGCTGACAGCAGTGAAACCTGCTTAAATCTGTGGAAAAGGTTCTAGCTGACTGTCGTAGGCAGTCAAGTTTCTTGAAATAAAAAATATCCTTCACATTTAGAAATTGGTTGAACGAACAGTGAAAGAAAATATAACTTGCCTCTTGGGAAAGACAGGTGGATAGATTTGCCATCCATGTGCCAAGTGCAGCTGTGTGGTATGGAAAACAGAGCTCTAAACTGCACCTCTTTAAGAAGCTGAGCAGTCCTCCTTGTCATCCTTTCCTTCTCCCCATAGTCTGGCCCCTTCTAACAGCAAAAGGATTTTTAAAGGCCAGATGGTGAAAGAGAGCAGCTCCCAGAGGCCAGGTCCTGCCACCAATGCCTGTGCTGGACAGCTGCTCTTAACTCACCCTCCAAATGAGGTGGAGCTTTTAGCAGCTCCCTGTCAGGGCACAGGCCAATTGAGATGACAGCAAAGCCATTTCACTGTGTTTCTTCATGACAAGATATTAACAGTTCTTGCTTCATGTATTAGGCAGGACTTTTTCCATTACATAAGCAAAGCAACATTTTTTGCTGTTGGCATGCACAGGATGCAGGCATGGTGAAACGTAAAAACCCCCAACATTTAGACTTTGAAGTTATCTTTGGCTTTTACATCTTTTTATGTTTTAGGACTGGGCTGAGATGAAGTGAGGGAATTTCTATAATTGTCTAAACTGACAGCTAGTTTCATTTTGCAGCAGAAACTAAATGTATTTTTTAATTTTCATTGTTAAAAAAAGGCACCACAAACCTGTCCATACCTAAGGTGTTGCAAACAGGCACTGATGCAGTATAATTGTTCTGCAAAAAGAAACGCTGTAGCATGCCATTAAAATCAGAGGCTGCTGAATTTCCATATGGTGCATTTATGGCTGTATTGTGTCCTTGTCATGGTAGCATCCAAGCAGAGATGTGGAACCCCTACCGTAACTTGGTTTCAGATTTTTATGTTGTTTCTTCATTAAAAATTTGTGCTATCTTTCAAGTGCATGCTCACTCAAATACTTGAGGAGGTCCTCGGAGGTGTTCACCAGGAACCACGTTCTGTGTCACAGCAAAAACTCCTAGCTACTGATCTTTTTCATCCTGTTAAGGAAGTTTAAAGGGGAGAATGACATTGTTTTACTCTTAAGTACTGCAGTTTTAGGATTTATGACAGGCTTAGCTGCTTGTTAATCTCACTTTGGTTTCTTCACTAAGCTCTGGATAGCTTGAATTAAGTGTGCTTCCGTGCTTTTCCTTCAGACACTGAAAGCAGCATACTGTGATGTCACAAGTGAGATTTGAAGGTGGAATGCTTATTTCTATGCTTGTATTTCTTTTAGTGAAGGTTGGAATGTTGTAAATTGCTAACATCTGTGTTATATGCCCTCTGCACATTTATAATCTGATTCTTTTTTTCCCTCAACTCAGTTCATTGGAGTTACTGTGGCAGAAATGAGAGTTTTCAATATGTCTTAAAATATCTCCCCTAGAAGGTAGTTAACCTCAGGTCTGCCTGCTCACCGTTCAGGGCTGATGATTGTGCTGATGTTCCTGCTTGCATACTCATTTTGAACCCATCCGATTACCTGCCTAACAAAGTGGGAGAGCAAAATGTATTCAGCAGAGCCATTATGGGAACCACCTTCTGCAGATCTGTAAATAAGTTGCCATTTGGTGTGCACAGAGTTGGTGCAGGGGGAGACAGATAAAGTCCTATCTGATCCTGTCCTTTGAATTGACTGGGCTTTCATGAGCAGACACTTCACTTGCATCCAATTTCCACTTCTCTGTCTGAAGGTGGAGACCAATCTAAGAGTTTGGCCAAAGGGTGATCTAAGGCACATCAGATCTCACTGGTATTTTCTGGCATAGCTCTGAATTAATGCATGAGGTAAAGAAATAAATGTGTGTCTGCAGGGTTATCAAACAACTGTCATATTTCACCACAGTTGTGTGACATTTTCCTGAACTGCTCCTGAAAAGCTTTTGGGATCCCTTTGAAAAAGGGATGTAAAAAAGAGTTGTAAAAATAGGCAATTTATTTGAATTGTTGTTTTTCCTGAGGAAGTCATCCATGCAAATTCCAGGTATCAATGGTTGTTTTGAGATTTAAACTTTTTTTGGAAGTTTTCTTTTTCATTTAAACTAGAATTCTATTTTGTTCTACTTCACTGTAATCCATGAGCTGGGTGAGTTGAGCACTGGGAAAAGTGTTGGATATGCTTGTCTCATTCTCATTCTTCCCTGCATACTGACAGCTGCTGCCGAAGAGGCAGCACTGAGCTGTTTGGACCCTGCTCCAAACCACTGCAGCTGCTCTTACCTCACCTCTTCGTGCCAGTGGGACCTGCCTTTGCGGGCTCATAAAAAAAGCCTCATAAAATATTACTGTGATGCCATGGTCTGTGTCACAGCAGAGCACGGTGCAGCCAGGCATTGTGAAACAAGCTTGGTCTGAGAGGCTACCCTGCTCATGGCAAGCTGTTAACCTTGCAGCCGCTGGCGCTGGGGGAAAGCTTTTGCCTTCAAGAAGATGGTGGTAATATTTGGCACTAATGGAGGTTTTTGATTTATAAGCCCCATAGAATGCCAGAAGCAGAATTTCCCAGGTAAATCATCAGTCTGTTGCATGTGCAGGGCTTGTTAAAAGACAGATTTCAGTGTTATGCTCCCTCCCAGAGCAACTGTGTTGCATGGGAAATGGCATGTGCGTGCTTTGTTTTCCACACTTGTTTGTCATTTTGTTCCTGAGAATTAATCCTTTTATCATCAACAAGTTGTAATAGAGGCCGTTTCTCAAGAGAACATATTTCGGCCATTCTCACCAATAAGTTTACTGTTAATCAATATTTGAACCTCCAGGGATATGAAATCTGGTACTGAATCCCAGTTTCATCTTCTTTAATGGATGGATTATTTCTGTGTCAGCTGTGGATTTAAGTTTTCAGGTGACCATCTGTGGCAATTGGTGTTATTCAATCAATGGTCTACAGCCCACAGGTGGTCCATAAAGCATCAGAAGGTGATCTATATAGCAGTGGGAGTTGGAAGCGAAAATCAAAGCAATCCCAAAGGCATACACAGTGACACCCAGCAGTTAGCAGCAAGCAGTGATGTGCCAGCTGCACACAGAACCACCTCATAGGTGCAGATCAATGGATACAACACTGCCTGTGGATTTCTTGCTCCCAAAAGTGTCATTAGCTTTTTGGTTATTAGAGAAACTTGAGAAAAAGTGCTGTAAGGGATGTATTGCACTTCTGAATAGTTTATTTTTACCAGTGTGACTGTTTCAATGTGGGAAGGACATTTTAATGTATTGGCACATCAGGTTTTGAGAGAACTGATCTGCAGGCTGGATGTGGGTAATTCTGCCTCTTCCTTGGGGTGTTGAGGGAAACTACCTAGTATAGATACCTGTGAGTAGACATCTGCATCAGCTTACAAGTGGTGGGGGTACAGCTGTGTCTGTTTTACCTGGCAAAACCGCAGCCTGCTTTGATGGCATAGGCAGTCCCTGAAGTGTGCGGGACATCCCATCTGCCGGGAGGCAGGGACAGCCTCTGTGTCTGCTAACACTCATTCCTCTTGCTTGCACAAGCTTCGCAAGAAATGTCTTTACAGATGGTTTGCCCTGTCAGGTGTCAAGACTGCCCTTACCAGCAGCTACAGGTAGTTTTGAACTGCCTCTACAGTCTTCCACAGGAAGGGCCACTGATCACAGCATCTTGCTGTGTGGCCTCAAGGGCTGCATTCCTACCTGCCTTTCAAGCAGGAATTTGTGGGCTGTCAGCACACAATGGTATTTGCAAATATCCTACTTCTCCTTACTTTGTAACTGCAAGAAGATACATCTGGTGGTGATGTGCTTTTGACCTTGGTCTTTCTCCCTGAATGTTTGGGGGTTATATAAACCAAAAAAATATTACCTTGTGGGCTTGTCATGCAATGTGCAGTATTGACAGCCTTGTGTATGAGAGGATCATGAGAAAAAAAACACAGACCCTTGTTTCACTAGGTTACTATATTAACGTGCACTTTTTCTTTTGTCTCTTAATTTTCACCTTTACTTGCACTCCAATCACTGCATTTTTAGCAATCCAGTCCTCACAATTGGGAGGATTGGAAACTCTTTGCTCCACCTCTGTGCCTTTTCTTCTTTTTTCTTCTTTCTTTTTTATTTTACAAAAGGTGAAACTTTTACCTAATCACAGGATTCCAAGAACATGAGCCTTCAGAGCAAACAAACAAAGAACAACACATTCTCCTTCATGCATCTTATATATCCAGTGTCTTACTAAAAATGTGAGCACTGCCACAGCTCTCACTGTGAGGCTTACTCTCTGCTGGCAATTTCGTTACTGAGAACAAATTTTTCACTTGAAATGTAAGGGAAAAATTCTGAAAGACTCTCTGCTGGAATTTGAATTTGGATCCTATGTGGAAAGCAGTGTGAGTATGCTCAGAACATCCAGAAGTGCTACTTGTGCCACTCTTCAAAACATATCTAATGGACAAAGCTGCTAAAACTGCTGTATGTGGCTAACTTTGAATTAAGATCAACAAGAATCGCCGTTCAAAAAAAGAAATGTAGTCATATAATATAGCTTAATTTGTGAGAGGTTAGTTAGCCCTCACATACTACTTGTAGAAAGCAAGCTCTTGTGCATAAAAAGTTCAAAAGTAGAGGTTCAGGATAAGCAAAGCTTTGAGGACAATTGAGATAGCCAAATTTCTTGCCCTTTTAAGCCTGATAAGCTCCTAAGAAAAATAATTTTACTGATCTGTCATGGATTAACCTCAAGCATTAACTGAGCCCCCACAGCTTTTCACTTTCCCCAGGTAGGATAGGGGAGTGAATTGGAAGATTAAAAATGAGAAAACTCATGGGTTGAATTAAAGACGGTTTAATAGGTAAAGCAAAAGCCACACACACATAGGCAAGTGGAACAAGGTATTCCTTCGCCATTCCTGATGGGCAGGCAGGTGTTCATCCATCCCCAGGACAGCTGGGCTCCATTACTTGTAACAGTGACTTGAGAAAACAGACACCGTCATGATGAACATTCCCCTGTTCCTACTTCTCCCCTCAGCTCTATATGCTGGGCATGTCACTGTATGGGATGTAATATCCCTGTGATCATTTGGGGTCAGCTGTCCTGGTGGTGACCCCTCCCACCTTCTTGTGCCTCCCCAACCTTCTCTCTGGTGAAGTGATGTGAAGAGCGGAAAAGGTCTTGATTCTGTGTGAGTCCTGCTCAGCAACAACTGAAACATCTCTGTATAATCCAGAGCATAGTCCAATGCAAGCCACTACATAGAAAATTAACTGTACTTCAGCCAAAACCGGCACCAGATCACATGTTTTGAAGGGTGGTTCTTCACTGAGATATCTGGAATTGTGAGAGATCATTTCAGTAAAATTTTTCATCTTCAGAGGCAAGAAATACCAGTAATGAAGTGCAAAGAATGTTTTAGGAAATGAGATGTATGCAGTCTTTTGCATTCATGAGTGGGTGGAAACTCAGGCTTATTGTATATATAAGAGAATTTTCCCAGATTACAGTTTTTAAGGTGAAATGAAATAAACAAGGTACAGTTTTGAAGGATTGTGCTATAGAAATGTTCTAGGATTTTTTTTATTGAATATAATTTTAATGTAACAATTAAATACTGGTTTTAGTAAAACAAGGGTACACTGAATTTGAAGTTTTACACCTGTAACTCTCTTATCTATAATAAAGTTTGGAAAAAAGTTGGAATGCTTACATGTGAGTAGAAATTTAAACAGTTGCTAATTAGTCCTTTTATTCCTGAATGGAGGTGAAACCCTTAATCTCTTTCCCTCAGCCATCAAAAATTAATTGTAGGTCTGCTTTAATGGGTTTATTCCAATCTGTGGTCACACGTTGTGTAGGTGAATGCTGTCAGTTTTTGAACTGCAGAAGCATTTAAAACTGGTGCAACTTTTTGTGCTAAAATTTTATACTTACGAAGCAAAGAACCTCTTTTACAAATATGGTTTCCTGTGATATTATTTTTTGTAAGTTCTGTCTTCAGTTTTCACGTTCTACAAAACTGTTAGCTTCAAATTTCAGTCCTAGCTGAGTTTCTCAAATGTTCTGAAGATTGCAGGAGGTCTATGATATTCCTGGCCCAATAGTACAGAGTAAGTGTGTAAAGATAAATGGAAAATGGTTCAGGCAAAAATACAGCTTGGATGCTTGTCTTAAGGTTTGTCTTTGAAATCCCTTGGTCATTCTTCATCTATGAGAGAATTTCCTCTTGTTAAGTGATAATTGTGATAGGGTCATTAATTTTGGCTTTCAGTTGCAGGCAACTAATCATATAGGTAAGCAAAACATTACATTGTTATTGTTTGCAAGCTTTAACTCTCTCAGGTGCAAACATGGGCGAAATGCTGAATTCTCCTGTGGACTGACTGAGCCTTTAATTTCTTCCTGTGTCTTGCTTGACTTCTCTGTTAAATATCAATGTATACATGGTCCTGTTTGTCCTCCCAGGCTCTGGACAACCTTAGTTGCTTGTCACCATCATTTTCTACCTATTAAGTCATCATGGGCTAAATTGGGCCCTGTCTTTCGCTATGCTGAAGGGACTGTGGATATTCTGGGAGTTGATGGAGTAGTACAGTGCACAGGGATATCCTGGGTTGGGAGAAATTGTGCAGCATCTTCTGTAGCATCTCCATCTACAATCTGCTTTTCTAAGTCCCTGTGTACATCCCCCTACTCTGTTGAGGTGCTATGTGTGTGCTGCTGTCTCTCTCATTTTCCTCCATAAGAGATGCAGCACTTAGAAGAAAACTTGAGAAATTTAAATAATTTTGAGTAGTTTTTGAGACTGAGAATTGGCAGTTCACAGCCTTCATTCAGTGCACCGCACTCACCTCTTGTTGCTAAATGTCTCACCAAGGCTCTCTGTCCTTCCAGGTTTTCACAGGGAACAGCAACGCTGACAGTGTGGTTCATCACAAGCTGCTGCACTCCATGAAAGCTCGTTTCTTGCGCTTTGTCCCTCTGAAGTGGAATGTTGGTGGGCGGATAGGACTGAGAGTTGAGGTCTTCGGCTGCTCCTATAGTAAGTGTCTATATCTTAAACAACATTTTCTCAAAGAGCTTTGTCTTGATGCTGTCAGGGCAGTTGGAAGTGTCCAGTACAATTTTTATGAGTTACAATGTAGCGTTAAATGCATTGCCATCACTAATTTTTTCAGTGGTTGTTCTTGTTGTTTTGCCAAAGGATGTGCTGGCCCATCTATCTCAGCTGCTGAAGCTTTCTGAGCTGAGCCCAGCACAGAGCAATTTGCTGCTTCTTGTGAGTGCAAGGCAGTCAGATGCTGGAGGGCACAAAGCTAATTGGGTTCTTTTTAGGGCTATATTTGTTTAAACAGTTCATTTTTGTTTTTAAGGCAAGTTAATTAGTTGTTGAGGGAAGTGCTGCAGATTGTGCAGCTAGTACATGTATTTGCGGCTGATGAGTTTATAGCTCAAGAGTGCAGAGAACTTGTCTGCTGCTTTAACTACTTTTACATGAGTGCTTTCTTTTGCTGCCATGTCATGATGATCCTCTAAGACATGGTCTGTAGCACTTTGTCACATGGGCATCCTACAAATATTTCTGCTTTGGGGCATTTTGGCCACATATCTTGGTGTAGTGCTCCAGATGTGTGACGTATCACCATGGAAGAGTGTGAATGTAAAGCAAAAGGAACCAGTGTTGCTCCCTTGCACAAAACAAAAGTTCACACATGAAGAAACACAAGTCCAGTCAGTATTTGTTTCTCAGATAAGTGTAGATTTATTTGCGAAATGTTCAAATGTGACTTGAGACACTGCTGGAGACAGGTGAGATTTTGCTGGGGAGAGTTCAGGGAATTAGCAGTGTTTTGCCAGTAAGTTCAACATTGTGTGGCACAAGTCACCATCACGGGACACTGTTGTATATCTCCTCATTTAGCTTGGATCCTTACCTGTTCCTTCCAGGTGCAGAAAACGGGTTGTAAGAGAATAAGCATAAACACATATGGTAGACAAACTCATCTGAGCAGAATCAAAGAGAGAAGTTCATTAAACTTTGTGATTCATATGATCCCATTGAACAGAGACAGAGCTCCAGGACTCTTGGTGGCCTCATCACTACACTCAGACCTTAGGACTGTTTCTGATGGTTTTACAAGAAGATCCTTGTTATGGTCCGTACGTGGGTCTGTAAGATCCGTTCAGCTTCTTTTAAATGCTGTTTCTCCACCTACTTTGATGCTCAGGCAGTGGGGACTATCATTTAAGTACTGCCTTGTCTGGATGTTTAGTCATTCGGGCCAGAGACTTTCTCCAGGTGTACCAGTGAATATGTAAACTGAAATCTGTAGTTCAAAATCAGCTGCTCTTGATGGCAAAATTTCAAAGCAGCCATCTAATCTGTTTTCGAGAGCTTTCTTTTGTTAATGATGCCTGAACCTCTGCAAGGAAGAGTTATAGTCCAAACAGACATGGAAATAATAGAATTTGAACTGAAGGTTGAAACTTTCGTGGCTGAATTTGTTTTGATGCCAGTCCATGTGATATACTACATGAACACTACATGAGCACTACTTTCATGTCATGTATTTTTTGTGATACAAAGAAGATTTCACAGTCACTCACAGGCTGAATTGCCTTGTGCTATCATCTAAGTCTTTATCTTTTTCCTGTACCCTGCAGTTACAGGAAATAAAAGTGCTTGTGCAGAATTAAGGTATGGGATTAAAGAAAAGAAATAAAGGGCTTCATAAAAGTTTTATAGAGTGTTGAAATATTCATTCCATTTATACAAATGTGCCATTCAAATTTCTCTCTGGCAAATTATATATGCCAAGCAATACCTGCCTTACAAGATTTGCTTTCACCATTTTGGCTATTCCTAATCCAGACACTACAGCACTGTACAAAAGCTTGTTTGATCATTTATAAAATGTCAACTTTAGTGTTATACTGACAGAATATCTGCTCCAGATCCTGAGCTGGTGTACACCTACATAACTGCATTCTGTAAGGTTGATAGCCCAGAGATTCATCCACAATGTTAAATTCTAGCACGAGAAATATATTAATAATCTGAAAAAAAGGTTTTTAAAGTTACAAAACCCAAATTACTAGACACAGGCTGTTGAACAAGCCAGGAAGGAAACATCTTAAAGAACAAGTATCCTGAATGTGCACCATGTCTGTGTGTATATGAAAGAAGGGATGCGAGACTGGGACAAGAAACAGCATTATAGTCGCCTTCCTGTGACAAAGACTTCAAATGATACAAAGAGGCTAATTCCACATTATGTCCAATCCTCTTTGAGCTGCTGGAATGACTTAAAGGCTTTTATAGGTAAACAAACCCCGAGTATTTGATTGTAAGTCCACTGAAGTTGAAGGAAGAATTTGCACCAGCATTTGAGTTTCAGATCCAGTCCTAAAATGTGAGATAAAAAGGATAATATGTTCATAGAGAACACATGTTAATGAAATTTTGCACACATATACATGTGTGGATGTGGGTCATTTCTGCATCTTAGCCTGGTTGCAGAAGCAGGTGAAATTTATATGATGCTGGACCACTGTCTGTCCATTCCACCTTATGAGGAAAAATTGATCCTGAAGTGCAGCACCTGATCTGAGAATAGAGTTGCTTTATATTGATATCCGGAGCAGCAAACTGCAGAAATAAAGTTATAATTTGCAGGAGTCACTTTTGTGTGAGTGGCAGCATCCACTGGTTAGCTGAAAGAGAAGTCTGGGGACATGGACAGGTTAGACCTGGCAAATTTCATATGCTACTGCACATTTGTTGAAACCGTGGAAATACATCCAGACACGCAGCTGAGTAGCTCTCTGTGATACATCAGGATGTGCAAAGCAGTATGTGGTTCCTTGGGTGGTCCCTGCTCACATCAGCTCCTTTTTAACCTTGCGTATTTGAGTAGAAGCTGACAGCTGCAGGAGAGGTTTGTGACTTCACTGATGCTTTTTTATGTGAATGTGGCAGTCTTGTGGCAGTGGAAGGTTGTCTTATCTGTGTATGGCTCTCCTCTGCTCAAGAGTTCCCAGGAACAGTCTTGTGCTATATTTTGCAAATGCAGCTCTCAATGATGACTGTTCTGTAGGGGGCACCTGGAAGGCATCAGGTCTTGTAAGTCACTAAACATTCTGTCAGGACACAGCAACACAATACACTGAGCAATCATTCTATGTACATTAGGTGCCAAAGTGCCTAACTTAACATGTGATGGCACTGTGCTGATGAATGGCACTTGCCATTGCTTATTGCTCCTGCTGGAAATAATTTACTATGTATTTATTCCCAAAACCTCCCTGTCAAATAACAACCTTTCTTTTTTTTTCCCTCCCTCCTTTTATTTTTCTCCCTCTAATTGGGTGCCAGTTGATACTGTTCCTTTGGAATATGAAAATATGTTTTTAACAGTAAGCTATTTCAGATTGTAATTGTGCCTGATGCTATCCCATACAGATTGAAGTTCCTGTGGGTGAGGCATTCCAATGCCATCCAATAAGCTGGAATTCACAGATACACTAGAATTCACATGTGCTAATTGTTGTATAGTTTCTTACAGAGAAAATTTGTATTTAAATGAAAATTAATTAAATTTACTTGAAGTTTCTGTAAATATTCCATCTTGCATCCTCAAAATAGTTACTGAAATAGGAAGGAGACGATCTAGATCTGAAAACGTATGCTGGTGTTTCCTGTTCAGGAAAGAATTTATGGTAAGGTGAATGGAAAGTTCCCTGCAGATGTGTGTGTAAGCTCTTGCTGTCCCTTTGCAGCAGTGGCTTCAGCAGTGATTGTTACAGATAAGCAGAACTGCAGCAGAGGATGTGCTCAGACAAATGGCAAACCAATTGCTTTTGATGCTGGAGGTGGCAAGGGGAGACAAGTATAACTTTATACTTAGAAAAAGTCTTGTTAGCTTAGCACAGGAAAAAAATAACTGCTGACACAATTGCTTTTATAGGATATATAGCTGCATTGAAGATGCTGATCATATTCTATAACTGGTTAACAGCATCAGCAAAACTGGGTGTATATGCAGTTAATAGGCTGGCAAAGTACAGGAGAAACAATGATAGGGTGTGAGACAGACTGTCTTCTACTTTTGAGAGCAGAGTTCTTCATTTGCAGTTCAGGACTCTGATATCTCATATTTTGCTGTCATTGCTTTAGGGAATATGATTAAATGATATTTTTACTGGATCTTTTTTCTGTCTCTTTTTTTTCTTCTTTTTTTTTTCCACCTTCCTACATCCTCTCCCTTGTCTTCCTATGACATAAACAAGAATTCATTGCAAAGAACTGCTTAATATCTCACGATCATTGACTGGTAGAATTTGTAATCAAATGCATAAGTTAAATACTCAAACAATTCCTTACCAAGAATCATAGATTTGTGATAGGGCTAAAGCTGCATACCAGAATGGTCACCTCTGAAGTGCTCATCCCTGTTCATCCCTTGGGTTGTGTGTCTGAGAGGGGTTTGGAGAGGGAGGTGGGATTGCTTTAGCGTCACTCGAACCAGTAAGCCGTGACTGGCCAGGGCAGACATCTGTTCAGACCAGTAGCTGTCCTTTTCTCTTCCGCCAGAAGTTAAAGCTTCTGTTCATGGGTGCAAGTGCAAGACCAGTAGTTTCTGTCTCACATGGCAATTCTTCCTAGAGTTATTCCTGTTGTAGAATGTCTTTGCCACATAAGTGTTCACTTTGTCCAAAATCACTAGGAGTGTCTTTTTAAGTATGAATATATATCCTCTCTGCTGCTGGGAGCAGATTGCTGCACAGTAAACTCTGTGGTCTCATATTGCTCCCAGCCTGTCAACAGCCTTGTTGATGAGGACAGTGTAGAATAGAACCCAGACTGAGTGAAGTCTGTCTTCAGGGGGCTTAAATAAACCAGCGGGCAGTGCTGAATGAAGTCATATGTTGTGTTGTAGTTTGTTATTATTATGGTTTTTTTCTGAGAATTGAAGCATTTCCAATCCTGGTTCTCTTGCTAAAAGTGGATTATGGACATAAAGGGACTAAATAAACATTAAGCAGGTTTTCTGGGATGGCTGTTTTTAATAGGAAGTCAACAATTTGTTGTCATGCAAACTGCCACTAATGACTTTTGGCTGCAGGGTTGGCATTTATTTGACATCTTCCCATTTCGTTCAGGGCAATTTATTGGCTAGGGTATTCACAACTGATAATTAGTGGAGCAGAACTTTTTAGAATCAGGTTTTCCTTTCTGTTGTACTCTGTACATGTCAGTAGTAGAGCTCTTCAAGAAATCATGCAGTTCTGTATCTTAGTGGATAATGAGGAGCAAGGACTGAAGTGCGAATTGAGACTGGTTGAAGTGTTGGATCTTAAGAGGAACTAAAAAGGGGCGCTCTCAGGCCAACATTGAGTCAGGGCACCCTTGCTCTTACAGTAGCTGTGCTTTTGGAAGCGAAGAGGAAAATCAACTTTTAACTGCAAAATGCTGGAGAAATCAAAGACTGTAAATTCTTTATAAGCTATTTCCTAATTCCTGCCCGTGTTGAAATGAAAACATTTTTATAGTACACTTGTGATTTACTATAAGCAAATTGAAGTGCTTAATGTAGTTAGGGGAAATTCATAAGAACTAAACTACAAATTTAATTCTCTTTAAGGAAACTGGCATTCAAGGTGTCAATAGAGAGAAAACAGCAATTCTGAAGGAACTGTTTCTGAACACCTAATTCAGAAGTTAAAACAATAAAAGCAGATGTCATGAATATTCATGATACTTCCTAAAATAGAAACTGTTCCACAAATGATGCTAAACAGCATGTTACAATTCTGCCATCACAGGTAAAAATTTGGTCTTAGTTTATTCTGGAGTGAATTTTCTCCAGCATTTAGTTTCTTTAAGTTTTATTTTCATAAATAATAATCAGTTGCCTTCTGATTTGGAATGAAGTCAGTTTAGGAGTTACAGTATTTTGCATCAAATTTAAGTATTGAGCTCCCTGCAAGGTTGTAAGTGTGCCATCAAACTCCTGTGCAAATTGTCTTGCTGGTGGGTGGAAGTTTTTTATGGTAGCTTCCATAGTAACAAATCATTACAGGTGTTTTATTTTTGGGGGTTATAATAGTTTTTAATTGCAAATCTCTTTAAATTTGGTGCAGTTAAGAGAAAGGAAAAAAAAAAGGTTAACCCTGTT
>JAOXXN010000102.1:25511416-25521832 GCA_026770055.1 Myrmophylax atrothorax | reverse complement strand
AACCCTGTTCCCCAAAAAACACTTTATTATTTCTGTATTTTAAAGAGGAGCAGATGAAACTACTGTTAATGCTTAAAAAGACAGAAGAATTCTCAAGGAAGCTTAAGTGACTTAAATCACTGACTTTATCACAATACAGTTACTGACTGTATGGATCTTTCAGTTATTTTTCAGAAGGAAGTGGAAAACTTACGGCTTTGGGTTATCATTAAAACACATGGTATACAATCAGTGATACTCTGTGCTCCTTTTTCTTGGGTACTGGGATGGTATTATTTGTCTTTTTTCATGTGTCCCAGTAGTTACGTAGCTTAATAAACCCCTGTTCAGATTCTTCATTGTCTGGCATTCTTGATTTTTAATATTTTTCTTAACAACAGAAAATACCAATTGACAAAGTTATTGTTTACAAGTAGATATTTTGTGCATAAATTGTGCCAAATTGCAGTTGGATAGAAATTGGAATTGAATTTATGCATGTAGTCAGGTGTTTGTATGCAACATATGAATTAAAAGTATTTAAAGCTACCTGAAATATTCTGGTTATATACACACATATATATATTTTGTAAATTTATTAAAAGATACATTTTGCTTAAAAGACCACTTTACAAAGTGAAAAAAAAATACTACTGGCTGATGTTGCAAATGAAAATATTAGTTGCACTTGAGGAATTGAAGGCTTGTTTACCATCACAGTTACTGGGCTCTTAGAGGCTGGCTGAAGGGAAAAATATGTTTCTAATAGGACTTTCAAAGGTGTATAATCAGTTTAGATGCCCAGATCCCATGAAATCCCTTCAAAAGCTTTTTGAATTGATATTTGACTATTCCTGCCAGCCTACTCAATTTGCATGCAGAAACGTGGTTGGTAAATGCCCATCACAAGCAAGCAGCCAACCCTCGGAGGATAAGATGATGCTTATTTGAATGCAGAGGTGGATGCAGTCATGGCTGATGTGCAGGAACAGCTCAACAGACACTTGTGGTGCTACAAAAGTGGAGCGAGTATTGAAATGTTCAAAGTAATGAATAACATCCTGAATGTAGTTGAGATGAACAGCAGAAGTGGCAAGGGATGTTCTGGAGGTCTGAATATGACGGAGTGCACCTGTTATGTTCTAAAAAGTTAAGTGAGAGAAAAGTCTTGCATGAGGAAGGCAAGCACAGAGGAGTTCTGGTTTTATCCTAGTGTTCCCTTTCCCCAGACAGAGGGAGAGGACTCCAAATGGATGAAATGATTGCCAAAATGACCTGCATGTCTTGTGGATGTACACTTACGATATTGTCATTTTGTCACTTTCTTTCTTCCAGAGTCAGATATTGCAGACTTTGATGGCAGAAGTTCACTTCTCTACAGGTTCAACCAGAAGCTTATGAGCACATTCAAAGATGTGGTTTCCTTGAAGTTCAAGAGCATGCAGGGAGATGGAGTCTTATTCCATGGAGAAGGACAGCGTGGAGACTATATTACCTTGGAACTGCAGAAAGGGAAGCTCTCCTTGCACATCAATCTGGGTAAGAGTAATTAGGATTATTGGTTCACCTGTTGCTGTAACAAGGATTGTCTTGGTTTACTTTTATAAATCTATTGTTTATATTAGACAGTATCTGGAAACTCTAGCTGATATCAACAGAACATGCTGTGTGCCTTAGACAGCTCAAAGCTGTAATAGTGCTCAGAAAAGTTGAGAGAGGATGCAAAAGAGAATAGACTTGATTGATGTCTTGCAGAACATGGCAGCTGAGCCAAAAATATACCTTGACTCTTCTAACTTGTGCTGACCAAGGCTGAACTGCTCAATGACTACTTTTGACCTTTTTGTGATGATGCTTTCAAGCCGTGATTTTGAAAAAAAAACAAAAAACAAAAAACAAACTAAAAAGTTCTGATTCTTTCTCTACTTTGTTTTGTTGTCATTGATGTTTTGTTTGTTTGGGGGTTCTTTTGTTTTGGATTTTTTTGTTTTGTTTTGGGTTTTTTTGGTTTTGTTTTGTTGTTGTTGTTGGGGTTTTTTGTTGTTTTTTATTATTATTATTTTTATGAATAACATAGGTAGTTTGCTTTGGATTGCGAAAGGTTTATTTTTGGTTTGTGTCTAATTTGTTTCCATTCACACATTGATTCAGAACTGAGCTGAGAATACACAATTTTAATGAAAACATTCCGGTCAAAACATTATGCATGCTTTCCTTCCTGAAAACTGTGAATATGTGTAAGGCCATCACTGTATGATCATGTCAGGTCAGAGTGACAGATAAAAGGCTGGCTTAATTTCTCTCTGTAGAAGGATGCTTGTTTTTTTCCTGATGAGTACACTAAAGCCCGTTGATAATGGCAAGAGCTACCGTAGTAGGAGTGATCATATCCCCTCTCCCAGCCTTCTCGCAGAATCTTCACAAGCATCATCTGTGGGTTACCCATGATATTGCCCTCAGCAGTCCCTAATGACTCAATGTTTCTCATACTGAGGGGTTTGAATTGGGCACTTTCCCCCTTGTGCTTAATTATGTTTGTTTTAAAAGTCAGTAGCAATTTTCCATAGCTGTTGGATTTTTTTTTTAACGTAAGCTCATTAATTGCTTAGTCTCCAACTTGTGTTTTCTTTCTTTTTCATCAAAGAGTAGAAATGATAATACAGCATTTTTTGATTTGGGATTTGGATGCTACTTGAACCAAGTAGCCTCATCCTGAACCCCTGAATGTGGGAATCTTTGAGTCCATTGATTTGTCCTCCTCTTACAAATGTTTCAGATTAGGATAAGAATATAGTACAATTAATTATATTATGTAACTTCTTCCAGAGGTGATACTGTTGGGAAAACATATTCTGAGATGAGTTGTTTTTTTTCTTCGGTTGTAGTCCCATATATAGAGATTTTAGCCATTTCAAGTTCTCTGTGTGCATTCATATGTCATGGGCAAAGGTTTTGATATCTACTCTTGAATCTGCTTCCATCTTGCCTGGCAGTGTTGGAGCACGTGTTTTCTCCATTCTGCTGGAATATAAAAAAGGATACATATTCCCTTTCAGTGAGAGGCTCTGAAGTGTTCAGATGTGTAGCCAGCTGGAAAACAGAAGAGTGCTTGAAATTATTGGGTTAGGGCTTAAATATTTTTATGATTCTTAATCTATACTTTTAGAGATCTGGGACAGGTTTAAGAATCTTTTTGAGCTGAACAAAACATTTTGCACTCTTGTTGCTTCACTGACTTGTGCCTTTCTTTTTTCTGTGAAAATGGACAGGTGCAATTTTCTTGTTAAAATACAGAAAGCACATAGTTGACACTGAGGTGTCAGGAGTGGTCTGTTAGTGTGACTAGACAGGAGATTTCAGTGCTACCTGAAGGAAGCTGTTAAACCATGAGGGCCTTAATTGTCTGGCAGAACCGAGGGTACAGGCAGAGCAGTTATCCTGTGTGCAGCAATGTGTGGGTGCAGCATCAGTACCACCTCCTTGCTCACCACAAGGATTTCACGGGGAAAAAAGATGTGTACATGTTGTTATACACACAAATATGTGAATAAGAGGCCCAAAGAATCTAAGGCCATCTTTGAAAAGGGTCTATTTCCAGTGGGCAGAGCTCCAGTTTGCATCTAGGAGCTCTGCTCTCTGCTTCCCTTGAGTCCAGGCTTCAGTTATGGGCTTGGAGGTAACTCTGGTCTCTTCTGCCTGTTTGTGCCACTCCAGGGGACTCCAACCTGCACTCCAGTAACAGCCACACATCTGTCACCCTGGGCAGCCTCCTGGATGACCAGCACTGGCACTCGGTTCTCATAGAACGTTTCAACAAGCAAGTGAACTTCACGGTGGACAAACACACCCAACATTTCCGAACAAAGGGGGATTCAGATCACTTGGATATTGATTATGAGGTGTGTGAAGCCCTTTAGGTTATAACCTGAGAGATGAGGTATGAATTTTGGTGTAAAATGAATATGATGGAAAGCAACCACCCTATGAGCTGTTTCTTTCCAGCAAAGATCTTTTTTTTAATATTTCTTTCCCTGAGAGCTCCTTTCATACTTAACAACCGTAAACTATGTCACTGCAACTCTATACATGACAGTCTCGGAAAATGGCCAGTCTCTGTGCAAATATGCATTGGATTATGCTTACACTTCAAAGTACAGCAGACTTTGAAGTAAAAAAAAAAGGGTTCTAGTTCAGTCTGTAGAGAGCAACTGCCCTTATCTGTAGGGAGAGGTGCTGTGTCATCATCTTCAATATGATTTTGTTTGCACATTGTGCACAATTCCTGCATTTGATTTACACAACCATGGGAATATCAGCCCTGAATTGTCCCTCTGATGAGGCACTACTAGGCTCAGATTACAGTGCTCCAAATAGAAATGAGCAGGTAATTATTCCCACTAGGAACAGAAGACCCTCAGAACGAAAGGAAGTTGTAATTGCTGGGAGTTAGTCTCTTCTCCCTGGTAACAAGTGACAGCATGAGAGAAAATGGCCTCAAGTTGTGCCAGAGAATGTTTAGATTGGATAGTAGGAAAAATATGCTTACTGAAAGGATGGTTAGACATGGAAATAGGCTGCCTGGGGAGGTGGTGGAATCATGATCTCTGGAAATGTTCCGAAGGTATGTGGAATATGGTATAGTCAGGAACCCAGTGGTGCTGGGCTGGACTTGATCTTGGAGTTTTTTTCCAGCCTCAGTGATTCTGTGATTCTGTGACTCTCAAAACAACTAGCTCTGACCCAGGTCCCTTCACATCTCGGGATGTGATGCAGAGCATCCTGCTCTAGAGAGCCAGAGGAGCTCAGCCAAGGAAGGATTGAGCAGAGGAAACATCCTGCCTGCCCACAAGCCCCAAAGCTGGTGTGCTCCCCTTTGATGACACCAAAGTGTGGCAGCATGCAGTTTATATCGCTCCAACAGTTCAGTGCTTATGGCTGATAATTTTTAAAAAAAAACATCTTAAAAACCCCGTTTACATCATCATATCTCTATGCAAGGCAGTTCCTCCTCCATTCCTCCCACCAATGTACACCTGTGTGCAAATTACCCATGTTCATTTTTGTCCCCGTGCGCTTGTCTGCCAAGTGTTCCTCACCCACAAGGCACAGGGTCATGCTGGCACAGTCAGAGCCATCACCCTGTACCGATGCATCAGGCTGGCATGGATCATTGCTTAAGAGACCACAAGTTTCCCCTCTGCACCTTGAATTCATTTCTCTGGAAATGATAACTTCCCAGCACACCGAGGGAAAAAAGCAGATGGCTCAGCAGTGGCAGGTGCTTACTCTCTCCTCCTTCCATCTTCCAGCTGAAATTCCCTTCTTTGCATTTAACAAAGCAGGGTGGAGACGGTGGTTCTTGTCCTCTGGCACTGCTGTGCAAAACCACGAGCACATTTAGTAGGGACAGCACATTTGAGCAGTGGGATTCTGCAGTAGCTTCAGATGGAACTATCAGGGGCCAAAGCTGTAACTGCTTTTAAGATGGAGTTGAGAAAAGTCAAATGATTGAGTCATCAGCTTTCCTAATTTCAAAGTAATAAAATTCCTTGCTTCCTGCTTGATGCTGATTAGGAGAAACTCAAGCTCCAATTTAATTTGCAGAACATTTTCCCACATGTTCCAAAATAGAGAGCGATAGAAAAGATCTTCAGCTGGTGTTAGTCAGCATCACCACTGCCCTCTGTAGCACTCAGACCTGGTCCCTAGTGCTTAGTTTTTCATGGTGTGTTTTTTCTCCATTTTCACTGAGACAATCTTTCAGTCAAGCATTACAGCAATACAGTCTACTGAAAGTTTATCTCAGCACACTGTAGGGATTAAAGGCCTTACTGAGGGTAGTAAAACCATTACTTTGGTAATTAAAATTATTACCAATCACAAAGGAAACTGTTTTCTTAATAATGCAGTGGTGTAATTGATATTGATTTTTCTTCTGGTTTTGAAACCCCAGTACAGAGTCCCTAAGCAGGAAACTTGAAAAATAGAACATGAAAGAAGGAAAGTTGGCATTTTTAGAAAGAACTAATGATTCTCACTGGGAAAAAAAAAAAAAAGTTGCTGCCACATGCCTCATGCCAATAACAAACCTGCAAGTGATGTAAAGCAGCAGTCTGTTCACTCTTTATTTCTCTGAAGTGATCAATTAATACAACTGAGGTGCAAGTTCATTAAGGACTTGTTTTCAAATAAGTGCTTTCAAGGTTACCCAGGGAGATTTCATTTGCTTACATATCCCTGCTTGTTAGGTGGAGTGGGAGGAAAAATAACACCCAAATTTCTGTTGGTTTTGGTAATAATGAATTGAGGTGAGGCCTTAGTAGTCATGACAGAGGAATAAGGCTGACCAGGTTCCACCAGCCATCAGCATGTAAGTGGTACCACACAGTGCATGCCCTTGCTGCAGCGGATGCAGCAGGACTGCAGCACATCTTCTGATGTGCTGGAAACACCATGAAGTGTGGTGGCTGTAGGATCCCCATCTGTATAACACTCACAATGCTGCTGACTGTGGTGGGAGAAATTAATAAAACCCCACTGGTACCACCACTAAGGCTTTGCCAGAAAGGTCAGCAGAGTTAATTAGAAATGAGCTCTGACATTTGGAAAATGAAGGTAGAATTATCAGAAGTTTTTTGGGGTTGTGGGGTTTGGGAGTTTTTATTTTTTTCTTTACTTTCTTTTCTTTGGAAGGTAGGCTATTATGCTGGATTTTGGAAGTTTTATTTTCTACGTCTCTTTGTCCTCCCAGGGCTTTCAGCCCTCAATTGAGTAATGAGTCATAGCCTACACAGTACTAACATCTACCAGTACTTAGACAGCAGCACAGCAGAAGTTTTGTGCAAATGTGTAACCTGCAGAACTTCTTCACGACACTGCTCAGTCCCAAATGCCACATGTGACTATTGTAAAAGGCCAAAGCACCATGAAATTTAGAGAAAATGACTGCAAAGTGCAAATGGGATATTTTGATTTGTGACACTACCCTCCGCTGGCTGAAACCAGAACTGTTCAGATATGTTCCTGGTGGGAAGGGATGACCACAGCTTGCAGGCAAATCCGATGCTCTGTGGACAGGGAGAGTCATTCTGCCATTGCTCAGCAGTTCTTGGACAACCTGGGCTGCAACTGAGTGTCACCCTCCAGGCCAGGGGCCTTTGAGTCAGACACTGTGTGAACGTTTCCATGTGCATTGGGTGTTACTGAGTTGGGAGCTGGTGGCACAAGGTTGGTGTGTCAAGGCACTTCAGAGAGCTGTTCAAAATCAGTGAGCTGTCTGCAGCAGAAGTGTTTCTCCAGCACCTGTAATGTTGTGGGGGCTGTTATTCCCCCTGTGGGGTGGCCAGGCCCTGCTCAGTGCTCCCAAATGCCGCTGTTGATATGAATTAGTTCTTAGATAAAATCCCAGCTGGATGGATGGAGTGGGGCTCCGCTGTCATGATTTTGGGATGATAATATAAATATATATATTATATTATTATAAATAATACTTTTCTTATTCTTTTCAAAAGCTCAGTTTCGGAGGGATTCCTGTACCTGGGAAACCAGGAACCTTTCAGAGGAGAAACTTCCATGGATGCATTGAGAACCTTTATTACAACGGAGTCAATATAATTGACCTGGCAAAAAGGCGCAAACCTCAGATCTATACTGTGGTAAGAGGCAATACTGTATGCTTTCCTTACTTACTTCCATGTTCTTGGTGCTCTCTTGGTGCTGCTGGCTGCACTGAATGATCAGAGTTCAGATTTAGATAGCTGTGGGCATAATTAGCTTATTAAATGAGGCTAACACCAGCCAGCAACGACTCCTGTGGTGACAGTTATTGAAAGACACATGTGGAAATTAATGCATTTCTCTGATTTTCTAGGTGTATTAGAACTTGCTTGGAGAAAGTTTTTAATTAATTTTCCAAGGTTAAAAATCTGTAATTTTGATGGCACAATAGAAATCTTGGAGATTTTTTTTTCCTGGTTAATTCAGATTAAATCTTATTTACTGAATCATTCTTTATCACTGTTCGGTAGTACAGTAGTAGCAAAATTTTACTCTGATACTTTATTTCATATTGAAGAGAAGAATAAATGTTTCCTTTATTATTGTAAGTGGTTTCCTTTGTACTGCTCCTTATGGTCAGTATATTGACAGTTCTGAGAACTATTGCCCTGGTACTAGTGTGTCTAAATGTGGGATGGTAGAGGTAAAGCAATAGGAGCTATGGTCTTTTCCACCTTGCTAACATAAAACACAAATGTAACTTCACACCAAATAATGTCCAAAATTGCAAATACATTTAAATATATTGTGAGCAAAATAAGGAACATTTTATTTTGCAAGAAGAGGGAACAGTGTACTCCCATGGAGCCTTGACAAACTGTAAATAATACAACTCTCTGTTTAGCTTGTGCCTCACTCATGGTTTGATATGTCTCTTTTGGCTAATACTGTGTCTTTGGAAAACGTGGAGATGAAACTGCTTCTGGTTCTCATGGCATCTTCTAGTTTGTGGTACTGTGTACAAGCACACTAAACCTAAAAGAAAGGAAGCCAGAAGACCAAAGAAGTTCTTTCTGTACTTTCCCTGCCTAAGGCAAGTCTGAATACACAGGGAACTGGAAAATGGAAAGGTTATGGGTGAGAAGTCCCACATTGTGTTGCTGGCAGTCAAGACTGCCTCCGGGATGCTCCCCTGGGACTGAGAGGCTTTGCTTTAATAATCTGGAGTTTGATTGTTCTGACTGAAGACTCAAAGGCACAAGTCTTATGAACTGTGTTAAATTGCTCTTCCCTTCAGCTTACTTTCTAAAGGGGGAGCAAAAAGCCTTGGTCTGCTTCTTAGGTCATTAACCAGCTGGTTGTTTTGCTGGCTGGATAATGGGAAGGCCTTTCTAAAGGGGAAGAGAAAAACTTTGCAATGCACTTTTTCTTGGAAGGGCATTATATGGGTGTAAGTGGCCCCAAGCAGTGAAACTGTTATCGTAGTACTTGGTTCAGACAATGCTAGATAAAAGGTCTTGGAATCCAGCTCCTTTCTTCAATTTAAGGTAGTGGAGATGTGCCTCCATCTTGCAATCTGTTTCACTTAACACCATAGTTTTCAGGGGCTGGCTGCTGTACTGCATTTTTCAAGGTTTATGAGCTGCTATGTGCAGTGTCTGTGACACTTGTGTATGCAAAATGCATGGAAAGGTTACTATGCTTACAGTGCCTCATAATCTTAGATGAACACCCTTGTATGGGAAATGGTCCCTGTAAATCTGTTCTCCAACATTTTTTGCATCACAGCTGTTTCTCTCTAGCAGCACTCAGGTACTTCTAGGTTACTCAGGCTGATACTCCTTTCCCTTCTTCTGCTCTTCCCCACTCCCTCCTATTAATTTACTCAAATTAAAATAACTTGTTCTTGCTAAATGTAGTCTTTTACCTGCCAGAGTTACTCTGCAGTAAATGCTTTTACTCAAAGTGCATTGAGGTTTTCAAGCAACCAGCCATATCCCCGGGGAGCTGCAAGCTTCTCTGCTTCACGTCTTTGTAGTTGCTAAGGTTGTCTGGAGTGGAAATGAGATGGAAGGAATGGCACAGAAGAATAATTAAATGTATCAGGGACTTGCAATCACTTTTCCAAAAATGAGTTGTATACTTGGATTCTCTCCCCACAATGTGGAGATCACCAGAGATGTTTCTGCACTGTTAGTTGCCAAAATACCTTTGTCTCCCAGCAAAAGATAATTGAGGACAAGCTGGTCAGTGTGGGATTAGAAAGCTATTAAAACTCAGAGACACTAGCTTTCTCCTCCAAAGGCAGGCAGACTTCAGCACTCAGTCTCTGTTCACTCTGTGAGTATTGACACAGTCAGTGTGCCAAACTTGAGGGGTTTTGCCTTTTTTTTTTTTTTTTTACTGTTGACATCTTTCACACAAGCAGCAGAATGATACATCAGCTTTGAAGGTATAGATTTCCTCTTATTATGTAGTTCCTCACCCATATAAATAATGGTCCCAAATCAGCTGCATTTAGAGTTAGAGGAAGAAACTACAGGTTGTCAATAACAGATTACTGTAGTATGTATTGTACTCTTGGGTGGTGGCTGTGATTATCATTCTGCCTGTTCTTTTCTGAAACTCGTTTGCAGTTGTCAGACTTGCAATAAATCCCCTTGAGAAAGCATCTCAAGATAACGAGGCAGTGTGTCTCTTTGAACTGGAACTTGCCTTTAGAATTCCATTTTTATATTGCCTGATACTTAACCTCTCTACACAGCCCTGTCTGTTTGGACAGGATATCAGTCTTTCCTCTGGGGTTTCTTTGTTTCTTCTGTCCCTGATGGCATGTTGTGGGCTTTTTTATTTTTTTTTTTGGTGTGTGTATTTTGGTTTTAGCTGTTTTTTTTAATTATTTTGACGGGGAGAGAGGGTGGGTGGGCAGGGAGCAGTGTT
>JAOXXN010000102.1:25486165-25511323 GCA_026770055.1 Myrmophylax atrothorax | reverse complement strand
GTGGGCAGGGAGCAGTGTTTGGGGGTTTTTGTTTGGGTTTTTTGTGTGTGTGCTTCAGTTTGGTTGGTTGGTAGGTTTTGGGGGCTGTGTTGTTTGGTTTGGTTTTTTCCCCTCTCCTAGGTCACTGAGTGTAGAGGAATGATAGGGGATCTTTTGTGTGCTTTCTGAAGTGATTACTGTTTTCAACTGCAGGTGGTCAAATTTCTGTACCACAGTCATGGTTTACAACAGTTATCATACTTCTTGGGCAATTAGTTAGGGGCAGGAAAATATGCAAGTAAGAGCCATATTTACAAGTCAGAGGAGGGGAATTGTTCTTCACAGAAGGAAATTGTTGATATCTGGGATGGAGCAGTCCTCATTGAAGGATTTTTTGCTTAAGAGGGTATGTAGATTCAGGAGTAGATTGGACAAGTTCCGAAGAGAAATCCACTGAGAATTGCTAGATACGTTTGGTTCATGGAGTAGGTAGGAGAAAAACTAGCTATACCACCCTGACAATAGCTATAGGATCGTGGCCACCAGTGGTTACCTGCTGCTAGATTAAGGTTGCAGCTTTAGAAACTGCTCAAATGTGGCCTGTGTCCTTGTGATTTCAAAATAGGAAGTTGTCTAGCTGATGAAAAGAAATTAAGAAGTCATGAAACACCGCTGTGTTTTGTCTTCACGATATTCCACTCTACTTAGTGAAATTGAGAAAAATATAATCTCCCTTTCTCTTCCATTACCTTTGGCTTATAGAAATTTCAGTTGTATTTTTATTTAGCAGAGCAAACTCTGTGCTGACTTGAGAGGAGTGCAGGGTATTTGTAAGGCAGAAGTTGTCAGCCCTCAGATATGCTTGAATTTCTAGGCTGGCCTGCCATGTTAAATCTGGGAGTGACAATTCAGCACAGCAAGGGATGTGGTGACATGTAAATGTATCACTGTAGTGCCTTGGGGAAATAACCAATTGCTAGCATCAAAGAGAAAGGAAAGATACTTAGTGACAGGAGAATGTAAACTGATAATTCATTCCCTTTATAGAGAATCCAAACATGCAATTTTATTGAGCTGATTTGTGATACCTTCATCTTGAGAAGTATTTACTTGTCTACGCATGTCTCGTTCTACCAAAGTGTTGATCTTGAGTATCAGGCTATTGATTTGGGAAGGCCCCTACTAGGGTTTGGAGAATCAGGAGTTAGATTTTTTTGCCTTAGTTTTTGCTCTGCAATCAGCCTGTAGGAATCATAACTAATAAAAGTTTGAAATTTTTAGTGACATTTTTCACAACTTCCCAGGGACTAAGTTGAAGCTCTTAAAAAAAAAAAAAGAAAAAAAGGAAAAAATTCAATTATTTAATGAAAGTATTCAGTCATACAATTAAAAAGGGAACTGAATTGGCTGGGATTTAGGTAAGGCAGGTGAACTCAGATTCCAGAAATATTTGGTTCTTGTAAAAATAGGTTTTTACATTTTCTTCTATCTTCTTGTCTGCTCTTTTGGTCTTCAGATGAGTCTCCTTCACATTCTACCTGAAGTGTGGAGTAGCAAGAAAGTCTATAGAAATAGCATTCATTTTAAGGTCCCATTTTATTGTTGCTGAATGGTATAACAGAATTATTTTGAAAGAAATTATGTCACCTCAGCCAAGGTCTTGAAATAAAGTCTTTTTAAATGACATTTTCCTCATTGATTTTAGTAGTCTTTGTCTACAATTTTAGAATTTCAGCGTGCAAATATATAATCCAGCACGTAGCTGCAATAATAAACTCTCTTTGATATAAAAGGGTTTTTTTGTGTTAGAATTTTGATAGTTGTGATGACAAGTGAAGCAAGTCTTTTGAGGAGCAAGACCATATTTTTTAATACAGCTAAAAAAATGCAGAAAAAAATGACATGTTTCTGGGCAAACAAAGCCTTTTTGAGTCATCAGCCTTCAGCAAATTACAGGTTAGAAACAATTATTCAGAGTTTTATTTATTACATTATCTGGATAGTCAAATTGAATGAATAGGGCAGTTAGTACCTGCTGAGTGGAGGAGGATGTTTCAAGGTGGGAGATGATAAGGCAGTTAGTCCCTATAGGAGAGGAAGAGAGATGGCTAATTATTGTCAGAGGAGTTAGCAGGGGATAAGAAAAATGGGATGGAATGTAATTTGCTGAAAAGCTAACGCTTTTAATGGATTTTGTAAGGTCTTATTTCAGTTGGTAAGGCCTTGAGAACTACTTGGTACTTGGCTGCCTGGCTAACAGAAAAGGAGCAAGCTGACCCCATGACAGTCAAGAGCCTGAATTGTGTGCAGTTCACGCCATTGTTGTGCTATGATACACAGATAATTGGGATTTAAAAGAGGAAAATCTATTAAAGGAAACTAATACATAAAAAACCCCCACAAAAACAAACAAAAAAAAGAAAAACCCTCTCAAAATTGCTTTCTATATATTTTTGTATTTTAAGGTAGATGTGATTCTCTTTTCATAATAATAATTAAACAATTGTGTTTTGTTCCAGGTAATAAAACCTAACAAGCCTTACATCACTTTACCTTGAGCTTGAACAAAAATTGGACTTGAGTTGTAATAATTTGCCAGTTTAATCTAAGACATCTATCTTAATCACTTCTGGCAAGGTCACTTTGAAAAGGCTGTCTTCATTCCTGCTTGTTGCTCAAAAGAGAGTGTCTGGCTCAGATGGAGTTAATTCCCCCCAGCAGACCCTATAGTGCTGTGCTTTGTATTGGTAGCTACAGAGATGTTGATAACAAACCAGTGTTTTGGCTACAGCTGAGCAGTGATGGCACAGCATCAAGGCCACCTCTCCAACATTCCTCCCTCACCAGGAGTCAGAGGGTGGGTAAGATCCTGAGAGGCGTAGCCACGACAGCTGACCTAAACTGACTGAAGGGATATTTCATATCACATGGGTCTGCTTGACAAAGAAAGCCAAGAGGAAGGAGGAGGAGGATGGTGGCATTTATTCTTGTAGTGTTTGTCTTCCGGAGCAACTACTACTTGTGCTGAAACTCTGCTTCCTAGGAAGCGGCTGGACATCACCTGCTGATGGAAAGCAGAGAATATTTTTTTTGTTTTCCTTTGCTTCTGTGTGCGGCCTTTGCTTTTGCTTTATTAAACTGCCTTTATCTTGACCCAAGAGGGGTTTTTTGCATCTTTATTTTCTCCCTCTGTCCCATGAGGAAGGAGTTATTGAGTGGCTTGGTGGGCGTCTGGCATCCTGTCAAGGTCAGTCTGCCACAGAGGGAAAATATTAAGTGTTTGCTCTTTTTTTTTTTTCTGCCAATTTTTGTATTTTTTCTACAGTGTTCTTTTTTTTGGCTTTTCTTGTCTCTCTGAGTGAAACAATGTATGATTTTTCCAAATTATCTCTATACTTGCTCCCATCTTTTTTCAGCAACTCTTAACTATTGCACCATGTAATGAAACAATAATGTCCAGTTACTATAGGCCTAAAAATGGACAGTAACATAGTCAGCATAGGACTCTGAGATAAAAAACATCCATAAACGTCTAGCGAAGCACCTAATCCCTGTTTCTCTCACAGTCACAGTGTTTCAGTTTTTTCAAATCTTTCTTTTTTGTTTTGTTTTTTTTTGTTAAACACTTCTTTTTCCATTCTAGGAACATTATCTTAATGTAAACAACTTAAAGCAATATGATAAACAATTGGCGATTTATTGTCATTTGTGATACCTAGAGTAAGTGGAGATAGAGCAGTTCTCTATCATAAGATTGATTATCACAAGCGTATATTGGTTTCAGTGAAACTTGGATCAGGAAAGCTTCCAGATTTCCATAATGAAATTTGGCTCAACAAAAGAGAAATTAACTTCAGTATTGGAACACATTCTCTAAAAATATGGGCCCCTGCTCTTGGAATGGACTGATTGCTCACTCAGTGGACTAGTCCTAGCTCAGGTAACACTGTGCACCTTGGTACTCACACATCCTGTTTGAAGACAGTTTGGAGCAGTATTTCAGAAGGCTGGAGCTGATATATCACTTTGATTTGCATTTCATTCAGTGCAAGATCTTGAAATGTATTTGAAATCTATGTGGGTCTCCTGACATCTGTTCTGCTTGAGTTAGTTAACTTAAAAACAAGATTTGAAGGGACCTCCCTCATTCTCAAAATCCAGATCTCAGAGTTGAATGACAGTTTTTCATCTTATCCTTTTAAAACTGTATCAGAGGTCACCTTTTTCCTCTGTCACTTTATTTGCAAATTCATCTGCAAACTCAGTCTCTTCACAGCTAGAAATAGTCCTCCACTTTCTAAGCTGGAGATACTCGTGCCAGTTTACCACATTTGTATCTCAGCCAGGCCTGGGATTTTAGACCCCTTACCTGTCATATGAAATCTTCCTTTCTAATTCTCTGCAGAAAGCAAGATATCCTTTTTATTGGACAATATCCATAGAGTGATTAATGAGGAAAGTTAAGTGCCCATTTGATGCTCTAACCCGCAGGTAGAATGAGAGCTCAGAAATACTCATTTATTGTTCTTTCTTTTCAAGCTGTGATCTTGGCCTGGATCCTCTGGTAGGCTAAGTACTGAGGATTTCAGTGCAGCTGTCAGTTTGAATAATTTCCCAAGTGCATATTATTTTTGATTATTATTCTGTGAGAGCAAAGAGGATGTATAATAAACTTGATACCATTTACCCAGACTATGGTGTTGTCTTCTCTCTTCATTGAACAGTACATAATACTACATGAAAAAAAGCCAGAAAAGACTGAAATGGTTCATTAAAGTTATACAGGTTTTATTGAAGTCCCACAGAAGTCACTGGAAAGGCTCCAGTCTGTTTTGGATGAGGTTTATGGCTCAGAGGATCTTCTAATGTAATCCACTTTTATCCTCATCACTTAGCAACTGTGTTCTTCCATTCTCTTTTAATAGGAAAGACTCTGATTCTTCCTTAAAATGCTGTAACATGCTGTTGCCTGTTTATTCAACATCTTACTTGAATAAGAACCACCTCTAAAACTGTAGCCTGCCAGCAGAAATCTGGGGTCCTTCCTTCCATTCTTTTCTTTAGACAAGTGTCATTGCAGCCAGTGAAGAAAATTGAAAATAACTCCATTGTGTTTCTAGGTTTGGAAGGTTTTTCTTGTAAGAACAGTAAGAACTCTTTTGAAAAGATTTCACTGCTTGTTAGAGGAGTCATTAATCAGTCTGGAGATGGACTCCGTGGAATTCTCAAATGCCACATGATAGCTGGAGTTTCCAGCAGCTGAGCAGAGCTGAGTGTCTCCTTTATTTTCTCTAGGGATTAGAATGTTCTTATCCCATTTCCTAGCCAATGAGCTTTTACTTTTCAGTTAAACTGGGTTCAATTATAAAATCAAGTGTCTGCCAGAAATCTGGCATATACCCTGGAGAGTTACAGAACAGTGCCAATTAAAGTGAGTGCTCGTGATCAGATGCAGGTTTAGAGGGAGCTGTTTACTTTTCTTAGACCTGCTGGAATATTTGCTTGAGAATAACATTCAGGGAAAATTTAACGTTTTGTAAAGAGACCTATCCCACTCCTGTGGACAACATTTTTCAGATTAACAGTTGTGTATTTCTTATTCAGATGTTCATGTTATTTGATCTAGGAGGGTAGACAGCATTGGTCAATGTGAGAATGTCAACAGCTTTTGTTGGTGTATATTAACTGCATCATTTTTTTGCTCTTTAATGCTGCTTTTAGAAGATGTTTTCCTCCTAAATGAGTCAGCTGAATTGATTCCAGTTCCTATGGCATCAATTGCTTTATTTAACCCTTTCTTTTTTTTGTTGATCATGTCCCAGGACAGAACTTCTGTGCAGATCCCAGGTGGCATGAATTACCAGCTACTGTGAACGACTAGAGTGTTGCTGACTTTTTCAAGGTGTCATAACAATCCATGAGGTTCAGACTAGTTATACATGTTCAGAATCTCATGTCAAATGTGGACAGAAATTTTACCTTAGACTTGGGCCTATGCCTATGCATCAAGGATACTTTGCTACTGTGCTGCTGCAAACAGCTGGAAGCATATTAACTACACCAGGTTTTTACTGGCTAGTTTTAAGGCCATCTGAAAGTTTGTTGTGCTCTGCAAAATGTTTTTTTCATCTTAGCATTTGCCTTCTTTGGCACCATTAAGTCAGTTTAGGCATAGCTTTTTCTGCTGGTAGGTAAAATCTGGAAAGAGCATTGAGACAAAAAACATATCTGAATTCTTTACTGTGAGAGTGGTGAGACACTGGAAAAGTTTTCATAGAGAAGTTGTGGATACCCATCCCTGGAAGTGTTCAAGGCAAGGTTGGATGGGACTTTCAGCCATCTACTCTAGTGGAAGGGGCATTGGAAGGAGAAGACCTTTTAGGTCCCTTCAAACCCAAACCATACTATCATCAATAAATGTCTTGCAATTTTGTGAAGAGTACTCAAATAATTGTAAAGATCTAAAACTTGAAAGGAAGATAGTCATTATCATTTTAAATGTTTAAACATCAAAAACTCTAGAGAAGATTTACTGTCTTTATTTATAAAGCTGCAATTGACTGTCTTTGTTTTCTGTAATTTGGCATGAATTTAATTGAAAATTGAGGTGGAAATATAACAACAATAGAGAAAAAAACTTGCAGCATCTCTTACGCAGGTAAAACCCAGCAGGTAGTAGAAACTTTAAAGGCTGAAACTACATTTCCATCCTACTTCCCACCTGACTGATATTCAGTGGAGTTAAATAAGCTATGGATTATATCTCAAAACTCATTCTAATATAATGTACCCATGGATTCCTTTTGCCATTGCTAAATGTGGTATGTAGCATTCTGAACCTAACAGGGAAGGTAATACGTAAATAACTTTATATGGATAAGTATCTAGCGAGGGTTGCTTCATCCAGTGATAACTTCATCTTTCTCTGGCACTTTATTTTCCATTTTAAAATACAGACTGTAAAGACATTTGAAAGTGATAGGGAACGGTTCCATCAGCTGTCTGAGATTGCAGAGAGGAGTTCCCCAAGCACTGTGCAACTTCCTGCACATCCATCAAGTGCTGTTCGTTATAATTATCCTGTTAGAGTGAGGTGCAAGCTCTGATGAGAAGTGCTATCATGGAGAAACCCTTTTACTCCAATGTTTTTATCAGATTACAGCTGGTATTTTACAAAGCAGGCTAGTTCAAGGCAAGCTGGCTGCAACAATCTCCTGGAGTGGCTTTGAAAGACGTAGCTCCTTAAATGCATCCTGGCTTTATTACATGGCTTGAATAACCTGATTGGGTAATCTACAATGGCTGAGCAAAATGGTGTTGTTTCTTCCACAAACTACAATGATACATTCTGGCACAGATTCTGCTGGCTGCTTTGAGTAAATGTTGTGCTCTTTTTGGCAAATAGCACTATTGACTTCAGGGCTTGATGACTGGGGTAATCAGCTAAGGTGTGGTGTTGTTAAGGGACATTTAGACACACTTAATTCCATCTAAGATCTAAGGTTTTGACTTTTCAATCCTCCCCATTTGGGATCAAAATAAAATGTTGAAGTTACATGGGTTTTCCCAGCATGGACAGATACATTTCCTAGTGATTTCCAAAGATTTGTGTCTGAATAACTATACCTTGAGGGCCATTAGAAATCCAATGAGCTTATTTAAATAAAGATGTTTTGGGATGACTTAAAAAAAATCATGCTGATTATATTTGATTTTCATGTTTGCAGGGGAATGTGACCTTTTCTTGCTCAGAACCACAAATTGTTCCCATCACCTTTGTGAGCAACAGTCGAAGCTATTTGCTACTGCCTGGCACTCCTCAAATTGATGGTTTGTCCGTCAGCTTCCAGTTTCGAACATGGAATAAAGATGGCTTACTTTTGTTCACCAAATTGTCTGAAAATCTGGGACCTCTCTTGGTTTACCTCCATGGTGGGAGATTGACACTGCTTATTCAAAAAGAGACTGAAAACCCTGTGGAAATCAATGAAGGTGCTTGTGGTTTTTGTTTACTTTCACTTGTCTCTCTCTAAAACATAACGTTTCATATCCACAGGATGAAAGGATCAAGAAATAAGGAAGCATCCAGTGGTAGAGCCACTCTGTACAGCTTGATCTAATCATGGAAAATTGGCATCCTGAGATCTCCAGAGTCAATCTGCCTGGCAATTAGCTCAGCCCCTGTGTTCTTAAGCAGTCACGCTAAATTTTCTTCAGTCAGGTCACATGAAGACCTTCCTGTTTCTTGTCATCAAAAGTCAGCTGGGAGCCAGCTCAACCACTACGCCTTTCTCCAGCACAAGTTAAGGCAGCCTTGGATATGATTTTTTTCTTCTGACTGTAGCTTTACACTCTCCTTTTATGCTACATTCAGAAAAGAATCTGAGCATGGGGTTCCTCTCCTTACACTGCCTCGTGGGCTTCCTTAGCAAGTTGCTTTGCGCAGTGCAGTTGGTGAAATGAAAGAAGGTGAAATAGGGTTGCAACTCTAATTTAAAGTTATGCAGAAACTGCCTGTAAACTCTTACCAGAACACCTATGCCTTGGATTCCAGAGGCATCAGGGAAACAATTTCAGATGCACAACAAAGGCAGGACCTGAGTGGCCAAACTGCCATGCCAGTGTGACTTATATAAGCCATGCCGGCATGCAACAGAAATGTTCCCATCCCAGGGCCTCTCCATATCCCTTTGCTGCTATGAAGCCATGTTGTTTGGGAGACTGGGAAATTAATTTTTTGCAAGGCTTGAATAGCAATTGCCAAAGGTGGATGAATAATAGAATGATGGAACTCAGATGAAACTAAATAATAGTAATAATAATAATAACAACAACAACAGTAATAATTATAATTATTATTGTTTTTATTATTTCTAAGAGAGTTGATGTTTAAAAGCATGCAATATTAAAATATTCCCTGTACAGACTAAAGGAGGACAGATGTATCTATTAAAAGAAGTAGAGATAAAAACTGACAGAATTGTCAAAGCAGAACTGTCCTATATGCATGTTTCATTCCCCTTTTTCGATAGAAAATGAGACAGGCCTGCATCTATCCTTATTCATGTAGATTGCTACATCCATAGTTTGCTGCAATTGAACACTGAAAACTGAGATTCCTTCCTTTATTGCAGTCCTGATTAAATTGTTGACAAAGCTGAGACAATGTCAATATTTGTTTGAGTGTGTATATTTTTATGTAGTTGTGAAATTGTGAACCTGAGCACAGCCTTTGGTGCTATCCAAAACATAGTTAAACTGCCTACTTACACATCGAAAATATGCAAAAAGTGCAAATGCCACATTCTGCAGATGTCAAGTACTCACAATAAACTCATGCTTGCTCAAGAATGGACCATTTTTGCCTCAAATGGGACATATTTTGTTTTGTCATCCTTTCAAACTTCAGCAACATACTTCACTTCAAAATGGACTCATTCTAGTTGAAAAATCATCCATTTCTGCTGGAAAACCAGCCTCTAATTCTATGGCAATTGTGCATGTGTTAACAGCCATTACTGAGGAAATAGTCTCATTTTCGAATTCATAATGAAATGGCTTTTCATACACATAACACCCACATTTTTTTTATTGTGTTTTGAACTGTTCCCACACTTCTCTGTGTTACTGAGTGCACGTTTGGTTTTTCTGAAAGCTACATTAATGAAAATATTCTGTTAGGAAGGGAAGTAAATACTAGTTTTCTGTGCCTGATCTCAGTGACTCCAGTCTGACAGTAGCGTATTTTGAACTGTAATTAGGTTACTTTTGATCTGCACCACTGTGTGTGAGCTCAGAACCTTGCCCACTGATTTTTATGGCTGTCAGAATAGAGAATGTGGAGTTTCTCTCTAGCTCTGTGGTGCTATTTCAAGAGCCAAACGATACAACACCAATTTTCAGAATAAGGAAATGAAGAGGTCATTTCCCACTTTGCACAAGTGTCTGGAAGAGAAAGAGGCTATCCAGTGTAATTATCTCTCATTAACCTTTATAGGTTCCTGGTCAGAGCAACAATCCCAGCTCTCAGATCCACGTTGAAATCCAGTATAGAAAGCCTTCTGTACATCCATTAATAGTACTGTGTGCTGCATTAGTGCTGAAGCGTTTTAAGAAACACAAATCCTACTGATACCTACTGCAGTCTGTCAGGTTTTATATCGGAGCCTGAGAAAAGGATATGACTGCCTCACTGAATCGAACCTCTGCAACCTCAAGCGTGTGTTCAGCACCAACAGAGATTTCTCCACACTCTTGGAACCTATAGGCATTTACCAACAGGCTGAAGACAGACATAAACCCTCACAAAATGGTAATAATGTGCTACCAGAAAGGTAAAGGATCTGATTAGCTTGTTGAGTTCTTGCAGTACCAGGTTAGATTAAAATGTAAGATGACCTATTTAAATACTCTCAAAAGCTTTCCCTGTCTTGGGCCCTTCTATACCAGTTTGTTTCCAGAGGTAATGAGTTCTTTTCAACTTCCAGTTCTCCCTGTTTTTTGATCAACTGCATATTTGTGGTCAAAAGTTGGAAGCAAAAGGATGTTTGAAGAACACAATTGTGTCCTGCACATCTTTTTTCACTCTTTGTACTTGCTTTTTGTCAGGCACCAGTCTTCATGATGGGCTTTGGCATTCTGTTAACATCAATGCCAGAAGACATCGCATTACCCTGACACTGGATAACAACGCTGCCACCGCTAGCCATGCAACCACTGTCTCAAGGATCTACTCTGGAAATAGCTACTATTTTGGAGGTAGGTTTCTTCAGAGAGGTTTTTGTGATGAAGATCCTTAGGTTCTTGCCATTGAGTTGTCTGCAGTTGCATGGAGAGCTCTGCAGCTAAAAGCAAATATGACTGGTTTTGAACAGCCTATTGAGCTGCAGTACATGTGGCACTGTGTGTCGATTGAAGGGTATTGGTTAAACCTGACAGAGAAAGAACAATCAGAACTGCTAGCACAGCTGTAAAAGTACATAACTGGTTGTGGTAGCCAATGGATACCTATATCTAGCTGGCAAAATGTACAAAATCTATGAAGGTTTATTAACCATGGGTGGGATTTTTTTGTTTGTCTGTTTGTTTGTTTGTTGTGGTTTTTTACCCCTAGTTGAAAGGCTCTAGAACTCTTAGTATTGTCAATATTCCTGTAGATATCACTGTTTTGATGAGGCTCAGGGATTTCAGAGTTTAGTTGACATACGGTTCAGATCTACAAATGTATTTACGTGTAAATGAATGTAGATTTAGTTCAGTTTTGAAAATGAAAAGAACAGCCTTAAAAAATACTATCTTCTCCTTTTTGGAGTGCAAGCCTTAATTTAGATAGTGTCATTAACTGTCTTTTTATCTAATACATTTCTGTGTAGTGCTTACTGTAATGAGGCTCTGATCTTGATGAACCCTCTGGATACAGCACTAAGTAAGGATGCACAGCAGGTTTTGGATCTCAGACCTGTCTAAATACTGAGGAGGCTCAGATACAAAGGACTTTCTTGCTGCCCACGAGTTTTCGTCCTTTTACTCTATGCATTGTTTCAGCAACAGAATTTAAGTCATAATGATTTTGCATTTTGTGCAACTTTTTTAATGTGAGTTAGTTGCTGTCAGCTTTGGAGTTTAAAGAAGATGAAAAAAAATCACAAATTGATTTTGCTTAGCACTTGTGAAAACCTCATACTTTGATATTTCCAGTGGCTGGCTGCTCTCTGTCTTTTTTTTTTTTTCTGCTAACTGGAGAATTTATAACACAGGAGGTTGCATACCACACAGAATAAAAACATTTGGAATAATAAGCCACTGAGTTTTTGCATCAGGAAATCCCAGCAGAAATAGTTGAACATTCCAATATTCTTCTCTGCCTCTTCTCTTTTTCCCACAGGGTGCCCTGACAATTTCACTGATTCCCAGTGTTTAAATCCCATTACTGCTTTTCAAGGCTGTATGAGGCTCATCTTTATTGATAACCAGCCCAAGGACCTCATTTTAGTTCAGCAAGGCTCCCTGGGGAATTTTAGTGATTTACACATTGATCTGTGTGGCATCAAAGACAGGTAATTATTATTTCCTCTTTCTTGTATTTGTTCTTTTTTCATCCTAGTGGTTTATAAATACAGGTTGCATTAAGCGAAAATTCTAATCTGCCAACATTATGGATATTAGGCATAATAGAGCTACTAATAGAAAATACCGCAACAAAGATAGGAGGGCTGGAGGGGAAATGGTTTCAATTACATGAGGCTCTCTTCACATTGACTTGTAGGAAATAGAGTATGCAAATTCAATCAAACTAGAGATTGGTGAAAGGATTAAATTTTATGCATAAACAACATTTGATTGCTTTGAAGTTTCAGAGGAAATGAAAGAGAAGGAAAAATTACTTGATTCATCAGAACATGTCATCCCCTTAATATATTAGCTGCTTTTGCTTAAGTAAATCATTTATAATTTTTCTTGTTAGCTATTACAGCACGTTCATGATGAAGATATGGTACACCTCATGTGCAATACTGCCCTTTTGGTGGGACAATATAATGATGAAATATATGTATCTGGCAAAAACACCTTTGAGTTTAAATAGTAATGTGAATCCCTCCTAAGATGAAACCAGACAGGAACCTCAGATTTTCTCATAAAGAGTAGAGGAAATGAGCAACTAAAATTTTTTAAAGTATTTTATAATTTCTCTTTTGCTTCTTATGGATTTTTAGTGTCTAAGTATTTCTGAATTATTTCTGCAAATGTGTACTTTGAAGCTAGTATGTGGAATAATAGACTCTGATTTTTTTTTTTTTAATTTAGCCAAATTCTGAGAAATGAAAATGGAACTGCTGGGAATTTAATGTGCTTCAGATAGTTAAGGCAGTAGTAAGGATATTTTGGATATGCATTAGGACCTTAAGCATTTAATCTATTTTTTCAGATATGTTGCTTAGAGAGGTGGAGCTGAAGGTCAGCCTTCATTATTCCTTACTGTAGGAGGAAACAGCCAACTGGAGCTGCAGTTTTTTGATAAGTGGGCAAAACTTCTGTGATCCGATACCTTTGTGCTCATCTTTGTATGTTCATGTTTGTTAATTTGTATGGAAAAAGTACTGAATTTGCTGATCAATCCTCTTTCCACTTTGAATGATGACTGAATTCAGGGGGATATGAATTTCACACTTGGTGTGCCTGAAATAGTAGATGGAATTCATACAATAAAGCTGATTTAACAAAAGGACTTAAAATTTCATCTTTCCTGAGACTTAAGAGAAAAGATTTTTCTTTTTTGTTGGAAAAACAGGTTCTTTAGGATCAAGTGGACCATTCAAAACCAATTTGTGTGTCTGTATGTTGAAACAAAAGAGAACTCTTCTGATGCAGAGGTGCTGTGGGATGTCTCCGATGCCTTCCTTGTAACCAAGTGCAGGCTACAGTGTAACTCTGTGGTTCTACTGAAATTGTCTTCCTAATCTTCATTGTACCAAGTATGACAACATCAGTCTCTGATCATACCATAAAATTATTTAGGACAAGGATCCAAACATATTAAGAATGGTGGTGTTTTACATTAATAACACCATTGTTGTAGAATATATCACACACACTAAAAGAAGTTATATGTGATGTAGTGAAGATTAAAACACTCTATTCAAATGTTGTTCTCTGGACAGCCTTAAATTTATGTGTCCATACCATATGATCCAGGTAGATCTATAGTAGACATAATCTTGAGTAGTTATGAGATATAATAAGATATGATATATCTAGAATGATATACCTAGAATAAGATACCTATACGTATGTAGAGTAGGTATGATCACAAAACCAAAGCAAATTTTAAAAAAGGAAAAAAAAATTACAATTGACAAAAATGATTGTCTTATGGATGGATTTGGTGTATTGGTGAAGGTACACTAAAGGGTAAGGGAGAAGCCTGCAGTGTGAGAAGTTCAGACATTCTCATCATGGAAAGGCGTGAGCCTCACTGGCACCATGGAGATGGATACTTTTTCTCTCAGTGAAACATCCAGAACTCCCTCCCTGTCTGATAACTCCAATAACTCTGCTGAAGCTGTTTTGTTGGGAAGAAAAAAGAATATATTTGTTTGGGGTTTTTGTGGTCCAAAACATATTACCCATTTTAGGCATCTGGGACACAATCTTGAGAGAGGTTTAATTTACGGAACTGATTTCTTGAAGTTACAAAAATTGTTCAGTTAAAAAAAAAAAAAAGGAAATTGATCCTAATCTGGTGGATGAGCTGGGGAAAGATCAAACAAAAAAGTATTTGTTGTGGAGTGTGTTCCTCCCAGTCAGTTTTTAAAATTTTAGGTTCTGCAAGCTTATATTATGACATAATCAGTTATAACAAAGTATAGATACAAAGTTTGAGATAACAGAAGATTTGAATGTAATTGTGCCAGGTCCTGCACTCAGATCGCAACTCCATGTGATATTCCAGGCTTGGAACAGAGTGGCTGCAAAGCTGCCTGGCAAAAGAGGGGATGCAGATGAACAGGGGCTGAACATTAGCCAGCATGTGCCCAGGTGGACAAGAAAGCCCTGTGGCATCCTGGCTTGTATCAGAAATTGTGTGGCCAACAGAACTAGGGAAGTGATTCCTTCCCTGTACTCAGCACTGGTGAGGCTGCACCATCAAATCCTGTATTCTTTTGAACCCCTTGCTACAAAAACAACACTGAGGTGCTGGAGTATGTCCAGAGAAGGGCAACACAGCTGGTGAGGGGTCTAGAGAGTAAATCATGTAAGAAGTGGCTGAGAATAGACTCTTCAGGGAAGTGGTGAAATCACCATCCCTGGAATGGTTCAGAAGACATGTGGATGTGACACATGGTGGGGCTGGGTTAGCAATTGGACTCAATGATCTTAAAAGTGTTTTTCCAAGCTTAAGGATTCTACGATTCTATATAAAGACTACTGATGTCTAGTTTTCACAGTGTATTCTTGGGTATGTTTTCAAATACTGTTCAAATTCATTCATTGCATAGTGTCCCAACACTTTCAGTCGTTGTAATCCAACTAGTTAAAGTAGTGTTCTGTATTGCAGAAGCTTTGGACTATAGGAAATCTTGGGTCTGGCTCCAAGTGTGTAGGATCCAGCTACTTAATCTTTCTGCGTAAGGAGTGTTAAAAATCTGTAAAAGCCTCTTCTCCAAGAAATGTGATCTTGCCTTTCTTAATTGTAAGATTTATTGCTGTGTGCGCTGTAAAGCACACATTTTTGCCATTTTAACGCATGTGGGAATTGTGTAGCTTAATTAACATGTAAATGGGGCATTTGTCTTAGTTATCTAAGCAAAAAAACCCTCTTTTGAGGAATATCCTCTATTTAGAAAGCAGTTTATTTGTTACAGTCTTGTAGGCCAAGCTCATTCAGATTTGGGCTCTGAAAGCAGTGCTTAGGCAGCTCACTGCAACTAGTTCCTGCTCTTAAAAAGGGAATTAATGACTTTTCTTTGAAAGATGATAAAGTGGGATGACTATTGATGCCAGCAGTGTGTTTTGAAGAGAGAATCCAGTTGTGTAAGCATATTATACACACACTACACATACATACCCTGGGACTCTGTGTAAGGTGATGAGCCTCCATTAATTTAAATGGAGCTGTCTGAAGGACTGAGCCTTAATGTCTCAGCATCACTTATCTCCAGTATTTGAACAAAATGGATGCTCAAGTGAACTTGGCATTAATGCCTTCTGTCTCCCTGTATTTATTTCCATTATTCAGTAACTATTTCTTAGGTAATAAATGCCCTGGCACTACCTGAGCTATCAGAGAGTACACACAAAAAATAAGGATGTCCATAAAAATATACAGAGTTTAGCCTTCTTTCCATTTGGTGGATGGGGGAGACAGACAGTGCCAAGTGAAGATGGTTTTGGAGATACGAGTGAACTTAACCATTTTGCTGAATGGTGCTTTGACCAGGCAGCTTTTGCCAGAGACATCCTTAGGCTTCTTCCAGCCTTAGCAATCCTGTGAACAAGTACACCCTGTAGCTGCTCTGGTCCTGATTGAATGCGCAGTTCAGGGTGTGTCTGTGAGAGTTGAGATTAGCAGATAACACAGAAAATTTCAGTTTTCTGTGCTTTCAGTAGACATTAAGATGTTGTACAGTCTTGAGTTGAACTCAGCAGTGTAGACTGTCCAGATGATGGAAAAAGGTTCATTAGCACCATCTCATCTATTGAGAGCCGGCTTGTTTCCAGGCCTCACTGCGGTGCCGGCATCACTAATGACCCCACTGCTGCATATCAAGTTGTCTCTGACTTGCAATCCTCTTGTGTGGCACCTACACATTGTCCTTAGGTGACACTTCCTGTGCAAGGAGAGACATCCCCAGTCGATTTATGTCAGACCTGTGTCTGCTTCCCAAGCCCTGCAAAGTATTCCCTTCTTCACCTCTCTCAGGACAAAACTGCTCCTGCAAACTGTTCCGAATGCCTTATGGAAGAGGAAACTAGAATCTGTAGAACGAAGCAATTTTTCTTGTAGCCTTGTGCACAGGTAGGTCTCATGCCATTATTCCAATTAACTAGATTTTTTTTCTTTTGTTCTTAGTATGTATATTTGTGTGATTGTCTAAATACAACCAAGCAGAGAGGGCTCAGTCTTTTTTGAGGATGTTGAAAAATGCGATGCTCACACTGCTCCTGTTACAAAGTGTTAGAGGTCATAGCTGCCTGTTGTGCATTTATCCCCATTTCAGTGAGAGGTAAAGAAAAATTGAGACAATATCGTGCTAAGCCATAAAGGTCTGCTCCATCATTAAAAGAAAATAGATTTCATTTTATCCCTCTTCTTTGTTTCATTTTCAGGGTTTCTTCTTTGTTAGAAGGGCAGATGCACATCAGAAATTACACTACATTAAAAAGTAAAAAAATACACTTACAGCGTGCTGGCATTTCCCCTCTGGGACATGGTACGAAGCAGAAAGTAACAAGGCAGAGATGCCTGGATGTGAAGGTGTCATGAAGTCCTTGAACTCAGAGACTTTTTGTTGAAGAAAGGAGATATCTTTCAGTATCAATGTAGTCTTTTGCATCAAGGCATGCACTGTTTTGACCATCTCTGACAAAAGCCATCTGACATGGGCCTAAACAAAAAATGCAGACTCCCTTTGAATTTATTTTCAGTTCAGAGTGATCTAGATTTAAGTTTGGCTACAGGGACAGTGCAACCTTCACTCCTGGTGTTTTGTACTGTGTTTTTTTGGGATGGGAGGCATCTTCTTGGGGAGAGACATATTAAACCTAAAACCTTTCAGAGGAAAGTCTGAGCATTAAGAAAGTCTAATGAGAATGGAATGTCTTTGGTCTTTGGCCCTTAATCTGTAGGGAGGATATCAGTGTCAGGGGATGGGAGGTGGCAAGCAGTGTAAAACATTCATTTGCTTCTCATAGATGCAGTAAGTCAAAAATTATTCACTCCCTTCTCCTAATCTCTACTAAGTCTCTAGCTTTATGTATATGGTCAGGCTCCCCATCCTTCACCTGTGGATAGTGTGTTAGGGATTTATAAATACAAGATGGAAAGACTTTCCTAAATATTTCTGATTTAGAGAAGGAAAAGGAAAACAACATACAACAGAATGTTTTTTCCTAATGGTGTCTTCACTTATGCATTTCCCTCGTCAGTATTTTATGTGTTTGCAAAGACTTCTTGACCCTATCAAGCAGCCTCCTGGAAACAGGCTAGGGATGTGGTTTCAGAAACTTCTCACTCAGCGGGGTAAGAAATCACAGCTGCATCTAGTGCAGTGGCCAGCTGGGCAGCATGCCTGGCACAGAGATCTTCTTTCAGTCTTTTTAACACTGATGAAAGGCACAAGGCTGCTGTCCCTGGAGATGCTTCCTTTCCCTGGCAGATGTGTGCATAGGGCAAAATGGAGAGTTGAGTCTTCTTGTGCCTTCTCAAACGGACAAACTCTAACCTGTTTCTTCAAGTGAATAGTAACAAAATAATTAATGTCTCTAGTGCTAATAATAATTCTCTAACCTGAGGTTTATTCAGTGCTGTGATGAGCCAGAAACTCAGGTAATTGGCTATGTTCTTCATGCGGTGTTTTATCCTGTTAGCTGAGAAGGAAAACATGCTTGATGCCATTCCCCTGATCTAAGCAGGACCCCTAAGCCATAGCATTGATACTGAAAGACTAGACTCTTATTATCTACAGCCTTCATTTTGAAATTTGGGGTAACTAGCAGCTGAACAAATTTTGAAACACATAACAGCTGGTGAAAAAACAGGTGGGCTGATGTGTCCCAGTGGGGAGGAGCAGGGGTATGAGCAAACACTGTAAAGTAAACACTAGCCAGGGTTTCCACTTGGTGTTTTGCTGTCCTAGTTTCATTAACAGTCATGCTTCTAAATTTCTGTTCTCTGTGAAGATATACAGAACCCAAACTGTTCCTTGAATGGCCCACTCTTGATAAACAAAAATCATAAAATAGATCTGGAAAACATTCTTGACAAAGATTGATTAAATTCTTTAACCATGTCACAGAAAATCAGAAGATAAACTCTCCAACCAGTTTGTTAGGTTAGAAAGCCAACATCACTTTGTCCAGCGCTGGGTGAATGGGGATCATTCCACCTAATGTGCACAAACAGCAGCCTGACAGACCAGGTTATATCAATGAAACTAATACACATACATTGCAATCCTATTGCATATTCATTACATTGCCTGAATGCATACATATATGCTAATTATTTCTATGGACTTACTTGGATACAGTTCCGGAACGTCTAATGAATCTTTTCTCCTTGAGAGTATCTCAAATATCTGATCGGGTCATAATGTACTTCTCTTACCATTCTTTTCCCTGACACACGATCCTTGTTCTCAAAACTAAGGCATCTGTTAGTACATATTAATCACTGATGTAAGTAAATCAGGAAACAGTAGCTGGCATGTAGAGAGTTAACACAATGCCACATTAATCTTTGGCTTTTGTACTAAGCACTGTGTGGTACAAAACTAAGTATTAATCATGGAGGTAGGGATCAAACACTATTGTGCTAAAGTTAAAAGTTTTCCAACATTTCCCCCCACTGCTGCATAGACTCCTTTTTAAAGAAATATAACTTGTTCAGTAATAACCAGAAGAGATTGCTGAGGGGAGGCAGCATAATGGTCTTCAGGTGTTCAAAGGCTGGTGCAGCACTGAAGGGAATGATCATCTTTTCTGACCAGGATGTATAGGAAAGCAGCCATGGCACAGACTGCCTGAGGAGACTGTCAAGTCTCTGTCACTGAAAGGCTTTACAAAAGCTAGATGAGTCTGTGAGAAATAATGAATGTGGGTATGGGTGATCCTGCCTTGGGGTATGAGCATGGGCTGAGTGATCTTCCAAGTTGCTGCCAGCTCTGTGCAGTTCTGTTGCGTTTGCTCAGGCTTCTCCTGCAGCTGAAAAAGCTGTTTCTTGCTCTTGCTTTGGGGGTTCTGAAATGTCAATAACAATAAAACTGCTCAAGAAAAAAAAAAAAGAAAAACAAAGCAACAAAACAACCAAACAAAAAACATTTGTGAAATATCTTTCAGGGTTTCAGCTCAGGATATTTCACACCTTTAATGTGAGATGTGTCTCTCAGACACTCCAAGGCAGTGAGTCCTGCAGAAGGGAGTAGGACAGTAGGACTGTGTAGCCCATAGTATGGTCTGGTGGCTTTTTTTATTACCTGAGATATATATATATGAAATGGGGTAGAAAGAGCAACACTTCCTATTAATGTGTCACTTCCCTGACTTCTGTGATTCATTTTTACAACTGCAGGATGAAGCTGTGTGATTGTAGAATTCATTGCCCTGGTTTTTTTGGGGATATCTTCTTTGCAAAATTCCATGATGTCTAGAATCATGGTTAAACTCGGGCAATGTTTTTTTTCTTTGATGAAAAGTAACTTGATTCGCTTCTACTTGGCTCTCTGTTTCCATGAGATCCTGTGACTTCTTGGACTTGAAGTGTCTGTTTCAGGTGTGGTGAAAATGAGGGTGAGAAGTTTGTAAGCTGTTTGGAGGAGGCAGGGTCTGAGGCACTGGATAACTATAGAAACTACCCACTTAGTAAATCATGCTACCAGCTGTGTGTTGATCCCTTCAAAACCCCTATTTCAGTTGCTAAAAGATGAATCTGAAATCCAGTTGGATGTATTCCTTGACCTGAGCCTTGGCCTGACCAGCCCTTTCCAAGAAGTGTGTCCTTTCTGGGCCACTCAGAGGAGGTGCTTTTTGCAGCTTTGACTGCAGACAGTCTGTCTTTCAGGCCTCATGGTTCTTTCTAAAACTGGCACTCTATTCTTTTGTGTGCCATAAACTGTTCTCTATAAGGAGAGATGAAATAGGCTTGGACTCCTCAGCCTGGAGAAGAGAAAGCTAGGCAGAGTTGTATGATGAGTAGCAGCATGAAGGAGGTAAATAATAAACAGGAATTTGCTGTTTCTCACAAATTCAAATCTTACACTTCATCAAATTGGATGTTGTTAGATGCTGTAGAGGTCAAATATAAAGGAAAAAGCCGGTAAGGCGTACATGCATCCATAAGCCACAGATGGCTGGAAGCTGCCAGAGTGTTCAGTGGGATGCTCTTGAACTTATTTCATCAGCATTTTTGCTGTGACATTGTCACAGTAAGGAAATTGAAAGAGAGGCACTGTCTATCTGAAGCAAGTCTGGAGGGAGGTGATAAACTTAGGACTAGGAAGTCCAAGTTCCTCACTGTTTTTTAAAATGTCATTTTCATTGTGTGTAGCTCTTTGTACCTTTGTTGATCAAAATATATTACATCATAGTTGGGCTAATCTCAAAATACATTGGAATCTGGCTGTGAATTTTGCTCAGTATTAATACCTTCTGCACTGTGTTTTCTCTTCCTGTGTGTTGGTGGAATAGTGGGCGTGTGGGTCTGTCTGTGTGTGGGCAAACAATGGAAGGCATAGCCTGGGGAAAATTCAGTCAGCTGCTCATTTAAAAATAAACGAAATGGGTAGGAAAACAAATATGCAGATGCTGAGAATTTGGCCACACTCTTGAGAAGCTCTGGGACTTCCCATTCAGCAATTGGCTCACATGCCAGATTTTGTGACTAGAAATACTAGCTTCGGTCCTGAAGCTCAGTTGGTTGTTTTCTGTGGTTGGCATCCTATTCAGAGAATAGATGCAGGAATGTGGGCTCAAGAGATACTGCAGCTGAAGAGTTGCCATGGATATTAGGAAAACGTGCCAGAAAATCATTAAACCTCAGTCCAGAAACACTGTGGATTTCCCAGCCCTTCATCATACGGCACAGATGCTCCCTTTGGGCTGAGCAAGGTTTGTTGCTCTTACCGCAGATGGAACCCAATGCAAGGGCTGCATTATTGTGTGCAGCCTGAAGGAGTGAGTTGATTAATCTCATGCACTTCTTACATGCAGTGGGACAAACTGCTTTGCTGTGTTAGTCACAGAAAAGAGAATTCCATTTCCAGGAGTTTGTGCACTCTGTGTCTACACAAACAGGTAAGATCTTGTGTAGTTCCCCCTACCAGCTCCTCCAAAGTCTATAAAGAGAACTGCTTAGGAGATGTTGCAGTTGGGTTAACTTGTACAAAAGAACACAGTTTCCCTGTAAGTAGAAAACTGCTCTGTTTTCCCCTGAATTGGCACATCTCATGAAGTCTCCTTTGCCCCTCAGGGTGGTGCCAGACAAATGTTTGCTTCCACCAGACTTTTGAGGCAAATGCTCTTGGCACACACCCATAACAATGACATTGGTTTCATTAATGCTTTTGAATTCCTCAGCCCCCATGACAAAGGTTAAGGTATTTAAGTTTGCACTGTGCCAGGAAAAACTCTGTTAAGAGGTGTGAAATCTCATATGATTCTGCTGCTCCTACCAGGACTGAAATAGCTTGAAGCAGTTAACTTTGTTGGCGGTTTACCTGGACACAGGAGGGCTAAGGCAGATGCAAAAGCACGGCACTGTATACTCATTGTTATATTGTCATAAATTCTGTAGGTGATTTGTGCTTGAGTAGATAACAGTAAGTAGGCTTGGGATTAGGAAGGCCTTTTGTGTGTTGAACTGTCAATATTCATAAATGAGCTACGAGGGTAGTCAGAGCCTGCTTTTCTTTAGGCTGAGATTTGCATGAATGGATAGATAAATGCATGTGTTGCTCTCCCCACCTACAACTGCTGAGGTACTTTAATCTTTTGCTGCAGCTCATGATGATTTTGCACTGATGAAGCTTTGACTGGGTCATCCTGTTTTTCTTTGGCTGGCACCCTGCCCTTGCTATAGCAACTACTGACATTATTTGTCAAGGACAACACTGAGAACTTTAGTTCCCTGAAGTGACCTGGGAGAGGGAGAGAAGGAAAAAAAAATATTCACATTAAATCCACCTCAGCAGATGGATGGATGGTGCATCTTGCAGAACATCCTGGGAGTTCCAGTGATCTGCCATAAGGAACACAAAACCGGACCTTGGATATTTTCTTGTGAATCCTGGCACTGTTTTATCTCTGTAGCATCAGTGGGCAGCCACAAGCACACATTGATGTTACCATCCTTATTAAATCAAGATTCATCTGCATATTCCAATTCTCCTAGCAAATACAAGTGGAGAGCAGCATGTGGTATACTCAATAATCACTGTAATGGGATGGCGTTAGCAGTACCTCATTAGGGAGAAGTGTTCGGCATTGATTCATGAGTTGGCTTCACTCTACTGCTGAGCTGTGGAACACAAACATTGTCCTTAGTCCCTATCCTTTTATCCCTACCTGTGTTTTATCTGTGAAAATTCTTCATAATATTTTCTAAATAAATTAGCTTAATGTGTTCTTTTCCTTTGGTAAATAGAGCTGACCTTTTCAATCCTTCCTTATGCCTATTTCCTTTGTAGGTTCTATTAGATTTTATTATCAATTTTTACTTATAAGAAATTGTAATTTTTTTACTTTTTCTTCCTTTTATTTTAGTGCTGAACTTAACATTGCTTCACGTGTTATAACATGAATGTTGTAATGGGCCTTTGGGAAATTAATTACTATTGCAGGTAAAGGGTGTTAGGATAAATCTAATGAAAGCACACTTTTTAGATTTCGGCAATCTTGTTGAGGATTTAACATATGCCCTGCAGCAGAAGTCAAACTTTATATGACCCTTCCATTCCCCCTAGTTTGGCTATGCAATTGGAAAATACCCTGGCTAGTTATTGTAGGGAAGAATTTCTTGCAGAGAATAGAAATGTGAGCAATCCTGCCTGTTTGCATTCTCTGAAGCTGGTGGAGAGAGAAGCTGAGGCAAGACACCTGTGGTCAGCTATGGGAAAGAAGTATGCAGAAGTAGTTTAATATAAACATTGTATTCATGGACCTTTGTGTGTAACCAATGAGAGGTGTTATTCTGTTGCGTGAACATACTTAGCCAATCTGCATAAGGAACTGGGCACGTGAACAATGTTATGGGTTATAATAGGCATGTGTGCGATCTGAATAGATGGCATTCACTTGATCATATTGGTCTGCACATGATGTCCTTTGATCCTCTGCAAAATATTGCTGCTTTAAATGATGTCCTGTGAGTTTTAATTTTCTTTGTTAGAGTCCTAGGCTGAGACTGAAAAAAGGAACCCTTAATATTGCATTCAACTCTACCTAAAGACCTGCAGTGCATTGCAGAAAGTATAATTAAAAAAAAAACAAACCACAACACGCAATTTGGCATCGTTCTTGTCATTCTCTATAGTTTTACTCTTTTCAATATCTTTTCTGCAAAAATGGCAATTATTTTAGTCCAGATTATTTTCTCCTTGCGGGAAATCCTCTTACATTTTATAGCAATGAGTTGAATATGTTTAGATCACACTCTTTAAGTTTGGGTGGTGATCAGATCCGGGATTTGAAGACATGAGGGGGTGTCATGTCCTTTTTTAAAACATTTCTGATTTTGGGTAAATTCCAAAGTTGGTTTGAATATTGCCCACTTATATCTCCATCCTCAGAAAAAACAAAGCATTTGGACTGCACACCTTGAGATGCTGGAATACCTGGATCTAGATTTTTTCCATTAAATGCTACATACAAGAGAGGTTGTCCTGCGTAGTTAAAAGGATCTTGAGGGTCAAGATTAATAGTTCTTCTGATCTTTTGTGTCACCTTAAAATGATCACTTCAGTCCCTTGAGTTCCTATTTTCTCCTTTACCTTTTGTCTCTCTTGACTGTTTTAGCAGTCTGTGAACATGTTTACCAATAGCTCAGGGCATACGGAAGCTTCATGTCTCCTTCAAGGTTATATATCAATTTAAAAATATGTTGAAATGTTTTCAAAAAGTTCCCCTTCCTTATACGTGGTACCTTGTAAAACACTGACAATTTGCTTTGTTCTTGTCCAGCAAATATTATGATATTGTTAGAAATCCCTTTTTCGTCAAATTTTTCTTAAAGAAATTCTTTTTTTTTTCCACTTTCTCTGTACCAAAACCAAAGCAAAACACTGGAAATAATTATGTGGAAATGGAAGGGGGGAAATATCTTAAATCCAAACTTTTACATGGTGGGAAAGGAAAAAGGGAAAAATGTATTTTAATGACTTAATCCCTTGTAAAGATCACTATACAGTGAAAAAATAGTATTAAAATAGAGAAATACATGATGTTCTGTGAGAGTTGAAGAACTTCTTGTGTCCTTCCCTAAAGTATACACCTACATCACAAATTAGACATGCTAACTAATGGAGTTAAATTAATGTAATTAAACCCTGGCAGGTAGCTCATTTTGAACTGCAAGTCTGGAAAATCCTTTCAATACAACCCAAGTTTTAGAGTAGAATGACAGGATGCAGAAAAACTGACCAAGATTTTAAAAAATCCAAACCCACAGGCATCTAAAGCCTGGGTATTGGAAATTAAAATCCCTGCAATTCTGAAGAGCATCCCCTCATCTCCCCATATCTATTGTAATGTTTAAATTTAGCTGAATAATGCAGGTAATGGCAGAGCTTCTCTCTCTGAAAGCTTGAGGGCTGACTGACAGTGAATGTCATAAGCCCATGTAGAACAGTTTCCTGCTCTTGGACTGGAGTATGATCTTTCTGCTGTCAGATGTGCTTGGTCTGTGGCAGTTCTGAAGAATGTATTTGTACAGAGCAAAGTCCCTGAAAAATTAGGCTGTCACAGTGG
>JAOXXN010000102.1:25472269-25486065 GCA_026770055.1 Myrmophylax atrothorax | reverse complement strand
AACGATTCAGCATTTTGCACCAAGATAAAAGGTGGCAGCCTTGGGCTCTCAGGTTCCAGTGATGCAGCGGTGGGGAAGGGGTAGTTTTCTAGGCATTGTGTTTCTTTCATGGAAATGAAAAGGAATGCTCAGATTATTTGGATAATGGTCTGAATTGTTTTTGCCTGCCCTGCCCTAATTTTGTTTTCCCTGGCTTTGTTTCATACATGCAAGACCAGATTCAGAAAATGATTCTGGCCCAGGAACCATCACTGGTCTGTATAAGTACTGTGTTTCAGAGCAAAAGAGAGACAGATTCTTCGGACTGGTCAGTATTGTTCAGTAAATCCTTTAAGTGGTAGGTAAAGAACTGGTTTGAGCAGAGTGAACTCCGTCCTGTGACTGCAATGACTTCTACATGTGGAAAGTTGCTGAAATTGAGATAGTGTTGTCCCTGAGTGTAGGGACTTCCATCTAGTGTGGGAGAGGGAATTTGTCCTGAATGAGACACCTATGGAGAAAGAAGGCAATTTGAAGGTCAGTAAGGGCTACTTAAAAGGCTTTTGGAATCCATCTGGAGTGTGGAATTGAGTTTCGGGGGTAACTAAATAGGGTTCACCCCTACTGCTATTCCTTTAGTCAAAATTCATGGGATGTGCAATAACCATGGTAAATTAAAGGCCAAATATGGGGATGCGTGCAGGATGTAATATCCTGCCCTTGTTTGTTTGATTCTTGCAGATGGCTTTTCTGCATTTGCTTTGTAAAATGATGAATTCTAAATGAAACAGCTGTCTGTACAGGATGGTTTATTTGTTTCCCTTTTTTCATTTTCAAATTTATTTATACAAAATCCTTTTTGCTGATGCCAACCCAAACTGTCAGCACATTTACCTCTATTAAAAATGTAGGTGTTCTAACAACAAAGCAATCAAACCTTAAAAAAATGCCTTTTATCTAAGGCACAGATAATAGGCTCTTTTCCCTTCACTTGTGCCAGTCCCAGCACAACCTCCTCCCACAGTTCTGTCCCAATCACATGCCCGAGGGCTGTTGGCATCAATGTTCAGGTCTTCTAAATGTTGGTCTCACAGTTGTATGCAAATTCAGAGTCTGAACAGCAAGGTGGCGAACAATGGAAATAATAATACATTTTAGAGGTTCAGTCATCAAGTTTGGCAAATCTCAGAAAGAAGAAAAACATAGCTTTGTGACTAATTATTAAGATGACAGAAATAACTTTTCTTTCAGATTTTTTTTTTTTTGGTATCCATTCAGTGGGATAGAAGTGATGATTCCTAGCACAGAAAGAAGAATCGTCTTTGTTCATGTTATTCTTGTTTTGTTTGTACTCTATGAGTTCTCATAATATAATAAATTTAGGAAAGAAAATGTACATGATTTAAAAATAAAAAATAAGTATGCCACAAGACTTTTTAATAAGTTGTTGATCATTTTTATAAAGTTGCAAAAAGAGAGAGAAGTTGGAAGGAGTGGGAATGATGAGGGAATGTTTGCTGAGGAAAATAAAAGGTCTGAAGAGAATTAATTCTTTTGCAGCCTGTTGTAATATTGCTTTTACACACTCTTTCTCCTTTCCTCCTCTGGTTCTGGTAGTTCTCTTTTATCTCTTTAGTTAAGGAGATCTAGCCCACTGTTTTATCACAAAAGGGGAAAATAGGAGAGGGACAAGCTTCTGCAATACTTTTTCTGATGCTCTCTAATCTTTAGTTCTCTCCTTGGTAAACCTCTGAAGTTGTTATGTATTGACTGTGTAGTAACATGGGTAGATCTTTCTTCAAAATGTTTGGTCTCCCCTTGAACCCAATTCTTGTATCAAAAATAACCTTGGCAAGGAATTTTTCCAGATTTACAACTCAGCACAACAGGGCCAAAATCCATTTTCTTGCAACTGGCCTCAATCTATTGAATTTAGTGGAAAGGCACCATTTTACCAAAGGAAAATATAGTCTGTTACAGCAACATCAGGAGTTTCATTATACACGCATGCCTACTATATGAAGTTATCTGTTTTAATGTTATATTTTGTTAATTATACATTAAATAGCTGCTGGGCTTAAATAGGAAAACATGCTGAAATAAAAATTAATTTGAGATAATATTAAGGAAAATGCCTTCTTGATAGAAAAAATTTAAAATGTCATGTATTGTTACAGCATTGTTGAGTTTTAGGGATTTAGTGCTTGTTTCAAAATTATGCACATTGCCAGTCTTAATATTGAGGGGGATGTGCTCTTTTTTTCATTCTCTCTATGGTGGTTTCCTTTCCTGTTTATTTAGGAAGAATAGAGAGCAGTGTTGGCAAGATGTGTAGGGCTGACTATTGCAAAATCTCAGAGGTGCTTATTGAATGTACTGGGTTTATTTCTAGTCAAGTATAATATGAAATGTGTAGAACTCCTTCAGCCTTCCCACTCAAGTAATTTTGTCATTGTTGTTTCTTGATCAGTCCTATCAAAAGGCCAAATTTTCACCCCTAATGTGTATGCAGTTTTTCCTTTGATTTCAAGGGAAGCACACCTACAGTTTTAGAGGTGAATGTTTCATCTAAGGATGGTGAAGGTTTTTGTGCAGGCTCTGTATATTGCTCACTTAAATGGCTAAGATGTATGTTTTCCACCTTGACTGAAGTAGGGAAAAATTTATTTGCTTCATTTATTGTTTTTAAATACGAATTTTTCACCATGGTATATGCCATGAATTAACCTAGAACATAGAGTCCATGGTCTGTCACAAACTTTCTTACGAAAATCCTAAAATTTCCAAGTTTCTCATTTATGATACTTGCAAAAATTGAATTGATCAGTTTGTTCATTTCAATTGCAAATAGGTCGGGGGCTGTCGGCTGCAAATTTTTGTCTGTGAAACCTTCTGTGATACCACTGATTTTTTTTTTCTTTGCTAAAATTGTTTGTTTCTACTGGAATGCAAATATGAATTTAAATTTTAAATTACATATATTTAAATCCTTCAACATGAGGATCTAGGACAGTTCGCAGATGGAACAACCTGTGACTTAGCCATGCCTTGATTAATTTTAATCATAACTATTTCTTAATTTTGAGTTCTCAGACAATTAGGATAAATTTTGCTTCTAATGAAGACACAATTGCTCAGCTAGAATGGGATTATGATAATTATTAGCATTGCAATGAATTTTTTTCATAAGCTCTTAGAAGGGTTAGTTATCTGACCAAAAACAAGATCAGTGCAGTTGGTGCTAATTAAAGCAAGTAGACTAAGGAATAAAAAAGGTTTAATTCTGAATTTATGAATATCATTAAAAGCTTACATGGTTAGTTTGACTTGAGTTTTGTGCATTGTTGGGGGAAGAAAAAGTGTCTGCATTTGTAAGACAAGTAGAAATGAGAAATGACCTTCAACTTTGTAAAGTCTTTTAAAGAAAGCTATTTTAAGGGAATAAATGTGGCTAAGCCTCTGATACAGGCCTTTGGCAAACCACAAATTACCAGTAATTAGCTCTCCTGCATTGGGTTAATTAATAAAAGCTAACTTAAAATAGGGAGAAAGTGTATTTGTCCATTACACTGATGATGGAAATTGTGATAGCACAGCACTCTACTTTTTACCTCTTCAAAGAGCTCTGTTAACATCAGATGTTTCTTGTTACCAGCAGCCCTGTGATGTGAATAGAACTACTGATGTTGTACAGGTGACATAAATGAATGTTTATCACTAAATAGCGAGTGGAATTAAAGGCAGTGTGCTGAGAGCAAGGGAAGACACAACCAAAGCAACTATGAGTAAATCCCCTCTCGTAGGCAAAATTCACATGTTATCACCATAGTGGTGGTGTGTTGCTGTGCTTTGTCTCTGGAACGAAGCTGCTGGGGAGCTGCAGGTTTGAGGACCTGGCATGGTGCAGATGTTGCAGGGTGCAGATCTGTGCCATCCTGTAAGTCTGCTTGTGCTTTCTTCAGCATCCACTCAAAGCTTCTAAATCTCACTTCACTGTTACCAGGAGTAGATGTGATGGCAGAAGGGCTGGGTGGGCTCTCACTGAACCAGCAGGCTGTTTGGCTGTTACATGATTGTTCAGCCTACCATTAAAAGACAAAATTTGATTTCTTCTCAGAGTTGTTGACTTGCAATGGTGGGGCAAACCCAGAGGGTTTTGCCCTCCCCTTTGTTTCTTGTTTAAAAAACAAGCTGTTCTCCCACAGCACTGGAAAAAGCTCTCTTGTGAGCTGGAAAACCAGGCATGTAATTGCCATAGTCTTTCCTCCTTTTTTATTGGAGACCAATAATTAATAGAACCCATGACAATTATTTTTATAAGACTAATATATCTTATAATTGTTACAGAAAATGTTACAAATAGTTATAAATAGCATATTTTCTTCTTGAGTTCCTTATTTCTCTACTATTTGAATAATAAATAATTACTGCATAATTAAGCATTACTAAAATATTTAATCTTTCATGTTAATATTTTATATGACCTTTATAATTTTATGTAGGATGGTATAAATAATGATCAAGTGAAGCTGGGTTCTCCAATGAATCCCAGACTCATACTGATAGAGACGAATATCTGTATGTTTGTGCGAACAAGCATGGAGCATATTGAGGATCAGAGGTTAGTCTGATAGGCCTCTGGGCACATGAGCAGGTTTCATTGGGTTGTCAGTGCTTGACAGCTCTAAACAGCCTTGGACTCAGGTAGGTTGATGAAAACTTGGCTGATGAGGCTCAGAAGGCTGGTGAAGATGGATGAGTGTTAGGGACATACAAGTTTTCTGCTTGCATGCATGAATTGGGTTTTAATTGTAAGTAGTCTAGAAGAAACAGACTAAAAGCCATAGTTAAAGGCAAAATGTATACTTAAATGCAAAAAAAATTCGTAAGGATGGGATGAACCACAATAAAGTCACGTCTTCAGCTAGTAAAAATCTGGGTAGCATCAGTGACTTCAGCACTAACAGCACGGAGAGATCTGGGCATAGAAAGGGATTTGAACCTCAAATTACAACAAAGCAAACCTTAATGTAGTTCTGCAGAGGAAGAGATAAATTGATTGCCTGTTTCCCCTCCACCCACCCATCACAATTGAATCAGCAGTATAAACAAGTTACTTATTTTTCAAAAGTCAGAAATACTGTCTAAAAGAGATTAATATACTCTAGGAAGAAAAAAACAATGAAAGAAACAGTGAACAATAGAATAATCTGTTTCTATTTAGGCTGGTGTATCTCCATTGCACTGCATGCATTTGTAACAGGGGAGTTTGGATCAGCATTCCCTTCGTGTCCTGGAGATTGAATTTATCTCCCACAGCTTTTGTTTCTGTTCACTTCCTGAGCTGCATGCTGTTGTACCTCTTTCTTCTTTTAATAATTTGTTTCACAAAAATACTTCAGAGGCACACCAACTAAAATGAGGAAGCGAGAGTACAGAACTCATAATTGAACCATATTTTTCCTCTCACTTCAGAGATTTGCATGCTGTTTGTGTTACCACAAATGTAACTCAGCCTAATTTTGATAACAGCAGTGCCTGTTTAATCAGAGAACAGGGGGTTCTCCTTTGAAACAAGATTTCAATAGTATTTTTACCTGTTACTTGTCTTGCACTGTGCTCAGAAAGTTTGTGACACTTTGATTGCTACCAAGTGGACTATTTTTATTGGCAGTGATCTTTACCTATCTGCTGGATAGCTTAAATGTTGTTTCATTCAGTGCTTGTATTGGAAGCAAATCAAAGATCTGAGGAGTAAGCAGTTATTTCAGGTACTATACCCTGAATCAGCCCTAGGAAACTTTTGCCTGATTGAGGAGTTGAACCAGTTTTATAACTTTTTTTCCTGCTCGTTATTTTCACAGAAATATGTATTATTAATTATATTTTTTAAACTGTCTCAATTAGATGTTTACCCAACTACTGTGAACATGGAGGAAAATGCTCTCAGTCCTGGACCACCTTTTACTGTGATTGTAATGATACAGGCTACACGGGAGCAACCTGTCACAACTGTAAGTAAACCCACACATACTGTGTTTCAGCTGCAGCTTGTATATCAGAAACTAGCATTGAGCTTTGTGTGAGAGGGCTTATCATATCATAGGATGTAGCATGTCCTGACTTGGTTCAAATGGGTCTACAATTGGACTGGGAACACACAGAAATACATTTGCAAATATGGATGATTTTGACAAAACCAGATTATTTTAACTAATTTTCCACTTTGTTTTCCTTACACTGTACATTGATTTGGAGAGTCATAAAGTCATTCCTATTACATACACTTCATAGACACATTGGTCATAAGACATGCAGTTAAATTTAGCTGGGCTGAGCTGCCTGATTTTAATCTGTGTTTGGGGCTTTATGTCAATTTTGCCATGCTGGTCTTTGGTTTTAGGTTTCTGAAAGTTCATGTTGCAAGAACCCACTTTTCAACAGTTAATGAGTTTTTTGGGGCTGCTGCTATTAACAAGAATACAGTATCTGGAACTTACAGTACATGAAACATTCAGCTACTGAAATCCACAGCAAAAGGAATATTAAGGTGTTTTAAAGGTTAAAAAAAAAACCCTTTCAAACATTAGAAGCACAACGTGCTGTGAATTCTAATAAAAAAATACAGAGAAAAGAAAAGCCAAAATAAAGCCTGTTTATACAGCAAACGGCAAGGCAAAACAGAAAATGAGGGTAAGCTTCCAGTTCTAACATTAGAAATAGAGAAAAATGCAGTGAGTAAGCATAACAATTCCAGGAATACAACTATAACGCTCTGGGTGTTTGATGAGCACTTGGACCACAAATAGGTTGAGATTGGTGAGATGCATTATTTTTTCCCCTGTTAAGCTAAAAAGCAGAAGAGAAGGAAGGGTACTTAGTGGTTTGAAGCTGAGAATATTGGGAATCTTACTATAATTTTGGAGACTTTAATGGTTTGCTAGTTAATGGTGAAATCATTTGTGGGGTCTGTAGCTGACAGGAGAGGCTGTTGAGAGGTCTGTTCATGGATTTTTCACCTGAACTCTCCTTTGTAAACACAAAGGAAGGCCGGGGCTTGGTGTAGGAGCCAGGTGAAGGATTGGAAGAAAAATATCGAGTTTATAGTTTTAAAAGGAGGGCTTACTTTTTGCCCATTGCTTTTGTTGTTCCAAAGGTTATCACCCCTTTTCAAGCCTTTGAACTCAGCCCCCAGAGTACATGCAGTGATTGAGGCCATGGCAGAGTATTTACACCAGCTGATGACTGATACAAAACTAGATGGCCAAATCAGTTGGTGAGAACTACTGACCGACAAAGGTGATTAGGGACACTTTACTCTAGGCTACATCTGTGCTGTCCTATTAGCTCGGGGCCTGAGGCTCACTCGGTCTGTGCCAACTCAGTGTGGCTTCTCTCCGAAGAAAAGCATCTCATTACCACAGAGAACTGGTTCATGACCAGTTTGCCCCATAGGCATTTCCGTGGAGCTGGTGAAGCCTCCTGCTTCTGTCAGCTCATGTCTGCACTCTCAAAGGCACATACGTAGCTGCGGTTATCTAAGGTTCACTGCTGTAAAATCTATGAAAAGTTTCTCAGGAAGGTCATATGTTCAGACTTTTCACCAGATCAAGCTGTGCACACATGTGATGGTGTACAGCTATTCTCCTGATCAGCTTATTTACAACTTTATTATCAACAGCTAATTTGATTCCAGGTAGATTGTGGAACATGGTGCCCTGTAAGCCAAGTAACACTGATAAACAGCTACATCAGTCTGGAGAAATGCATTCATGTGCTTGAAATATGCAATGAAACGAATTCAAAGCTTGTGGGCAAATGCAGACTGTTGATAAGAAACTTGCAGAACAAGAGACGTTATCGCGTTCAGCTGATACTGGTTGACATACTGGAGTATCTGTTAGCAGGTGAATGAAAGGCACAGATTTGATCACAGCAAAACACCACAATATCCTCGATGTATAGGAAACTCTCCAATTGCGTAATTAGATGTAGTTCTATCAAAGTATTACATCTAATTTTGTAAGTTTTGAAGCATAATCTCAAGAGATTTTAATTTTTACTTGAAAACTGATGCTGACTGGCCTGAAATTGAACACTACTTTGGAGAGGCTTTTTCTTGCATCAAACTACCCTTTAGACCCATGTCAATGCAGCAACAAGGGAAAGATTTAGCTGGCAATCTGCTGCAAGTGAAACAATTTTAATTGTTTCATTGTTGGCTGGATTTCTTCTGTGAGTTGCATTACTGTGAGTTTTGCCTGATTTTAGTGTGGTAAGAGGTGGAGTGCCACTGGTTGAAAACTGTGAAAAGACCCATTCTTTGCCATGCTTCCAGGAAGAACTGCATGACATGCATCTGCAAGCCAGAATGAATTTGTTTGTCTTACCACCTCAGATTGGTAGACCTGTCCATTTTAAGGACTGAGATCTGAAGAGAAATTGTCCCTAACTTACTGTCATCATGTGTGAAGTGTTGAAATGCATTTTATGGTTGATACATAAGCAGTTCAACTTTTATCTTCCAAATATTCCTGGACAGCACTGGGTCCTGCTGTGAGGAATAGTAACAATACATACTATCCTTTCTTCAGAGAGTTTGCATTTAAGTTTCTGAGGGCAAAAAACATGCTGGTGCAGATGACAGGAGTGCCATAAGGGCTTCATCAGCATCATAGGTGGCTGTTTCAGTCTGCCAAGGGCATAATTATTTCTAGGCTTTCTTGTAGCCAAATAGTCATAAGGTAGAGATTAAAAAGAAGAAGAAATTGAATGTTTGCAGACATAGAGTGACATGGGAGAAAGCAATAATGTGCTTGTTTGAAAAATGTAAGGCTATGGCCAGAGAATTTTGACATTTTTGAGAAGACAAATGTCACAGTAATGACAGGTAGATAAGTTGAAATGTTCCATGAAAAGCGAAGATAAATAGTTTGCATTTGATGCAACAGAGGGGAATTAGACAGTGTCAGAACATAACAGTAACTTGATAGAAGACATAGCTGGGACAATGTTTGCAAGACCATGTCAGAAATGTGGGACAAGATTGTGTCTGGCATGACTGAAAATGGGTAGTTGAAGTCCAAGATGTGTGGATGAAGCAAAAGTGTGCATCTGAAGGTACATGTAAAGAAATAGCTGGCTCTAGACATGGCCTTTATGTAATCTTACTAGAGGCAGCTAGTTGTCAGCAAATCCCAAGTATTTTCCTGCTCACTCACAATCTCTTCTGACCGTGAAAGCTCCTAAATTGTCACAGGACATTTGACAATCTGCCTGATACAGATGAGGGTCCATCACTGAAAACAGTGTGGTCCTGTCCCATTACGTAGCTATTGTGTGGCAGACAGGTTTCACTCTGAAGTTTCATCTGGTCTTGCTTCTGTTCTCCTCCTCTTTGTACTTAGCTGTAAATACAGGTATAAGAATGCTAAAACCCACAGAATGTTTTCCGGGTTTCACTAAAATGTAACAGTCTTAATATTTTCTAAATAGGTAGTTTCTTTCTTGCAAAGCTTGTTGTCTGGTGCATAAGGACATTTCTTTGCTTAGTAACAGTTAATCCTCCTTCACTAACTGCTACATGGGATATTAACAAAACCTTCCAAGTCTTTTGTTGTGGTTTGGTTTGGCTTTTGGGTTTTTTTGGTTTGTTTGGTTTTTGGGTTTTTTTCCATTTCGGATTTACCTCTCCTCATTACATCTTTCCAGTGCAGTTCACATCTTCCTAGCTAGTCACAGCACTGATAGGTACTTGTGTTTCCATCTCAGTATTCTCTGTAGCTGTGAAACCTTAAAGCACGTGCTAGTAGTGCCTTGCTGTCACAAATGCACGTGGACATACAATTTGATGTCCTTGTGCTGACTGTCTCCAGATATCCATTTCACTGCTCACGGTTTGGGGAAACTAGGAGTCATGGAATAACCCTATAAAATATAAAGCCAGCTGTAGGTCGCTTTTTACATTTGATTGTGTATGAATTTTGTTATGCCTTAGTTTCTCTGCCTCAGTTGGGAATAAGATCCAATTTGCAGGTATATTAAAAGGTGTGTGATCTATATCATCTACTGAAATGGTATGGGTTCTTTCCTTAGAAACTACTCTTGGCTTATTGCTACTTGAGCTTATCTGTAGCTGAGACAGTGCTTTGAGGACACAATCATATTTCAATCTGTAAAATGCATGGGTTTGCTTTTTGCTTTATCTTTTAAATGTGTTTCACACAGCTTGCATTTAAATAGGTTGGAAGATTAGCTCAGCTGAAGCCTTTTTAGCAATAGATGCTTTCCCCATTTCTATAGTGTGTAGGTAGCCTGCTGATCCATCAGGTATTGGAGTAGTCTGATATGATCCAGATAGATAGGAGATGATCCCTTATGTAATCACCTGTGTGAACCATAGCAAAATAGATAATTGTTTTCTGCTTTCCCCCTTTAGATAGAAACACTGATGTTAGTGCACAGCTTGGGGAAAAAAAAGCATAGGTGGGATTCAGCTCATCCAGCTTTTGCTGCCTGATACTGTGACATCCAATTTAAGATAGTGGTCTGTGCTCTCTATATATGTAAAGAGTGTAAACTACTTAACTAATCTCACTGTGAGATAGGATGTTCATGGTAAATTTATGGACCACCTCTGAAATGTGTCTGTTGTCTGTAGAGTGAGGCTTCTTAACTTGGACAGACAGTAGGCAACTGAAGGTAGGTCAGAATTATAGATGTACAGAGAGAGGGAAATTGAGAAGTGAATTACAGGTCTTTATATATGTATATATACAAAAATTAATATATGTATTAATTGAAGGGAATCATTTAGAAGCTGCAGTCATCTCCCTCATATTATTAATTCTCATAATTATCATGTGATAGTAAGAGTTGTAGATCAGTATAAAACAGCCCTGAGATACAGATTATTATAACTTTATTGCAAGATAATGATTAGTAATCTCCTCTTTCTTTGAGTTATGCTAGTCCCTTAAAAAGCCTTATCTTCCTCTTCTGTATTTTTATTATTTTTATTTATGATAGTTTTCAGGTGGCTTTTAGTCTTGGGTGAATTTTTTAATTCCAAAGCATGCTGAGCATTGATATAAAAAATGATGGGAAGTATAAAATAATGGTTTTATTCTTCATGTTCTGGGGATGTCAACATGTCCCAAAGCTTTGCAAGGGGGTCATTAAGAATGTAATTTAATTCTGGATATTTGCTTTGGTGTGTGATCTATCTTGCACATACAGGCATGTGCCTTATTGGCCTAGGTAATTGCTGGAGGAAAGATTCATCCAATAATGGAAATGTCATATAGTCATTGATATGGCATAAACTTAACTTCAGGCTTTGAAAATGTATTCTTTAATATTAATATGCTTACTGCATATATCATTTTTGATCTGAAAAGCTTAATATAGCTTCAGCCAGATTGTTAGCAGTACTGAGCTGCATCTTAAAATGCTAGCTGTGGTTTTGGTAAATCTCATTTTTTCCAACGTAGGGACATACGTACATGTTTTGCTGTCTGGGCGAATGAAATTCAGAGATTTTTGGTTTGACAGATGTCCAACAGTGAGTTTGGTCATGTAGTTTGAATGTCCTGAGCAGTCCATTTTTCCTGTCCGAGATTCTAGGAACCCATTTTTTTTCCATGTGTGTTTAAACACATTGATGTTCTTTGACTAAAGAAAACACATTTAATATTCATATCAAACCTTCAGTACTGTACTTGGTGTTCCTGCATATTTTTGTTCACACCATGCTTTTGGAATATGAATTTTCATTATTTATTTTGTAATAAGTTACTGTGTTATTAATGCTTCCCTTTCAGTATGTGTATCTGTAAATTGTGAATCTGCATGTCTCAGTGGTGTTAATTTAAAAAAAGTTTTTCCCTTTGCCTGACATTTCCTTATAAATAACACAGAGAATATTCCTCTTCAGGGCTTTACTGCAGAACAGAGTATGCGGAGGACTAACTCAGTCCTTTTTGAAGCCTGTCTTCTTTAGGTGTGACAGTGACCGCAGGGACACCAGTACTTTGGAGAGCAAGACTGAAATACCGTGCTCTGCACAGCATCCTTCAAGTCTTTGATTGTTCCTTTCCCTCCAACACTGCTCTTAAAACGGAATAGGTGTCCCTGAGGGCTTTCTTGCAGCAGCAGGACTTGCAGGTCACCCTGCACCACCACCAGGCAGGGGCCACTGGAGTACATGACCGACACAGCCGCCTCCAAACCTCAGCAGGGAAGCGACAGGGGAGGACGGCTTGATGTGATCTTTCCTGGCTTGGCCAGGGGGAGCCTTGGATGGTAGGAAATCGACTGATCCCCTGGTATGAGAGTGTCTCTCCCTAATATCGATTTAGGTGTCACTGTGGTAGCAGTAGTTTTATCTCTATGGAAATAACATATTCTTTATCAGATGAGTAAATACATATTTTGAAAAATAAAAATAAGCCATCTGTCAAACAGGCTCATCACAGCAGAAACTGCATTAGTCTGTCAAGAGCAGAGCTGTCAGAATCCAGTTTCCGAGAGTACAGATTTCATTTTCTGGCATTTAACAAGACAATTGTATTATAAGGGTGAGAATGATGATCATTCCCAGAGTTCATTGCCTGTACTAATACCTCTGTTGTTGGAATAAGAAGAAACCTCCTATTGCATATTGCATTATTATTTAGAAAAATCCTTGGTTGAACACTTGTTACAGTGAGTCTGTAAGAGCAAATCTGTCAGGCCTGAGGCACACAAGGAGAGGGTGAAATTGTCATCTCCAATCTGCCTCCAGGAGCTCTGAGCATTTTGTTGGGAATTCTTAGTTTAGTCTGGTCAGCATTTCTGCATATGTATTTGTCCAAGGTCAGTCTAGGGCTGGTTGAGGATCCCGTCTGAATCTGCAGCTCTTACTTGCCTTTCCAGTCTAAACTAGATAAGAGGTAAGTTTTCACCTCTGAATATAATAAAATTATTATTATAGGCATTATGATTACTCTCTGTGTCTTAAATGCAGAGAATTAAAGAACAATTGCATAAGTCTCAAATGACCTGGAAGAAAGTATTCTGTCTATATATTTTCTTAACTGTACAACTCTTAGAGATGGTAAAAGTGACATAGATTTCACTTCTGTATTTTAGCTGGGAAGTGGACAGTGTCAGCCCCTCCCAATGAAATCAGGAATTAAAGTTCTTTAGATCTCTTAAATGTATTTTATTTATTATATTACCATAAAATGTTCTCTCCTTCTGATAAATTGAAAATTAACAGCTACTTTTATTAGATTATGTGAATCCAATCTTGAAACAGTAATACTACAGGATTCATTTTGGTAATCATAACTGGTACAGCTCAAATTTTGAATCTGTAGCTCACATTTCATGCAATAAAATCAATTTCCAAAGTAATTGGAAGTACAGTACAAAAGAAACATTGAGAATTTTAGGATTTATTTTTTGAGGGAAGTTGTCTTGGTGTCCATTAAATTTGAAAAGAACAGAATCCTCTGAGGAAAAACAAACGAACAAATTGCTTTTCATTTAGAACTTACCTCTTCACCACTGCATCAGGGTGCAGTGAAGAGAGGTTTACCTTGCCTGGTCTTCTAGTAGCAAAACTGAAGTCTGGGTGTCACTGTTACCTGCACATTGAGTCCAACAGCGAGGAGTGTTTTGGATACTGGTAAGAGATGTGTCTTACTGGGTGAATAACAAGTTCATTCATGCACTGAAGGGAGGGGAGTTTAAATATCTTGTTCCTTCAGGAGTATTTGCAGTAGTTCAAGTGTTTGTACAACGAATGGTCTTTTTTTTAGCTGAAGTAGAAC
>JAOXXN010000102.1:25454383-25465090 GCA_026770055.1 Myrmophylax atrothorax | reverse complement strand
GTGTGATCAAAACATTGTCAGTGCTTTTTATCTCTGCTGAAGAAGTAGGATTTTTATCAAACACTTCGCATTTGCTTTCCTCAAATAAATTTTATCTGGCAGAAATTCAGAAGGAATATACTCGATTTTCTCTCTAGCTATAATGAACTTGCTGACATTCTTGCTTTGGTTATGAGAAGAGTGGAGATAGGGAAAACTGGCAGAACCTCCTAGCCTGGAAAATATACTTCTGTATCATCTAAATATGGCTTGGGTGCCTTAATCACAAGACATTCTATTCTCTCTGGGAACTTACCTTATTGTTATGCTTATTAAAAATTGTTTAGAGTAATCAAATAAATGCAAAGTAGGAGAAAAATAACTTTATGTACACAGGAATGGATTCTCAATTTGTTACTCTTTTCAGGTGATGCTTCTGCATAGTTTTATGAAAGTACTCTCTATAGTTAGGGAAAGGCAAAATATGATTGTGTTTTTATATTAGGTGCATACAAGGAACAGAGATAATGTTATTTTTCAGTGACATAAATCTCTACAACACCTTCTATGAATGAAAAGACATAGATGGTCAGGAACATTGATGGCTTCCGTGTATAGGGAGACTAAATAAATTAAAAAGATGATGGTAGGGACTGGCACAGGAAAGCATGGACAACCTGTGTGCTATAGGGAAAGCACATAGGAATTGATTATTTTCATCTTACAGGAACTAATGGATACTTAAATGATTAGGTAGAAGGATTGGGGAGTTTTTTGTTTGCTTGCTTTTTCCTAATGCAATGAATTCAATGTGAAACAGTAACTCAGGACAGCAAGGAGGCTGATGTATCAACAAAGGGGGTAAAAACAGTCTGGGAAAAGCTCCAGTCCTGTCTGACAGATTCAGAAAGTGTAACTAAACATGGAGGTTTAGTTGCAGCTCCCTGCTCAGGCAACTGCAAGGCAAATACCATTGGGAAATGGGAATGAGTTTCAGGAAAATCTTTTGACTTCCCTCACTTCCCTGGGTGTCTGTTCACCCTCAGAGGCAGAGGTGGGCTCCTGGGCTAAATAAAGCTTTTATTTTACTTGGGCTGACAGTTCTTTTTGTATACAGTTCAAGAAGCAATAACCTCTTTATGCACAAAACGTGTTCAGGCTGAAGAATTTGGAGCTGAAATGGAAAATTCAGGGCAATGACTCATTTAGTGTTTTTAAAGTAGAGGTGCAGAGAGCTAATGACATCTGGGAATTACAGTGCCCTGAGTCTGCGAGGGATGAATTCAAAGAAGAAAGCAGATCATCAGACATGAGCAGCATCATTGAGTTTAGAGAAAAATGTTTTCCTTAATGTTCTCTTATATTTGTTTAAAGTTCTTTCTAATTTTCATCTGTTTAATTTATATCTTTGTAGCCAGTTATTAACTAGGGCAGATAAATACCAGGTTTTTTGCATATTGGTATGTGGTCATAGGTATCCAGTGTCTGATGTGGATATGGAAAGTACCAACAATACAGTTTAATTTATTTTGTTTATGTTTCTAGTGGTTTCTCTGCAGCCTGTCAACTTTAGCAGCCCGTTGCTGAATAAAAATCCTGAAGAAAGCAGAAAATTGCAGTTGTGTGTGTTGAGAGGGAACTGGACAGTCTTACAAAGAGGAAGAAAGAAATAAGAGAAAGGAAATTTTGCAGGGAGAAAAAGGAGGAAAAAAGTATTAAAAAATGTAAAGCCAATTTTTAGCATGGCAAGAAATTTAACAGTAGTGTCACAGAATATCTGCTGATACCAGAGTGGGTAAATGTACTTATCCATTGTCTGAAGAAGTGGCTGAAAAAGCAAGGTGACAAAAATTGTAGATGACATACTGTTATTTAAGTTGGTCAAGAAGAGGGAAGAGTGTATGAAGCACTTTAAAAGGATCTTATCTTGAAGGCTGTTTATTTCTATTGAAAGTAAAATATGCTGTTGAAATAGGAGGTTGTCAGGAACAGTAAAGTGCCTAATTAAAGGCATAGAAAGATATCTGTATGAAGAGAGGTTAAAAGTAAATAATCCAGGACTATTTAGATTGGGAAGACTCAGTTAATGGACCTCACTGACAGAAGCCATACTCATTTGCATTTTCTTACAATAGGAGTAAAGAGACAGTTCAATGACAGTGAAAGACAACAAACTCAAAACTAGATCTAAAAAAAAGACTGCATCTTATTAACATAATGTTTTCTTCACTTTATGTACACATCGAATACAAAGCAAAGTCACTTTCACAGGGATATTCATCAATTACAAGAAACACTGAGGAATCCTCACCAAATGCCTGTATGTGTGCGGGGAGTGAACCAAATGTACCTGCCCGGACTGTGACTGTATGTAGTTGAGTGCTGTGAGAGACACTGTGAGGATGTGAATGGGTCCATGCAGGGGTTATTATCATTTGGGATGATTGTGTCAAGTGCCATGGAAACGTATCTAGCATGTTTCCTGGGCCATACCCATGGGAATGTAAACTAGCTTTGTTTGCTTTTACCTGAATTCTCCCATCATCCATGGTGCTCTATGCCCACACTTTTTTGGCAATAAGTACAGCGAGAACGTATTGTGTCATGCTTTGAGGTAATGAAAAACCACCAGATCTGGGAAAGAAATTTTCCCTGTAGACTGGTTGTTTGATAATTAGCCCAGCTGAATTAATCTTCACTTAATTTAAGATTGATAACAATCAATAGAGAAGATGACTAACGGACCCTATGAACCTCTGGTCTGACAGTCTTTATATCATTGTGAGACTTATTCTTTTTCTCTTGTTGCTTAGAAATCTATTGATCTGTCTGGAGTACTACTTAAGTGCTAATAGCCATATTCTCCAGTACAAAGCCTATAGATATGCAATCTATATCCATGTACTTGTTTTGCTGTATTGTGTGAAAAGTGTTTGTAACGACCTTTTCTCATCTCCTCCAGAGTAATTTTTACCCTTGATACCTGAAAGAAAAGTACACTTGAGTCATCCTGTCACTGTTCTTCTCTACTGATGCTGGTTTACTGTATGCAGACCCTGGGCTACCAAATCAATAATGCTTAGAAATTGCCATGACTAAATCAATGGCTAATTTTATCTTAGCCAGATGTTTTTCCAGTCCTCAAATAGTTTCAGTTTTATTTCTTCCCTTTTTTTTACTCCCAGGCTGCAGTTTGGGGAAAGGTGAAAACTTATCTCAGGTCTTGCCACTAGTCCAAGATCTGTTTTTGAAACTGCCAGAATAAAAGAATCATTAATTAACAGAAATATATCCCTTCTTGTTGCAGATCATCTCTGTTTCTCAGTGTCCTCTCAAAATGCAGATATTGCCTATTTCTCTGATGCAGAAAAAGTAAAGCTATGTTTTCTCTATCTTGAAAAATTGTATAGAAACTGTGTTTACATCTCAAAAGAGATTCTGAGAAGATGCGAAGGAGATGGCCAAAGTTATACTTGCAATTTTTTATAAATTGCCTCTGTTTTTTTTTCCATTGGGCTAACCATGTTTAAGATTTTGTTCCTCCATATAGTACATATTCCGTGGAATGTAAAGAGAGCTGAATTTAGGAGGATGAAAGTTGTGTTTGTAGCCGAAGTGCCTAATTTTAAGGGTCTGAGTAGTCCCACTTAGAGTATGATATTTGATCATCTATTTGAGGAAATTTCTGTAGCAGTTCACCCACTTCACTGTGAAGGATGAGCAGACTGGAGTAACAGAGAGATGGATTACTACAAAGCACAGCTAGCTGGACCTCAGTCCTTTTACTAGAAATACCTATTGATGTTCCCAAAACAATCATGGTGTTAATGGTATTACTGTCCATGGCATCCATCTTTCCCTTTGTTTCCACACAAGAATCTCACTTCATCTGCCTATATAATTTCTTAATCTATTATCCATAAGAAATAATTTCCTTTTACTTTGTATTGCAACTACACTGTGTGACTCACCCCTTTTTATTTTTCTTGTGAACTTGACAGACTCTCACATGGAAAGATGGGCTGCCACCAGTCAGGCTGATGCAAGAACAGAGAGCAGGAGTTGGTCATACCTTTAATTCTGGTTTTAATACCTGCAGCTACACAATTCTGTGGCAAGAACTTAAATGGTCAAACTCCCTGAGATTCTCAGAATGAGAGAGATAAGATTTATAGCCTTGAACTTCTTAAGGAAATATTTAGGTTGACTGTTGTTTATCTTCTCTTTTTTCTTTTTTTTTTTTTTTAAGGACTCTGCCTTGCATCTTCCTGTCTGTAATTGTGATCAATTCGTCACTAGAGAAAATAACAAATGGATATTCCTTACAAATTATTTACCACTGTTTAGATTAAAGGCAGCCCTTAAAGATTTACAATTTATCCCCTCAAACACTGCAGGTCTTTTGGCATACTGAAGTTTTGACAATTGATATGTTTCTGTTTTGAATTTTCATTAGATATTCAAACACTTAACAAAAGGAAAAATCTTTAGTGGGTGTATTACGTCAAAGGCATTGTACTGTCAACAGCTGCCTTGCTGTTTTCAGTGAAATTGTTGTATTTCTGATGAGCATCACAGAAGAAGTCCTGAAGGCCACCTTTTGCAGTCACATATGCAGGAGGCCCCCAGGGAAGTTTTACTACTGAAGAGCCTAACAGTAGATATTTTCCTCTAGCCTTTACCTTTTAACAAAAGGTTACTGCAACTTAATCACTGTCCTGCCACATTTGCAGTGCTCAGAAGTTAGAGTTAAGCTGTGGCTCTCTCAAAGTCACTACAGCCATCTTAGCTGCAATGGGTGAATCTGTTTGCTCCAGACCTGGGTGTCTTGTGCTGTGTTGGACACCTGCAGGTCTCATGCCTACCCTCCTGGTATGGCATCTGCAGAATGGCAGGTTTCCTGTGGGCTCTGCTTCTTGTCTACCAGGCACATGCAGATGTCTGAGCCATCACAAGGCATGTGAAACACAAGAAAAGTGATTTGAGTCTCTTAGCACTCACCTAGATGAAGACTGAGGCAGAGGGGATTACACTCTTGTCAGAAATGCAGCGAGTGGAGAAGTGTCCATTTTGTGCTAGTAAGTAGATCAGTGACTGCTTCTTCAGTTTTTAGAGAGAAATATTTCTCACGGCTTGTTGTAGATACCCTGTGTTAGAGGAAATATGGAAGAAGTAGGCTGGCAGGATAACAGTTTACCATCTCTGGGCTTCAGCACAACATGGTGCAAGGTGTTGCAAGACGTATCTCATTCTCATCCATCAGAGCCGCCTGGCATGGTCATTCTGCTGGCAGAGGTGGCTTGAACAAGGGCTCAGAGGGAGAAAAATTCGTGGCTGGGGTGTAAGAGAGTTGTGAACCCAGCTGTTCCTTCTTCTCCAGGGCTGGGACAACATATCTGTGGAGCCAAGGGCCTGGTGCCTTGCTGGAGCCAGCTACTGGCTACCACGAAGGATTTGCAGGTGGAGAAGGGTTTCAGGCATGGCCATCCCTGAGGACAGCACAGCAGCAGGTGCTGTCTGCCAGTACCATCGGAGTGAACTGCATGGAGGACTGGGGTGACTGGAACCTCCTCCATTCCCTCCCTGGTATTGAATTTTTTCAGGGGAAATGCATTGCTTCTTCAGTGGATGGAAGTGACTGAATCAAATTTTAAGAGGAGGCTGATGAGTACAAAACAAGCTGCAGAAGCATGTATTGCTGGGTCAGCCAGCTGAAAAAAAATAGGTAAAATGTAGTAATGAATGGCTTTCATAGAAGACTCAGAAAACACTTCCTTGGAGTCAATGAGTTAAAACTGGTTGTGATAAGAAACCAGTCTTTTCACATTCTTTGAAGGGTGGCGTATATTAGAGCAGCTGGGTTAAACTGCCACTGCAACTTGGAACAGTACAGTGTTTAAGGAGGAGAGTGGTTATTTTTGTAGTTATAGGTACAGTGTTCAGGATAAAATTTGGCATTCAGTGTAGAGCACCATGAAACAAATGCATCGTATGAGCTCTGAGAGTTATTTTTTTCTCTCTCATGTAGCATTTACCGTATGTTTGGCTTGTTGGCAATTTAATCAGTCTGAATAATCTTGTTTTGCGACAAACCTCCTAAATCACAAAGAAATGATGCAGTTTGCATGGGTGGAATGTGCTCTACAGGGATATTTCAAGTTGAAGAATAAAAATGAGAATTAGGCAGTCCAGAATTTATTGAAAGCCAGTTTTCCAGCTGCTCTAATTTCCCACAATTTAATTTGTGTGCAGTCAAAAGCAACTTGGAGGTTTCCAGCAAGATGATAGAACTATGGGTGAGGCTAAACAGAGAGTCTAAAATGTGCTTAATGCATTGCAGTCCCATGCTGTAAAAGCATCTCCTAGGGCCAAATACAGACAGCCTAGTATCCTGGTGAATTGGACCATTAAATAAAACTCTGAAGTTGCAAAGCTGTAGCATTACCCTGAAATTAAAGCATTGTCACCTCTGAATTATGGATATAATTTAATGAGCATTTAGGAAATCTGCTTTTTAAGGCTGCATTAAACTGTTCCAGGTTAGCAGCAGAGGATGTGGCTACACTCTCCTACTTGGTTTTGAATAACTTTCAGTTTGTGTGTAGTTTGAAATTTTACCCAGCTGAGGAAGTAAGAAAATAATAAAGTGGAATAACAGAAGATAAAAATCAACAGTAACCTATGCCTGGAGAACAGCTTTTTCATTCTCATTGCAGATTCACAAGTGCAAGGAAAGCTCATTAAGTTGAGGAAACAGGAAAAAAAAACATATAGTGTGGACAGATGTAAAAATACAATGATAAATTCTTCATTGAAATTAACAAAAAGAGAGCTTTATCTGTCTAGTTTAACAGTTTCCATCTTGGTTTGCATCTGTGATTACAGTGTCACTGCCTAAAAATATAATGCAAACAAAATGGAGTAAAGATTTTTTAAAAATCTTTAAATCCTTGCATTATGAAATAGGAACAGTATTTGAAACCCCACTTTCAAAAGGCATAGGTGTTACTGATGCAGAGATGTGCCTCTGTAAAGCATATGCAAAACATGAAGCTAAATTGCACACAGCTGTCGCACTGCCTTCTAGTTACAGTGATCTGTGTGCATGTCCAGGGTGCGGCTCTGTGTCTTACATGGGTCCTGAACCATGCCTGAAGTGCAAGCTCATGGACTGTTGTCAGTAGGTGTCAGAGTACACATGGGTTGAGCAGTACGGGTATAATTTCTTGACCTCGTTCTGAGGTAGACAGTTGTATTCTGGAAACACCCCTGGCTAAACTCGTGCAAGTGAATTTGAGAAAACAGATGATCTTTTTTCTAAATGATGCTAGATTTGAGGTGGAGAAAATGGTATTTGAGTAAACCCCAAGAGTAGACCTGAAAGCTGGTCTTCAGAAAAAATGCTGGGATTATTTTTGAGTGGTTTTATGATCTGTGGAAGCAGGTGTAATGGTCTTACTGTTGTCTTGGAATGGTTCAAGGATTTGCTGCCCTCCAGCTCTTACTTGCCCCTCAGTCAGTGGAGATGGAGGAAGAAGCCATGTTGGGCTCTCGCATTCTGTTCAAAGCAAAGCAAAATTTAAGCCATTTTCCAGGCTCATTTGCTGCATGTAAACAAAAGGGTGTCCTTTTGAAAGAAGGAACTTTCTGATTTTTTTACTGTGATGTGAATGGGATCCTTTATTCTTCCAGCAGATTGTGTGTGCATTACCTCACCCCCCTACACCTCACATCTCTCTTTGTAAAATGGAAGCACTTGGGAAACAGGAAGAAGGGTAACTGAGATGGTTGAATTCATCTCTCTTCCTTTTCCTCCTCTTACCTTGTTGCCACCAGCTCTATTGTCTTGCATCTGTGTTCCGTTGAGCTGCCCTTGTGATCTGGGGTTTACTTGCTGGTGGCTATGACTTTCCTATCACTAGATCAATGAGACAAACACATCTTTTTTCAGAAGCTGAATGGATGGTTACCTTTACTTCAAAGGTGAAGCACAGAGGAAAGCTTTGAAGTGACCAGCAAAGCACAGAGCTAATCTGTAAAAGTATTAAGCATAACAGACCAGGCATGTGTAGATTAGGAAATCTCTGAAATGTAACTCCAAGATTCTTCTCATCTGCTATAACTTTTTTTAACTTCATTCTGATGTACTTGTTAAGTCACAATTACTTCATACACAGAAAGAAACTTAATTTGTTTTTTCCTTTCCCTTTATAAAATAGAGAACAGAAAAAAGGTTAGCTTATTTCTAAAAGACCTAAAAGCAGTTCTTGAATGTCAAAGTTCAGAACGACAGCTGAGTGCAGCTGTAATGATAACAAGGCTGTTGACAAGGACTGAACAGTTATAGAGGAAGACCGGTCACTTTGTCTGCTCAACGCCTTTGTTAATGAGTACTTGCTGCTAACAGTATATTTGCCGATGTCTTGTCCAACCTCATTTCATACATGTCAATTAATTAAATTTCCTACACTTTTTGGGAAGGCAGTTTCATACTATGCCATTTTTAATAAGTTTTTCCTAGTAATTCTTCTTTGCTTCTAAATCACTAGCTGTTGATGCTTTTGACTTTTCAGGTACCCACACAGTACCTTTTTTGGTGCACAGCCTGGAAAGTGCAGTATTGTTCACTCTGAAACTCTAGCATTAGGTTGCTGTTCTCCCTGAGCAGCTCTGTAGCCACTACTGTGAGCATTGACTTTATTGAGTTTCCTTAAAATTACGTTAACTTTCAGCGGAGAAGTGCTTTCGACTGCCCACCTGGAATTTCAGCAACCAGTTTATTCCATCATCTCCTAGTTTTACATCTCACTTATATTATCAACACCTTGGTGTTTGCCTTTTGAATAGATGTTTCATTTAAGGCAGAGGTTAAACTTCTACCAGCTTCAGTGAGAGGAAAGCTAACCCACCCTCAACTGCTTCTGAAAAATCCACTCTTCTTGTCAATAATGCCTGGGAGAGCAAAAGAACACAGAGAGACTGGCTGATAAGAATCACTACTTTAAGATGTTACGAAGCCATCAAATTATATTGTGTTGAAAGCAATATATGTGGAGGGTTGTGGAGGGTATTGTGTGACAGAGTTGACTGTGATTGCAACCACTGGGACAGGTATTACAAGCAATAAATTTGTAGTTTTTCATATGATTTTAATCTCACTTTTTTATATCACACATTGCAGCTATGCTTCTTTGAGCTCTGACTCAAATGATCCATAAGCAGCATCCAGAAGTGAATAAGAGCCACAGAATTGCAGATCTCTGAGCAAACTTTCTGCCTGCCAACACAGAAATTTTGAGAAGGTCGTGAGTGAATGTGTGGTTTGCTCTGTGTAAACTGTCCTTACAGTTAATGCCAGTTAATTTCCCTGTAACTTGCAGCCAGGTCTTGGAACAGACCTCTAAATAGTCACCAGATGGTTGTTGTTACTTACCTGTTATCTGAATGCCTCCAGTAATGACGAGCCATTAAATTATCTGAGCATCTTTGTACAGATAGTCCATTTAGGATTTTTATACACCTGTTAGCATTCTGTTAAAGTAATCTGTGGGATATTTGTAGCTCAATGAAAAATACTTCAGCTGCAGTGCAGTGCAGGGGCCACAGAGCTGCTGGGCTTGTCATGCCAGTGTATTGGTGAGTAACTGAAAAGCTCATGCTCTGCAAAAACTCAGGCCAGGTAATCTGATAAAACCATCTGAATTCTTAAATGCACAGTTTTTTAAGATCAGCTTAGAAAAATCCAGTGTTATCTAGAGTTTCAATGATGAAGCATAAATAACAAAATAGAAATCTATTGCCTCGATCTTGCCTCTTCCTCTGTAACTCTTTGTATGTTTCTGCAAGTGAGATTGAAATCTCCCTCTCATCAGGTGTTTAAAAATTACTGCCTTAAATTTTTGCCCTATCAGTATCTTGTATCCTCCCTAGGCAAGCAGGGTCTTTGTTGAAGAGGGAATTTACTGGATGTGACACTTAATAACAGTGCGGGGCACGTGCAGGGCTCAGTCTCGTGAATCCTCATTGAAGAGTTTGCCTTTAACTCTGGGTCAGCTCAGCAAAATGGCCGTTCAGGTTGTCCTTGCTACCTTGCCCATTGCTATCCCAGAACCAGCTGGCAAAAAAGCCTCCCTGCTAAGCTGCTTGCTTGTAAGTGTGATGTTCTCATTATCATGCCAACCCCAATGCTGATCATGAACTGGGTTGTTAGGGTGCAGCTTGTGCTTAAGCCTAGTTTCTACTTTCTATCACTTACAAAATCCCTTGCTCTGCCAGTAAATGCAGTGAAGGAAATGAGAATGGGCTTAGGCTCACCAGGATGGAAAAGCATCAATATTTACAGTTAACTACAGATGCTGAGTCATATGGTGTTCTGTACCATCATCCAAGTGGGACATCACTCAACTTATATGTAGAAAAATCAGAACTGAGTGAAATGAGTGATCTGACTTCCAACTGGGCGGTAAGAACATACTCTCAGTTTTAGCTTTCTGGCAAGAAATTGTGCTTTCTGCTTGTGGCAATAACGAAAATTGGAGCTTAAACCTTTCAAACTGCACAATATTAGTAACTGTTCTTCAGAAACCAAAGGCTACAAATATTACATGAAAACAAATACTGTGAAGAACTTTTTTGATACCTTGACTTACTATTGCTAATAAATTCCAAAAAGTCTGAACACAATGAGAATTAATAATTATAGCCCCAAATTTATCACACCATCAAAAG
>JAOXXN010000102.1:25417703-25454283 GCA_026770055.1 Myrmophylax atrothorax | reverse complement strand
CTGCAGTTCTTTGCTTCCATTTATTGTAACAACAGCATGGGCTGTGTTTTCAGGTACAGATATGTTTGCAAAAGGTGAGTGTTACCCCCATGAGCCATATTACTGTGTCTCTTCTCTCAGGGACAAAACCAGCTGAAAGGTATCTAATTTTATTCATGTACCTGGCAACAGAAGATGCTGAAGATCTCCCGTGGTTCCTGGGAAGTTTGCAGTTTCTCTGTTGCTCAGCAGGCACTGTAGTGTTTGTTTGAGATGGTTAAAGGAGAAACATCTCTGTGGGCCACACTGACCTTTAATGAAGACCTATTGGTCTTCATCACAGAGTAACCATTTTGGAGCCCAGGGTCCTGCTGATGCTCTCTCCAAAGCAGTAAAGTGTTAGATTTCAAGAGGGTTTTTGTTCCCTGCTTGCTGAAAGTGCTTTTCTTTTAACTTGCTGTTCAATCATTTTTCATTTAACAGAAGATAAGATCTGGACTGCAGTGCAGCACAACAACACAGGGCTAACGAGAGTCCAAGGAGCTGATCGGGAGAAGCCATACACCATGTCCTTCAACTACAACAGCAGTGCGGAGCAGCTGGAAGCCCTGATTAGCAGTGCAGAGCACTGCGAGCAGGAGGCAGCCTACCACTGCAAAAAGTCACGTCTGCTGAATGCCCCGAGTAAGTGCCACGATCCCAAATCTTTCCTTCTTAACTCTTATTGATTATACAGCAGGTATAGGCCACACTGCAACTGAGGAGAAGAGGAAAAAAAAAACCAAAACCCAAACACAAAATTAATAGCAGCAATACAGAATGGAGTGTAAAACCTTTTAACTTCTTGGATACTACTGCACAGTTCTTGTGCTCTGGTGCAAGAGGGTACGGACTCTGCAGAGGAATTTCCAGTCTGTACATTCCTGTGTACATGGACTGAAAACTTCTATGATGGAAAGGGCTGACTAGAAACCAGAAAAACAGTATTTGGATGATGGCAAATAGATGTTCTTACTAATTTACTGTTTCTGTCTGTATATTAAAGATAAAAAGCACCTAGATGCCTCCCGACTATTAATGCTATGAAGGGGAGAGGTGTTTCTTCTTTTGAGTCCCACAGCCCTGAGTATGATGTTAAAGGTGCTTGGTAATAGTTTCTGGGCCAAAACTAGCTTTCCCCTTGCAATAGAAGGAATACATTTTTAACCCTGAGCTAATGTAACAGAAGAAAGAAAGCAGAGTCTGACCTATTTGCATTTCTCTGCACTACCAAATTTCCAGTGGCTACTCAGGATATCTGTCTTCCATTCAACTGTGTCTTGATGTCAGGCTTTTAAGTTTGCTTATTCAGAGAGATGAATGACATTAAGGGCAGTCTGCATGTCTTCAAGGTCTCCTCTGGTTACTTGTAATGTCTGTGTGGTCCTGGTGATTCTTTGATTATTAGCAACTCTTATATTTTTTAGTAGTTTAAAAGACATCCCACAGAAAGCCTGAAGGGGAGCTCGCAATGGGTTTTCCTATTGTGTTAAAAACAAATTGCCTAATGAGATGTATCAAAAACCCTCCTGGTTCCAACAAAGTTACTGTAACACTGCATGTTTATGGATCCAGTATTCAGATGCCTTACAGTCAGTTTATTTTTAAAAGCTGTGAGTTATGTCTTTTGTTATCATCAGATTTACCAGCCAAGAACTGCTTGTATTCCTAATCTTTTTTTAAAGAATTAAATGTTAACATCAGCATCCAGGGTAGAGCACAAAGGGAAAAGAAAATGTAGGCATAGCTGCTCATAATGAGAGGGAATTGATGTCTTAAAAATACTTTCAGTGTTGCTGGTTTCTGTATCCCACACCACAACTGACATGTTACAAAGATAATATTCCACAGGGATTATTTCTGAAATGATTTTTTGAGAATGAATGCCACAATATTAGAACAGGTCTGCATATGCTTATTTTTGCACATTTCTGTGAGGTACTTGATCATGTGTATTCAGGAACATACACTATGAATGTGTTTTGAGATACCCCTTGTATGTGAGACCTCTCTAAAGATAGGGACACTTCTTCAGAATACAAACCTTTGGGGAAAAAAACCCCATAATTATAACCTTGTGTAAATTGACAGCATGCAAACTGTCCATCTTCAGGGCTAAAGCTATCAAGCAACAACAGGCAGACTGGCTAAGATGGTTCCTGACAGGCAGCTTGTTCTCCACTTGTCCAGGACCAAAGTTGTGACTCAGATTCTTCAAAGAAGAGAACATGAGGATGGTGTCCAGCAGTTCAGCTTGTGCCCTTGCAGCTAGTGCTGTGCCACTGATAGCTGGCCACTCAAGAACTGCACAACTCATTATCTTTACAACAGCTCCAGCTGACAAAGAAAAAACTAATCACAATCCAGTGCTATGCATGTGGCATGCACTGTAATTTTTTTCTTCTTTTTTTCTTCCTTTTATATGCTTTTTAATTAGACTTAAAAATTTTCAGTTTTTCATCATGAACTTTTTCAGTAGTCTAAGGCTTTAAGTTTAGCAAGATGTGGAACATGTTCAAAAATAAAATATTTCAGTTCTTGAAATGAAAAAACAAGGGTAATTTGTTCTTAACTGAGTTAAATATTTTTAAGGGCTAAAAAAGCATTGTTTTCCTCAAAGCCTTAAAAGCTCTATTAGTTGATACTAATTTTGAGACAAGTTGCTAATATATTATAGAAGAGCCTGCAGATTCAGGTGTCTTGAAGAGTTCTAAGACTTAAAGAATTTCCACTCCTAAAGTTGAAGATGAGCTACAAGTGTAAGTAACCTTAGGGTATTTTGCTGGACTCGCTGCAGAAGGTTTGCCCCTGTTTTGTTTATGCCCAGAAGTGACTGGAAGGAGTTTGATTTGGATCCAGAGCAACAGAACAAAAGAACAAAGATCAAAACCTCTTGGGTTTTGTTTCTTGATTTGGCCTAGGCTTTTGCATGCCTGAAGCACTACATTCTGCCTGTGTTGCCAGGGTATCATAATGTGTAATTGCAGTTAATGAGCCACACTTCAGATCTTCCTTCAGAAGTCAGTATACCATGTATGTGTATTGATGACAATACTGCACTCACAGGCCAGCAAGAAATGTTACCTAACCTAATCCAGCTTGCTGAATATCACTGCTCACTAATATCTCTGGACTGAGCGGAGTGGTGAATGTTTGATGGAGGGGCATATCCCAGAGGTGTATCTGATCTTGACAGAGCTATAAAATTTCCCTTTCCTTCAAGAAATCTAATCCATTCCTAAGTGTCCTCTCATTTTGTGCTTTGTTCTTTCTTTTTTCCTAAGGAGATGGAACATATGATTAGAATATTTCAGCTGGTAGCAGCAACACACCAAATCTTTGTCCTCAGGATCTAAACACTATCATGTTTCACTGAGAAGCAAAAAAAAGATTTCTCTCTCATCTTGCATTGATAGTGTTACTCTCCAGCAAAGCTGAATGTTGTTACATAGCAATTTTGGCTTTCACAGCTTTGACATGGGGCAAAGGGACAAGCAAGGCACTTTGGGCTGCCTCAGAGACAAACGCAGGGAGGCTCGTGTCTTGCATAAAATTGTTCCAGTTTATATCAAGGAATTTGTCTTTCTTCTCTTCCTTCTTCCTCTTGCCCTGAAGACTCAGACAAATCCCCAGCGAGTGTGATTGAGCATAGTATCCCCATTGAGTTACTTGGATTTACATCTGCAATGTGTCAGACGTGCAATCTGGCAGTTGGCAAAGTAGTTTACTCATCTCCACCTCCTGCTGCTTGGAACAGCCTTATCAGTTCTCACTGTCATACTATGGCTTAGCTGCAAGCATGTCTTTGAAAGCAAAAATTAAATTGCCCTAAACTGCATTTTTGTACATCTCTGCCATCAGGCAGATTTTTGGGAGGTTTGTGAACATCAGAATAGATGTCTGTTCATCCAAGAAATGTCTGACTTTCTTATAGGTGCTGGCAAATTAAACTTATATGACCAGTAATTGCAAGTTTCTTCTGACTTTGCCATGTCTGTTGGAGAGACATAACTGGAGCAAATCTGACGGTTGGTGTTAATTGGGAAATTCGTCCACACTCTTAGGGAAAGATTCAGATTTTACCACCACCTTATCCTTAGAAGTAGAGACCAAGTCAAGCTAGGAGGAGAGAAGGGGAGTGGACAAGAAGCTAGGGCTGCCTCTAAATGTGCTGTATTCTGAGACTATGAAAAGAAATGTAGCCCCTTGGGGCTTTGATTTCCTTGCTTTACGGAGCATTTCAGGCAGTATCTAGGAAAAGAGTAAGTGTACAAGGATAGATACATGTGTGCTGCTGCATGTTCAATTAAACTGTTAACATACAAGATCTTTGAAGATACGAAAACACTTTATGAGCTGAATAAATCCTTGGCTCTGACTGAATTTGCCCAGTTTTATAGAAGCAGTGGGTGCACTCAAATACTTAGCATTTGGGAATCTGCCTCACATTCTTATCAAGGACTTGGCACAGTGACGGCTGTATCAGTGACAGGATAGCTTGCTTTACAATACTTGGCTGACAGTCTGTCAAGTTCGTAGCACATTTGTGTAGGCAGGGACTGAGAAAAGATCAGTCCTAGAGCAAAATCAAAGAAATAGAAATGCCTGTAGGTGGTGGGGTTTTCCTATCTTCTTCCTTATCTTAGCTTTCTAGTAGAATTCCCACACCATGTCACCTTAAGCTTTGATTTCAAACACCCATCCTAAACGACACACCTCCTCCCTGAACTTTCTGCTTGTCCCTCTTACAATCTGGTTGAGTCCCAATATTATATGACTTGCACCTGGGTTTCCATCTCCTCTTCTCCCCTTGACCTCGCAGCTAGTCCCATGTCTCAGTGCCAAGATGCACCATGTGCTATCTGCAGGTCTGTGACCCCTCATCCCAGACAGCTGTTTGCCCTCACTGGTGAACCACTGCAGTTGCATTTTGTAACTCCCTATTAGAGGGAAAGATGTAGTGCTACCTCACAGCAGGAACATGTCCTAATTTCTGCGTTTAGACTTAGGACTTAATTCTGCTGCTCAGGCACTTCAGTATCTTTTTATCTGTGCCCTGTAGGTTGCTAAAGCTTTGTCTCTGCAGGCTCCCCCCTTAGTTCCAGATTAGGCCAATGACATCAGAGCATAAGATGCTAAGAAATGTCCTCCAGGGTCCTACCTTCAGTAGTGATTGCTGGTGAGATTGCAGCTTGGGGTGAGTATAGAAGTCTGATGTCTTCAGCACATCCCTCAGTATGTCCCCATCACCTGCCATTGCTCAATTAAAGGTACTGGAGTTTATGCTGTTGCTGATCCCTTTTAGTACCTACTGTGGATCTGTTGTTCGTAAACTTGTCTAGTCACTTTTTGAACTTTATTCTGATACCTGCCTCTGCAGCCTCCCAGGAAGGCGAGGTACAGGAGTTCCCCACTTGCTGTTCTACAGAACTGTTTGTGAGTTTTAATGTGTTTTTAACTGCTGTTTTGCTCAGTGCACTAAGTTCTTGTATTGCAGGGTGCAGTGAAACACAGTTTTGAGCTCATCCAGTGCTTTTAGGGTGCTCTTAGCTACTCTTCTTTGGCTTTCATTAGCTCTAGTATTTGCACCAAGGTTTCACATAATGGGGACAACCACTTTTTAGAGCAGTGTAAATTTTTATGGAGAAAGGAGTGTAAAACCTGGGTTCTGATGAAGTATTTTACATAGATGTATCATGAGATAATCTCAAATGACCCATAACAAGCAGTCATTTACAATGGGTTTTTGCTCACTATTATTTTCTGCCTTTTAAATATAATTTCCAAGTTATCATTCCAGGTACTTCAAATTGTTACTGCACTATCAGGGGACTGTTTTTTCTTGCACAAAATAACTTTAAATTGTTATTGCATTACTAGGAAACTATTTGTCATTGCTCGAAATAACATGGAACGGGGCAGTCTGCCCTCAAAAAGTGGCTCATGTTGAAAGAAGTGGTGGAGAGCTGGCAGGTGTAGATTGTATGCTGTGATTATTCTTGGCTGGTTAGGATCCCTTTCTTGAGAATGATTGACTTGCCATCTCTGTTTCCATCACCATACCTTGTCTCTCCCCTCCAAAGTGGCAGTGCTGACAGCTTCTCTCACAAGCCCTATTTTAGATAACTTGTGTTATATTTAGAGACTTTTGAACACAGTTCACCACAGTAATGCAACAAGCCCCCTTATGTGGAGGGAGAGATCTAGAGGTCGTTTTTAAAGATGATATGTTGTTTTTAGCATGCAGCTGATAAAAATTTGGGTGGTCTAAGCAGAATAAAAAACCTCCTGCGTGGAGGAAGTACCTTGGCATCCAGCATGCATACACCTGTGAGTAATGGAAGTATCATTATCCCAGTTTCTGACTCTACTTCCCTTGCCCTATACAATCCCTCCTGACTGGCAGTGTGATACACTGTGCTATAGATGCCAAGGAAGGAATAGCAACTGTTTGCGTAACTTCTTATCCAGTCCTGTTGTGTTTCTCTGAGATCAAAATGCAGCCAAGAGACCAAATGATGGGAAAAATACTGGAGGAAATCCTTGCTGGGTGGCTTCTAACCCAGTGGAAGGAAAGCATGCTCCCCCTCCTTGAATCCTGCTGCAGGAAGAGGGCAGGCTTATAATGGTACCTGACATAATTCTGGAAAGGCCATGAGTCTCCTGGGACTGCTCCAATGAACTGGAGCACCATTACCTGGATTTTCTTTAGACACAATATGTCAGGTTAATTTAAAAACACTTCCCAAAGTGAGGACTGATAGAGTAGTGAGGAAGGAGCTTGCATGGATAACTCTTGTTTGCTTCTATGGAATACATCCTTGATTCTTCTGCTAACAGTGGATATTTCTGTTGCTTTTTTGTTTTGGTTTGTTTGGGTTTTTTTCTCCCTTGAATGATTTGATTTTGTAAGTCTAAGGAGCACTTTTGGAATTAGGGGCTTTTTATTATTTTATTTTATTTTAAAAGACCTTTTACCGTTCACCTAGAAAAGAAATTTATCACTCCAAACTGAATACATCTACTGAGTTTTATTGACATGGAAATTACGTTTTCTAATATACTTGACTAGGGAAGCTTGACTAGGGGTATTAATGAAGGAACAGAGGACAGGTAAATGAAATGTCAATCTAGACAACAGATTTTATTCTCGAATTCATTGCATGCACAATTGTTGGTGGTAGTGTAAGGAAGTTACTGCTGTGAACTGATGTGGCAAGGTGTTTATTTAGCCTCTGTAATGTGTTAGTTTGAGACTTTTGATCCCAAGTAACCTCTGTTTCAGACTAAAGTAGATGATACCTTTTGCTCAGCCTATGAAACCTGTGGGACAGTGTAAGTGCTCATAGCCAGGGAATGGCAAAGCCTTGAGTTCAGGGAATTCTGCAGTCCAAATTAGAGTCTGAAAATGGATAATTTTATCAGATTTTCACATATGACAGAGCCAAACATGTCTTAATGATAGCCCTGGCTTGAGAAACCCAGTTACATAAGCTATTCATACGCACAGTTTGAAGAAGAGAAGAATTACAAAATTATTTCATGCTATTCCAGCATTTTCTTAATCATGAGCAGTGATAGTATTTTTTTAGTAATTTGCAGGACTCAGCATATTGATTACAATTAGTAAATAATAGTGATGAGAAACAAACAGCTAATCCATGGTTTGTTATATTAATGAGTCATTAGCTATGACAGCAACCTGTCCACAATCCAAGAAAGAAAGCAAGACTGCTGCCTGAGCAGAAAAGTACTCCTTCTCCCTCATTAGAGCCCACAGCGGGGAGTGTGCTCTCATCACACTTCCATTTGTCTGCTTCATTCAGCTGTCCTACTTTGAGCATCTTGGGCTCCATTAGACTCAGACTGTCTTACTGACATTAAACTAATTTCTCTGTCAAATTTGGGCCAGTGCATAGAGTGATGTCTTCTGATTCTGGAGAATAGAAGATGTAAGTCATAGTAGTGGAAGAGTTCTCATCTGACCTCTTCTACCACAATGCCATGTTAATGAAGCAATAGTAATTTACATTTCTATTTACCTTATTTTTGAGGATAGAAAAGCATTTTGGGCTATAATCTCTCAGTTTTATGAGTTTTCTGGGTTCATTTGAGCTCTGTTTTAGATCTGCAGAAAAAAGTATATGCATAGCAAGGCACTTGCAGAAAATCAGATGGGATGGAACCCCTATGCTTTGATTTTCTTTTAATGGTTCTGACCTGTCCAGGAAAAGAGAGATGTTAAGAGACTATACACATAATGATCAGTGGCATAACTTATTCATATAATGTAAGTAACAGAAATGAAAATAAAAGTCTTTGGAAAAAGGAGTCAAGTTTTTACTCTGTATAGATTAGTTAGAGCTCAGATGCATTGCTTGGAAATCTGAGGTACAGGAATTTTGACCCCTGTTACAATGTGAAGTTAATCTATGGAAAATGTATTTTCTGTGTTTGAAAGACAGGAGAAAAGAAACAGTGAGGATCAGCTGAAGGTTATGTTTTGAGGTTACTTTATGCTTGGTATTCAAACAGCAGCAGAATAAAATCTTTTAAGCAAAACATTAAACTAAATACTCTTATACAAACTGTTTTAAAGGGAAGCATAAAATAGCTCTTCTAAGTGTGTGTTAAGGGTAAGCAAGCTTGGAGAAAATGTCTCCAGACCTTGGGGAAAAAATGCCATGTAGTTCTTCCACTTCCAAGAAGCATCTAGAAGAAATGCAGAATTGTTTACATCCCCCCAACCTGGACTGATTTGGAGAGAACCAGATTCCACTGAAACTTGAAAGGTAGCTAGAAAGATGTGGTGACCTGAAAGAAAATAACCCTTTTAAAACCTTTTATAGAGAAGATTTTTTTTTTGATATCTGCTAGGCCAGAAAGTTTGAGAACAAAAAGGAAAAAGCTTTTGAGCCTGTTTTTTTTCCAAGCCCCTTTGATAGGAGGATGGCTCAGACTCGTTTAGCCAAGGGGTATATTCCCACCTGAGCTGTCCAGGACTCAAAGCAACATCAAGAGCCTTCTTCCTTTGCTCTCAAGAGCAGAATTCAAAAGTCCCAGAAGAAAACTTTTTTTTTTTTTACACCAAACAGTAATGTTTAGAAAAGTTAACCAATTTATCTATGCAGTTCTCCTCTAAAAGTAGTTTTCCTGTTGAGCAAAGAAAAAAACTGAGACATCAGGCTGCAACTGATGCCTATTTGGCCTTAAACTGGTATGGGCCAAAAAATAACCTTAAGAAGAGTTTTTCCTACCAGGTGAACACCTCTGAAGTCTTGCACTCAAGTGTAAGATTTATATAGGTACCTTTTGTGCCTTACCCTTCTGCTACTAGTGGAAAAATGAACTTGTCATCCCTTGGAGGTACCTTTCCTTTTTCTAGTGAACTGATCAACACAGTTATGCTGATTTAGCAAGGAAGGTGTGACTACGATTTTTTATGGACCTACCAAATTACAAGGAAGGTAATGGTATATTCAGGTGGGATATAATGGGATTTTTGGTGTATTCAGCCAGGTAATGGGAGAAAGCTGTGATTCTGCACTGTAACCCAAGAATAGTACTACCAATCTCAAGCATCATACAAGCATCATTTTTTTTTTCCTCTTTACCTACCAGACACTGTTAGGATTTTGGTCTGCTGCAGTGGTTGATTTTAAAGGGAGAGGTGTGGGAACCTCAAGTCTACTTTATTTGTTAGACACTGGATGCAATATGGACAACTCTTTCTTCTTCATAGGCTTTAAGGAAAGATAAGCTGAGTTGAGAATGAGGGCAATGCATTTGGAAAGTGTCAGCTTAGCCATGAAGGTTTGAATCTGGGTATGAGTCTGAGCACAGCTAGATGCAGAAGGCAGCGATTCATAATCTGCTCTTCACAGTCTGTTTCCAGTAATACCTATTCAATGCTAGAGTTCATCCCATGTTGATAGATGACTCTGCTTACCCACATTAATTAGACTGAGACCATTCCAACTATTCTACCTGTTGCCTACCTGTTATTGTAGTATATGGTGTAGTCATACACTAAAGATATTGCCTTCCTTTGTAAAGGGCAAGAAGGGACTCTTTGTAATTAGGAAACAGAGCCCTTGTTCTTGGAAATGACCCCTACTAGAGGGATTAGAAGCAGGCCTGCATTTCTAGGATGGGATTCATGTATTCTTACTGTAGCTGTCTTAAGGTTATGTGTTCAGCCTGAGGAAGATGCCCACGTTCTTGTAGGCAGAGATACACAGAACTGGAGATGACACTTCCAACTCCCTTCGGATATCTTTCTAAACAGGAGCTGATCAAACTGACTAAACACTGTATGTCCCCATGCTGTTGCCCAGTGAGCAGCATCTCTCCCAACTATACAGTTTTGGGTTTTCCTTTGTTTATGTTTGCTAAAGTAAGAAGTGAAACGAACAGTGGAGCTATAAATGTTACTATTTCCACTTTGGTTTTAATGTGGAGCTTCTGTATGGCTTGTTTGATATATACAGAGTATTGAAAATTGCAAGCTTTGCTTAGGCTGAGTACTAGGAGGATCTCTGTTTTCTGCTTAGGCAGAACATGGAACCTGTAGAAACATATTTCTCAGTCAAATGTGTTTGAAATTGGCCAGTAGGTTCATGAATTACTTGAACAATGGACACAGGTATGCACAAACATTCATGTAGCATGTTCTGATATCTTATTTCTCTAGAAAACCAGGTTGTGATTAATATCTGAGGCCTATTAGAATCAATAGAGTTTAGAGAGTACTATACAGTTTCTCCTGACTTCATGTCTAGTGCTAGAAGGAAATCTTAATTTGACTTAACATGAGACGCAGATACACATATTTTCTCACCATGCCAGATACAGACATGTCTGTCTCTTCCTCAGGATAGGAACAAAACCTTAAACCAAATGTACATTCTAAACTTAAATGAACTTCATTACTACTCCTCAGTATTTCAGAGATCTTTGGACACATAGTGCTGTGCTAGATTTAGTGCCTGTCTGCTTCATATGCTTCCTTTTTCTTTATCCAATTCTTAGTTCAATGTCCTCCTTTCCCTAAATCTTGCATTTGCCAAAAAATTTTAAAATTACATTTCTAATTTTCAACATGTAGTGATTTCAAGATATTAACATTAGTAGTGCATGAAAAGTGCTCCCGGTAGCTTAGTGTGCAATCAGTAACCATATTCTGTTCTTTTTGTTCAGGTTGTTTTATTCAATGGGTTCAAAATGTTTGTATTGACACTTGTTGGTAGGAAGAAAAAGAGGAGGATGATTCCTGGCTATTCTTTTTCTCAGTTTTGTATTACTGAACCTAATTTGGTTCTGACAGGTTTATTTTACTGATGTGTCCTAGTCTATGATGGGCTGTTTTAAAAAAAAAAAAAAATGACTAGAGATCTGAAAAGTGGTTCTGAAGAAAAGTAACATCAATTTCATGATAAGTTTGCTTCAAATACTTTTTTCTTATTTGCTGATTCAAATGGTCAGTACAGTTCAAAAGTTTTCTATTCATATGGATAGAGTGCTCTCTTTTGGGAAAGTACGTGTTTGCATATCTATGTAGATATGAGTAAATAGGTTAGGAGGAAGAGTGACAATTGGCTATAATTCACTTTTTGGTCTAGATGGATCATTGTCAGGCCTGGTACAAGACAAAGTAGTGGTTTACTCTTTTCTCCATTCACCTAAAGGCTTTCTGTTCATTAGCTTTTGTTTGCCTCCCATTGTCACTGTGATTTCAAGCTCTCAGATTTTATTCACATGAAACCACTTTGTTGTGTGGCAGAAGTTTAGGGACTGCTTTTTGGAGAGAAATCTTTATGACTGAATGCTAATGTAACAGCAGAGGGTGGGATTATAGCACAAGTTGTTTTCTTCTGAAGAAAACAACTAGTTTCAGCTCCCTTTGGCTTTTTCTCTGACTATGAAAGATCTGTTTGATCCATTTTTTTTTTCCCAGTATAACATCTATCACTGAACTGGGAAAGGTTCTCCTGCAGTGAGCATTTCTCAGGTTCTGTTTTGTGGTCGTGTTTCCCAGAGCCTCCATGTTCAAAGCAGCAACACTTTTCTAGGTCACTTGCTTCCCACTGCACACTTGTGTTCTGGATTCAGACAAAGAGGTTGTGTTGCATTTTGTTTACTACCTCTGTGAGACACACTAGGGCCACTAGTCAATCTGCAGAACATTAGAAGTACCTATTTAATAGAGGCAGGATTTTATTGAGTGAATAATTACATCCTGTTACTGCTGAAGTAATCACCTTAGATTTGACCAATGCCTCCAGAGGGAGGTATGTTCTTTGCAAAATGCCACCCTGGACAGTGCATTTTGCTTCTGTACAAAGCTCCAGAATCTCTCTGACCATATTGTACTACAGGTTGTCTTGTTTTCAGAGGATGAAATTTATGTTCCATGAAATATGCCATTGCCAAAATTAATAGGTAAATGAACAAAGTGAAACAGACCATTAGAACCATTATAACATCATAGTTGCTGAGTTGTGGCACAAAAGCAGAAACTAATGGGTAAACATAACCATCATACAGCGACTGCAGCCATCAATGTGCAGTACACAACTGTGGTTACACAATGGAAGGCAGTCAACCATTATGAAATATGATTTAGCAGCCAGGCCAGTTGCAGGTAATCTTGCTTAGAACAATATTTCCCTTGGCTTCTATCTTTTAGTTGATAAATGTCAACTGGTTTTTTTTTCCTGTCCTACTAGAATTTCATTTCAATTTCACTTTAATAATTTTCATAATCCTTTTTTCCTATATTACTCTGGATCACAATACTGAGTTTTTTTCTTTTCAGAAATATTCCTGAGGTGTGAACAGATTGTTCGTGAATATTCATGCAAATAGCAATTCAGTCGAAGGTCTTCAGAGTAAATGTTCCCTGTAACACCTTGACGTCTTTTTGATGCCCTTGTGTTTATTTCTACTCTGAAACAATAGTTCATGATTTTAAGTGAACACTCAAATATCTAATCAAGATAAACAATTGGTAGACTGAACTGTGTTTGTGTAACATGATTAAAAAGCTTTGACTAGCTAACATAATCATAACATTCTATTAATGGACAGCTTGAGACAAGCTACAATAACAAATAATTCAACTAAAAATTACAATGCTCAAAGATATGCAGGATCAGTTCCACTGGATTCAGAATATTTATACTGATTTAGGCAAGTAGGATGGTGGATTAACTCCTTAATTATTACATCTTTCATTACATTTCACTTTAGTGTAAAATAAACTACAAAACACAGAAACATTTTAAAAATTCAGATATGTAGAGAAGCTAACAAGTTCATCCATAGCTTGTTAATGCAGTATTTGCAATCAGTGTCTAAATATTTAAGCACTGATTGAAAAAGACAGTACTCTGTTGTTAAACTAGAGAGGTATCCCCCACACTGGTTACTGGAGTGGTGCGATATAAATTAGAATACCATCTCTGGCCATTTTCTGGAGCCAGGAGAGGGACTGATGCAGAAGCTCCTCCAGATCCCTGTGCCACTCAAGTGTTTGCTCATGCAGGAGGACTTTGTCAGTGACTGACTAAAATAGATCCAGAGCCGCTTTATTCTGCTGAAGTGTTTCAAAGTAGTTGGAGCAAAGGAGAGAGATGGGTGCTCAGCTGTTTAGCTTTCTCTGCCAAAGGTTTTCACTGCCATGCAGATGCAAAAAATAATCAGTTACTCTGTTCATGAGCAATGTCTTTCGAGGTAATATGTAGCAGCAAATTGAGTCCTAATAATAGTACATTACAAGGAAGGCCCTCATGGTTCAGATCAACAGCCAGCATTGCTAATTGTATCCTTGGATGGCAGACCAACCAAGGGTTTCTCTAACTCAGCAAAATAAAACTCTGTGGAAGTGTCATATATGTGTAATGCATGCGATTTAGCATGCCTTTCAACAGGACATAAGTGTTTCCACTGAACAGTACAAGAATTTGCATAACTGCTGCCAGCTGGTACATTAGTTGTACCTGAGTTTTGACCTGACACTAGTTTTACTGAATAGATATCCTTTACTGGTTCTACCCACAGAAAAAAACCAAACCCAGCTGAGGTTGCAAACACACAAGTAGATCTTGAAATTGTGGTCCTCGGTCCTGCTTCCATTTATCAAGAGAAGGCTGTCTTACTCTTAAGACTGCTACTAAATGTGAGATATTGCTATGATGAGTGTAACCTATGACAAAACAGTGAAAACTTGAATACGTTAAATGCAGAATTAGGTGACTAGTTGAGTGATAATATATTGCCTAACCTAATGAAAAGACATTACCTTTGAATAATGGACCAAATCGTAGATTTAATTATCCCAAGGCAAGGTAGTGGGTGCTTCATGCAGACAAGGTCAATTACCTTATCCAGAAGAGCCTGTTTGAAGTGTGTTATGAATAATTCACAGACATAGAAATTAGCTTTGAAAAAGTGTCCCAGCTATAATGTGGTGAAAGCATTCAATTTCTTTTTTAATGTATTTAAGATAACACCCAAAGGACAATTATGGCTGCTTAACTGTGAGACTCCTTAAATGACAAGGAATGACAATTGTGTGGTCAAATTCACATTAATGCATTATGCAGAGGAAGCATCGCCATCATGGTGTGATCCTGTCAGGTGACAAGTAACTGATTTCAAACCTCATATTGTATTTTTAAATGCTGAACAAAATTTGATCAAAGATTGATTAATTTATTAACTTTTCTCAATCGAGAAGACTCAGTTGTAGCTGTACAAGCTTTGTTTACTTTGTTTATTTAGTGCTTTTAGTTCTTTGATTTGTTTGTGTGAAAAAAAAGGTCCAGAGTGATTGAATCACTCATATCATTTTGGAGAGTCTAACAAACCCAAAGGTGAAACCAGAACATTTAATTTTCTGTCTTTAATCAGAAGACCAGTCTTTTGCTGTAAGCACTAAATTGCACTGTTTCAAAGACAGTATTGTTCCAATCTAGGACTATTTAGCATTAGAGTTAAAATGATGGCAGTAGCCATGGTAGCAGAATGCATACTCACTTGACATATGGTGACCTTAGGTGTGAATTAGAAACGCAATAAACCTCTAAGTCTGGGGAATAACATGCTCTCTCAGCATATTTTGATTCCACAGGCAAAACAATAACCTTAGCTTTCTCCCTTTGACTTTGCAATAAGTGGTAATGGCCAGGGGAAATCCCTCAGGGGCTGCAGTTTTCGAAGATGCCTGACAAGAAGATGGCTAATTCATCAGGTACCTCGGTTTAAGTGCCGAAATGCAATAGTGACATTTCATGGCCTTTGAGTTTACCTGCTTTATTTGCTTGAAAGGAAGAGTTCAGCACAAATTTAGCAGGTGCTATAGAATCGTGTATCTAATGAGGCGTACTGCTGGCCTGGTCCTGTTTCCATTCATGTCAATGTCAGGAATCCCCTTTAGTTCAGCAGGAGCAGATCCAGGACCCTGGCAGTTTCAAAGAAAGGATGGTTTGAATAAAAGGATATAAAAATTTGATTAAAAGTCCGTTTATAAAACAAGCTGTTAAACTATTAGAAGTAGGAAACCACCACAAAGAGACAGGAAAGAAAACTTCCATTAAAGCAAACATACTGAAAAATGTAGTTCTCTGCATGTATTTGAGGTTTTTTGGTATTCTTCGTCATCCATCTTTTCTCCAAGGATCAATTTTCCAAAAAAAGCTCAAGAATTCTCTTTACTCCCACTTCACACAGTCATTGGCCTCCACCCCAGTGGTTTCTGGGAGGACTTGATAAAGACTAATCTGAGCCTAAGAGACTTGCTAGCTGATGTTCTTATTTGCATGCATGAATGTGAACAGATGTTTACATAGCAGTGTTAAGTAGGCCAGCTGTTTGGGAATCATTTATGTATTTCATTGAAAAGTAAAGCTGTATGGTTCAAACCTTTACTCACCATGTGGAAGAGAAAAGAAACCTGAATTCAGCCAAAAAGACATTTCTTTCTGTGTTAGAAGGTAGCATCATTTACAAACATCAGTTTTCTGTATCTCTGAATTTACATAATAATACCAATACCTCTTACCTAAATCTCTGGGCATCTGCAACTTATCTTGACCAGTTGAATGTGGATGAAAGAAAATACACAGCACAGCATCAACATTGCAAAATGTTATTTGATTGAGGGAAGGAAAAAACCACAGAGTTGAGGGGAGAGGAGGGGAGGGAAGAAGAGCTAAGGGAAGTTGTCACATTTCTTTACAAGAGATTGCTTATTGCTGATTGTTTCCACAATCTGTCCTGTAATGAAGCATAAATCAAGGTAATGTTTGCCTTTGCATTTGTTCTGCTCTTCAGATGGGAGAAAAAGCATAAACCTTAGGAGTGGATTACAACCATAAATGTGTAACTTGTATTTATTAATTCCTTAACGTAAATCTGAGTGGAAAAGCTTCCATTATTATGGAGGTGTACATACTCATGCAGTCATATATGTAGAGAGAAGAAGTTAGAGGCAGGAGCTCTCATATATTTTTAAAAGAAATTTGCTGCTCAAGGATTCCTATTTTAAATACGAGTCTTGATCTGAGCTTCTCTATGACTTAATTTCCTCTGATGCCTGCCCTGCTGGACCTCCATGTCTTGAAAAGAAAGCAGGCAAATGATGTAGAGAGTTAAATGGAAGTGGTTGAGCCAGTTACTTTTTACATAGCTGCTGAAGGCCTCTAATGACATATATTAAGGTATAACTTGTCAAAATCCTACACCAGACTGAAAGAGACTTAACCTGCCTCAGTTGTATTGTTTCCACTCAAGCACCACTTCCTGGCAGAGATGCCTATGTCTCTCCAAACCAGTAGTTGACAGGATTTTTAGTGGATTATGCTTGGCTTGAGGAGGGTACACTCAGATAAGAAGCCTTACTGCTGGAAGGAAAGATGGTGATGTGTGTCATGATCTTGCAGACTTTTGATTCACAGCCTTGCTGCAGTCCTCAGAAAGGTTTGTCTTATCAGCTGTGATGAAAGGCCTGTGGCAGAGAGTTACACTGTATGTAAATATCTTGATTCTTACTTCATGAAGCTTGTAAATTGGTGGAATGGCTCCAATGCTGGTTCTTTCTCTTACCATTAAATACGTAAGAAAAATAGGCCTGTGTTCTGCTTTTTGGAAAGAGAAGGACTAGGGCTTCTCATGGTTGCATGGTTCTCATTCTTGTGCAGCCTCTACCCATTCCAGTATTCATTACAGTGGTAAAGTTACAGCTGAGTTCTTCCTTCAGCATCAGAAGCAGAAAACTGTCTTCAGTTGAATAATAATCTCTGTTAGTGACAGTAGAGCTAGAGAGTATAGCTGAGCCATTTATATTCTATCATTCATATTCAGTACAGTCTGTGCAGTAATGCAAATACACACCCATGTTTGTTGCAGTTGTATAGAGAGATATACAGGAACCTGAGACCAATTAAATAGCAAAAACTAAATAAAAGATCTATTTGAAAGATGTAAACCTGTTGCTAACAGGGTGAAGAAAAGATCTGAAAATTGATGAAGTAATTCCACAGAGAAGACAGATTGTTGTCATCCTGACCTTTAAGGCTGTTCAGGATATATCAATAGGAACATCTTCTGAGTATAGTGTTCCATTAATTTTTTCATTTGCATTCTCTTGTTTTTCTCTTTACATGCTGGCTTGAAGCCAGTTCATTTCATGGTCTTGCTTATACATATGTTCTGCTACAGCTGCATTTTTCCAAAGTGCCCAATTTCACAGCACTCCAGCTTTCCTTAGGATGACAAATGGTGCCCCTGCTGCTCTGACCAACAGAACTGTAATTGCAGTCTGAGACAGAGACAGCTGAACTAATGTCATGATGCAGTTTGGGTATATCCTTAAGTTGAAATCTGACTGCATTTCTTTATTGTAGCTGAGTTTCCAATTCCACCACTTAAGGCATTAACCACTAACAGTAATTATAACACTGAGGAAAGCAGAATTGCTCTGCAGTTGAAAGCAGTGTTAAATCAGCATTTATTTATTTACCATAGCTCTGTAGCATGTTGTAACACATCAAACTACTAAGAAATTTAATGAGTTACAGTAATGCTTGTAGCCTCTCAGAGATACTGGAATGTAGTTCAACAAGTTGTTTATTGTTTGGGTGGGGTTTTTTTGGTTTTGGTGTTTTGGGTTTTTTTGACAAAGAACTTAAAACTGGATTTTCTCCACTGCTGTGCTGGACTTTATGACTATACTAAGTGCAAATTTTTCCAACTAACACATTTCAGGAGCAAAAAATAATCCAGTTCAACTGGCCCTGTGGGATTTCAATTCAGTAAGGATGTGACAAACGTGTAGGAAGAGAGGCTTACAGTGTGGTTTACACTGTGCTTATCCAAGCTGCCTTTCTGGCTCATAATTAGTGTAAGACTCAGACATATGCCTATATTACTCTCTAAACTCTTTTCTGGGTGTTGGTGTCATTTTGTGGTTGTTTACAATGCTTGTCTTGTAGAGGACAGGAAATAAAATGCATGCTCTGCACAGGACTTTTACAGCTGTTTGGCATGAATTGAACTGTGCTCCTTTTTGCCAATAAAAAGCCCTGAAAACAACAAATAATAATAAAAAAGCCCCCTGGCTTTTTATCTATAACTGCATGGGGAATGATACTGGATTTCCTTCTTACCAAAGATGTTCATTTGCCGAAATAATTTTACAGGGAATTTGAGATGTGATCTCATTTCCCAAATGTTTTTTTCCAAAAGGAAAACAGCGTCCCAATAATACCTGAGAGTGCTATTACCAGTTTTAAGAAAATCCTTTAATTTATTTAATTAGGGATTGCAGCTTCAAAGTGATTAGCAATATGTTATTATCTCTTCTAATTTATGTTCTACTAGGACTGTTTTTAATATTTTTATTCCAGTTCAGAAGTTCAGCATATTTACTGATTATATTTTCTGATTTCTTTAAGATCATTCTAAGCCATGAAATTCAGTTATTATCAGACCCTTACAGGAATCAGTTAGTGGTTGCATTTCAAAAAGGCACACTGTGGAAATGACATTGTCCTAATGACTTTCTGGTCAGATTGACTCTGTGTAAATAGATTTTATTCTCTAACTGTCAGCCATGCTGTGTTAACCTGGGAGCTGAAGGACAAGGTGTGTTCTCATTGCTTTGTGAATCAATATTGCTAATAAAGATTCTCTATATCCGAATCTAGTTTTTACTATTCCTAGAAGCTGCCATTGCAAGTGCAATGGGAACAAAATTAATCTGTCTTTTGTGGAGAGTTGTCAAATCTGAAGACAGTCCATTTCAGTCACTAGTGACTGTATTGGTGAAATGTTAGCAGGGGGGGAAAAAGTAATAATAAGGATCCTTTTCTCATTATTAATGCTGGTAGTTAAAACTGCATATATAGGAAACAGTGCTGTTGAGTAAGGTAATTCCATTTTTACTCAGACACTTCAAAATAAAGGGAGAGAGAAGAACTGTTATTAGTGTATGTTGTTCCTCCCAAAGGACCAAGCAAAGATTGCTTGCCACAGCGTGTTTTTCTGTAACTTATCTAGTCTCCTATTAAATGTCCCAAATGTTCCCATTTTATTTTCTTTTCCTGGTTTATCAAGTTGCATTTAATCCTGGGCATGGTCCAGCAAGCCATCCATGGTTTCCTGCAAGAATTGGATTAATCCTTATATTAATTCCACTCAACCTTACTCCAACTGTCTTGTGTTCATAAACAAGCAACCTGCTCTTAGTTATGCCTTGACTTTCAGACTGCAATTAGGCCAGCTTGGCCTAGGTTTTTTGCGGCTTTCTTGGTGAACGGCTCAGGCTGGTAGGCAGGTGAGAGTACCTGAACCTGGGAGCTGTGCAGAGCTGAGGGCTTTGCTATACAACTCCATTGTTGCACCACATTGAGTGTATGAGATGCAAAGTGCTGCAGGTAGGGTCCCTCTGTTACTCTGTATACGTGCCCTACCCCAAGGTCTTGAGTTGTTGCAATGGTAAACTCAAGAATAAATGGATCAAATATATAATTAACTTTTATTTCTTACCCCCTTTGAAAATAGATCCTTCAGGCCTGTATTTCATTTGCTGCACACCTGCAGATGATGCTTTTGCCTGTCCCAGTGACAGCCACAGAGTTTATCTAAGGAATTCCTACGTCCTGAATCTGTTTCAGAGCAGTTTGAATTAGTGGGCTGCACAAAACAATCTGCAGAGGTCCTCTCCAGCCTCAACCATTCTGTCTTCCTGTGAATAGCCTGATGCTGAGTCAGTGCAAATCAGCATGACTACCCAGATTTCTCTGGAGCTGGATGCTTTTAATACCAGTTGCTGAATCTGGCCTTTATTATTCCTGGAGTAAAAGAATGAGCTACAAAGTGTTTCTTCCTGGAAGTCTTTCCTGGGACAGTTACTTATAATGTCGGTTTACCATTCTGTAAAAGTTGTTTTCTCACTTCCTTCGTTGAATACCAAGTTTTCTTGTGGTGAAATGATTGCTTCACACGTTGCTGCACCATTCACAGTCTTTGATGCTTCAGCTACTCCCCTCTGTCCTTTGCAATCTTATTTCTAGGCTCTGAAATTGCTTTCATCTATGAAAACTTAAATAGCATTTAAGAACAAAAACTGCTGTGATAAACTACTACTCTCACCTTGCAGTATTTTATAAAGTGCTTTAGTTCAGTGCTCTCTCCTTACCCTCTCGCCCTTTCACATCCATTATAAAATGCTTTAAAAAGAAAGCTCTGAAAAAGAGCATATGATCTGTCTAAACTCATAAACTCACTCATTTTTCCAGGCTTTCCTCTATTCCATGTGGGCGCCTCAACCAGTTAGCTCATAAGATAATGTGGATAAGATTCAGTGGGATATTCAGAGAGTGGGCTGTATTGCTAGTTGCATACAGGGTGACTGTAAATCTCGCTCCTGTTGTCTTCCTCAGCCCTAGAGAGTCACTGAGGAGTGCTGGTGTTCGGCAAGTGCAGAGAACCCCAAAATTACATATGATCCTACACTATCCCATGGTATTTTCACAAGAACTGGAATAACATTATCTTCTGTTTATTAGTCCATGAATTCAGCACCCACTACTACTTACTCCCATTATTTTTATACTTATGCAGAAGAACTGATTAAGAGATCATTTCCTAGGCGTTGTAATGAGCCACATCACAAGATGACCTTTCAGTGGAAATGGGTGAGAGGGTACTGGTGAATGAGGATGAGAATGATCACATAGGAGCTGATTGAGCAGTGTGAGGGCAAGAAATGATGGCTTCATCTTATTGCAGTTATTCTTCCTGGCTATACTTACAACCTAGGAAAAAAGTCCAGACATCTGCTGAGCAGGACCTGCTCCTCTGGCCCAGGCAGGGTCATGTTGAAGCCCACTGCAGCTTATTCATGGTAATTATTCACTTGTAATTGAATCTAGGGAACTGATGGGTTTCTGGTCCCAGTACAGAGTAAGGATGTGACAGGACATGCATCAATGTCATAGGCCTATCAGTTAAAGCAATGCCAGGCTTATTTATCTGAATTTACTTAGAAAAATTAGGCTAAATAGAGAAAATGGGAAAGGAAAAAGGGAATGAGAAAGAGAAAAAAGAGTTGAAAGGAAGAGGGACAATTTCAAAGTGAAGGTGAGCTGGAATGCAGAAGATAGAGGAAACGAGAGAATTTTTTTATTTCAGCAAAACTGCTGGAGATTCAAAGCTGCTATTTTCTGTTTTGTTACTTGTCTGTAAAAACTGTAATCTTCTCTGCATTTTTGTTTTTGAGTTGTTTGTTTGTTGTTCTTTCTTCCTAACCTGCATCCCTTCAGCTGGTCACACAGTTTCTGTTGCTGGCTGGAATCCCACTTTCATCTTTCAGGAAACTTGTCACTTGGCCAGTAAATTATTGAGAAAACAGCCCAGCCTGAGCTGGCAGAGGAGAATGCAAGTACTCATAATATTTTCATTCTTCTTTGGCCTTCAACAGAGACATTCATGAGGCATAAAATTTTAGTTTGGATGTAATCTTCCTCAGCATCTAAAAGTGTTTAAGTTTGAAATCCTTATTCCCATCCTCAAATCTGTCTCTCAAAGGTTTGATGAAGATTTTGCTTTTACTGAAGCACTGTAAGTGTGTGATTGCATAACTCTGTCATTGCAGCTCAGCAGTTCTGCTCATTAGCCTCCTGTTAAATCTACAAGAAGCAAAGGTCCATGTTTATTTACCTTCTTTCTGCCCATTCTCATCTGTGAGAGTATCTCAACAACTACAGGAAGTACAGAGCACACTGTGATAACAGCTGCTCCAGAGGGAGAGTGGTTTCTCTGCTTAAGAGAAGCAGACAAATGCTACTACGTGTTTTTTTGTTGGTGTTTGTTTGTTTGTTTGTTTTGTTTTCTGGAGTAGAGCTTGTGGGTTTTGTTTCTTGTCTCTATTTTTTTTTTAAGCAATTACTTCAGCCTGGGACTCTGTATGAAAGCAGTTCATGCACCTTGGCAGCAAAGCTGAATAACAAAAACCAAAATGTCAGCAGAGTACTGCCTTTCTTTCCCTTTTCCTAACCACACTTAACAAAGTAAATTATAGGATGAGGGCCAGACTTTGTGATTAATTAGATCTTGCCCTGGGGAAAGGACCACTGGCATTAGCAGGGCTACTTTACTGTTGGATAGCTGCTCTAAATAAGGATTCAAGGACCTGACCAGAAATTGTGATCAAATTCAGTGAAAATCTTAGTAACAGTGGGTGGCATCTTTGCTACTCAGTACAGAAGGTGATTGTCTCTCTGCAGTGTTGGACCTACTGAGATTTCCAAAACAACCATGTTTGCCATCTCTGAAAATTAGAGCAGTGATATGTGTGTTACAGTTTTAAGAAAGAAAAAGAAATATAAGACTGGAACAATTGCCATGGAGAAAGTTTTAATTAAAAGGATGGAAAGTATTAGACAGTCATTATGGCTGTACTGAGAAGAGACATGTGGAAGCAGAGAATAGTATGGTACAAAAACAGCTGGGTGACTTGATGGCTCACTGAGTAAATAATGTTCAAAGGAACCATGTCATTGAGGATTCTCATTTTTTTCCTTGCTCTGTATTACAGAAATGATTTTTCCCAAGATAACTGATCTTGATTTACAAACAGGGTTGTTTATGAAATGCAGAAAGCCCACTACACCATCTCAGAGGATGGGTATTGTGTCTGTAATTGCCAGGGCATAGCCACGAGACTCTTGCTGAGGGGTGTAAACCAAGAAGCAACTTTTTTCACTGTTGTATCTCAGCATCCACTTCAAAGAATGTGTAGCACAGGCTGAGTTCACCCCGTTTTGTGTTATTAGCGTATTTTCCCAGCAGTGTGAGCTGTTGTTTAAACCAATACAGATTCTGAGTCATTAATACCACAGACTTCTTCACTGAACAAACAGCCTCTAAGAATGTATTTGTTTTGTGTTTTCCACTAAATATGGAATATTTCTTCAATTTGTTCACTTTTTTGTCCAGAAGTATTATAAACACTTTTTCACAGATTTATCCAAACTATATTTTTTTCCTGTTGAAATACCAAAGAGGAAGAATTTGGTTTTATGTCAATTTAATGTTAAAAATTCTAATATTAAAAGCTATGAAAATGAAATAATATAAAAAAATCACACATGAGTAAACAAGATCTTGATAAGCCCTTGCAAAAAGTATTAAGTCACAGTTTTCCCTTTCTCCATTTATTCAAGAGCCTTTTAAAATTGGTTAGCTAAGATCATAATTTGTGCTCTGGATAGGTCTCTGAATTCAGTTATTCAGGTTGAAATTGCCTCATATACGTGTGTATATACAGATATATGTATATAAAAAGTGCTAACTACATGTTTCAAATATTGTTCAGTGTATGAGGTGAGCCATTTGCAGGATTTGATATTGTTGGAGTAGTTAGTGCAAACAGATATTTTATGTTTTGTGAGTGCAGTTTCAAAGAATTGGGTTTGATTGCTCTATGCAATTCTACAATGGATATTTTCCTAATTTTCACTGCCTGTTGATATGTGAATATTTCCTTCTAAGAGAAAACAGCATAGATGTAAATCAATCTGCATTTTCATCAGTAAAATTTATAGATGCAAGATCTAACAAATTTAGTTCTGCTTAACTTGGTTTGAATTAGGAAGGAAAAAGAGAGCATGAAGATTGCCAAGAGAAGGTTGTTTCAGTATAATATGGTTTCAGTGTTTCAAGAGACAAATGCAAGTAAGTTGACTTGATGTGGTGGTGGGAAAGACCATTAACTGTCCTGTTTTAGTAACATGAGTACTCCAAACCCCTTGGCTGTATTAGGGACATGTAAGTGCTGTGTCAGACTTCAGGTTTATACAGCACAGGAGTTTAACCTGGCATCCAGTTTATCTTGTTATATTTCCATTTTTTTTCACAGAGTTTTGTTTGTTGCAATATCAAGAACAAGCTGGCAAACGATGCAGACAAATCTGGACAAATATTTTAAACATAATACTTTTAAAAATGCATGGCTTTGTTTTAACTGATGCTGTATAAACATAGAAGTCAATACTAAGACTTTCTGCCTATATAAAGACAAACTGAGTCCACAAACGTTGTTTGAAATCTATACACATTGTGATTCAGTCCTAAATGCTGTTTGAATATGCTGCTTCTGTCTTTCCTTTAGCTTTTTGAGTGCCTATCAAATAATTTTTGAAAAAATTCTTGCACCTTTAAAAATAACTTGTATTTCTAACAGAGTCAATGCCTCCTAATACAGAAAAAGTATTCTATAAATAAAAGGGAGTCATTAAAGAAGAGATTTAAGAAAACAAATATTTTCTTGTGAGCTGGTCAAAGGACATCGGATACATGTTCAGCCATTTTTGTCACTACAAATTAAGAGGCAGATATGCAGTGCAGGTGAATTTGATCTCAATCTATATCTCCTTCTAAGGGTCTTTGGGAATCATTTCCATGTGTCTGCTATCCTCTTCACAGTCCTCAGCCTCTGTGCTTGTGAGATGTACAGTCTGTGCCAGCCTTGCTTCTGCTGTAACAGATTTTCTACAGAGCACTAACAATGAGCAATTTAGTTGAGCACATTGATAGATACTGAGGATCTACTGAAAAACCGACACCTGGCAGGAGCTTACTCTCTGCCTTGCTGGATGAACACTGAGTTCTTGTCCATTTGTATGGCAGTATCGTATATGTCAGGGTTTTCAGAGTCTTACTTGGCTCTTTGGATACACATACACAGCTGCTGAATTGACCATAAAGAACCAGCCTATGGAGACAGGTAGAAGGAAGCATCAAGGTGATCAACTGAAGATGGCACTCCTTAGTTAGCCAGCTTACTTTCTGCAATCTGTGCCTGGCAGCGTGAACGAGTAGCAGTATTTGGTTTGACACAGTATTCAGTCTGCTTGTTCAGTTCTTTTATTCAATACAGTATTAAACTATCATAAAAACAGTTGTGTAAATATCACAGCTGTTAGAGGTTTCCAGACAACATCATCACTGAAAGAGTGATTGTCCTCAGCAGGAAATAAAACAAAGAATAAATGCCTTTTTTGAAGATTTTGTTATCAAAATTAAAACCTTCCAAAGGCAGCTTAAGTAGTACAGAAGGGTATATTGAAAGAAAGTGGTCTTGGTTCTGTTACTGGTGAATTCAGCCACTTGAGGCTCTTCTGTTTTGCTTAGTTTGGGATATTTTTTTTTACACATGTTCTCCTTCCAAACCATAGTATGGAGTTCAAAAGCAACCTTAAAAAAGGTTTTTAAAGGAGATTTTTTTAATGGTTATAAATAGACAAAAATGCATGAAAAAAGCGTATTTCTAGTTGTGCAGTAGGCTTTTGACAACCTTTTTTACTAAATACAATTTACTAAGTACAATGCAAGCACAGAATAAAGTATTAGTAGCACTTGTCATAAATGGACTTCTTAGATTAGGAATTTTAAAGTAGAATTCTACTGACCTGTGTAAGCACAAGGTTATGGGGCTTGCTGGTTTAAAGGTAAACGGGTGAGAGAAATGAACCTGACTCAAGAGAGATTACAAGTCAGAGTTACAATTTACTAAAAAGATTACAATAAATACAATAATACAGAGAAAAATGCACAAAAAACAGATGTATAACCCAGCACCCTGGAATACAAACCAAATGGTGTTTGTTAGCCCCTGTGCTGAGCGCCATGTGGTCCTCTTGAGTACAAAGTAAATGGAAAGGAAAACCTGTTGATGAGGTTGATGGTTGCAGTCTTGTTGAGAGTGACAGTCGCAGTCCTGTTGAGATTCTGATCCTCCTCTGGATCCAGCGAGTGGTACCCCAAGTCCCAAAATTCCAAGATTATATATGCTCAAGTTCCAGTGGCAATGGCCAGTACCTCCCCCAGGGCAGGGAGTTTCACAACGGGTGATTTAACTCTGTAAGTCATGGGATATTTTTTGAATCTTTGATGGTCTGCGTCATTCCAGTTGCCTATTGTGCCACTCCCTAGTGGCCTATTAGCAGACATGACCCCTCAGGCCAGGTGTGAAGGTGCTAATGCCTCCTTGGAGGGGAGTTATCACAGCTGAGTCATTTGTGTGAAGACAGAAACATTCCTGTGCCTCACTGGGTTCTTTAACACCCAGCTTGTAGTCTGAGGTGTCAGGTGTGCCCTGGGCAGCTGCTGCAGACAATCCATTATTAACAGTTCATCAGAAATTACATAGAGAGTGTAGAATGCACATTTTTGGTTACACCCACATAGTGATAAACTGGTGCCAGCTGCTGTAACTAGGACATGGGTTGACATTAAATCCTTGATAAATGTCATTGATTTGGCTTCACCACATAAAGGAAATGAATTCATTTTGAGATGGCGAACAAATTGATAATGCTTTGAAAAAATGATAATACCATGATTACAAAAGTGAAGATATTGCAAGAAGTATACAGGCTTATAGGAAAGAATCTTAATGAACAGAAGTTGGCCAAACTCAGTCTCACTGGATGACATCCTCCAGCTCTGCTAAGGTATAATGGAGTAAACTTTCTGGAAAGAACGCTAAGATAGATTATTGAGCATTGCTAGTGAAGTATTGCTTTACTTCAACATTACAAGTATATGGCATACAATATATTTTTCAGAATTCCTAAACTCTGCAGATTGTTGAATACTGCTGTGATTTCTCATGTGTTAAAAAACTAAGCACATGGAAAACCATTTTGAAGAATCAGGGCATAATTTTCCTTAATAATACAATTGATTTCCAAGGGACTAGTTATGGAGAAAAATTTGCTTATCTTGAGAAAAGGGTGGCAGAAGTCTACCTAATAAAGAGAATTTTGGAAAAGACACTTTTTTTATAGTTTGTTCCCTTGACGATCTAAGATTTTTCCTTATAATGTTGAATGCTCCAGTTTTTAGCACTGTATTTAATTTAGTTGTAAATGACTCACACTCTGGTGCTTCTACCACTTCCCCAGTCTAGATCATAAATCAGATTGTGCATGTGTTTGCTTGGTATTGTTCAATAAAACAAATAACAACAGATCTGAAAAAGATGTCAGAAAACTGCTTATTCTTAATTTATGTGAATGATTGCTTACTTCACTGTTATGTTTAAGTATATAATGACTTCTGCCTGAAGAGTCTGACACAGATTGTATTTGATTAATGAATACCATTATTTGCTGTTGGCCTGAAATATTTATCTAAATATTTTTTTTCAGAATGGGCAGTTTTAAAATTAGATTAAGCACTTCTGTATAATATCTATTTCTACTCCTAGACAAATCACCCTTTTATTCAATTAACATTACTATTCCAAGCTTTACCAAGTAATTTACCAGTAATATAGTATAGAACTGTTTCACTAGCTGCAACAATCAACTTCTGCACAAAAATCAGCTGTATAGAAAAGAAAGAAATCAAAAATGTGTTGATAACAATATGAAAGCCAAAATGAGTGTGTACATTTTTGTAAGATGAATCCTTAGATGTTCTTGAAGTGTGTTTTTCTAATGAGTACCTCTGGGTATTGGTCAAATCCATCATGTCTTAATTGTTGGTATCATGAGGATGGAGTTGCTCTTCCTGTTTTTATTTCCCTTTTTTCATGAATTTACAGTTCAGCAGTCTAAGCTTAGAAGGAAAATAAGCATGAATTAATTTTGCCAAGTGATTCTAAAACTCATTTTAATTAGTCCCTCACATGCTACAGTTATCCGTGATTGCATTTCATATTTTAGAATTTGCTTTATATAAGGACAAATACTCCCTAGTAACAATGGTACTAAAGCAGAAGAATAAAATGATGCATCTTCTTATATTATCAATGTAGTTTATTTTTCCAAGCTCCTTTGATCAAAAAGTCTTGATATGTCAATTTTTCTAAATTTTTCCATCTACCTGTAGGTATAACTCATAACATTTCTTGATTTAAGGATTAAGAAGTCAATGAAAAAGTTATCTGAGCTGAAAGACAAAGTCAGTAGTTGAAAATGTTAATCTGTGAATTTCATTACATTGATTCTGCTTACTGTATCTGACTATTTATACTTAATTCTTGATATATAACAGATTCTGAAATTAAAAAAAAAAAACAAACTATCTCTGTTTATATAAATGCATAGATCTTAGAGCTCAGGTAGGTAGAAAATAGCTTCACGAGATAAATTGATTCCCAAGCAGGGAAATATTTTTTCCCGCTTATGTCCTACCTGCTTTAATGTCTTACGGAGCTTTGCATGTGCATATTCACCCATGGAGAGCACTAGTCCTGCTCCCTTGGAAACTGATAGAAATTTTGGTCTTAGTTTTGAGAGGAACTGTGTTGAGCCCATAGTTGATAGATCAGTGTGTGTGTTATTTCTCAAGATTTTTGTTCTTTATATGTAAGCCTTAAGGTAAGAAATTCCAGTCTAAGAGCTAGAGTCTTCTTCAGAACTTGTTGACACTGCAAAAGGTCCTTGGCCAATACTGCATGGTACAAGACAACTGTCCAGTGTGAGTCGTGACAGGAGAATTGTTTTCAGTCACCATCATGGATCAGATCCTCCCCCTGAGTGTCACACAAAAACATTGGATACAGCTGATGCAGACAGTGGTGCTGGGTTCACATGTCAAAAGTCTTTGCAGCTGAAAGGTGTCAAGGTTCTCATGAATGATTGGCAAATGAGCCCTATGGAGAGAACATCTGCTCCTCCAAACGGAATTACAATAGAACTGCTGCTTTTTCAACAGGTATTCCATAAAATGGAACTTGGACAAAGTTTGTGGTTTGTTACTTTGTAGTTTGCATCTTTTCTTTCTGTATTATCTAACACGTCCACTTCCACTCTCCTTTTCATTCTCAGGAGAATCCAATTTGCTTATCAAGTTCTCTTTCTCTCTCTTTCTCTCTCTTTCCCCCCTGTTTTTCCCTTTCATCCAGATGGAATGCCATTTGCTTGGTGGGTTGGCCGTGCCAATGAAAAGCACCTTTACTGGGGAGGATCTCTTCCGGGCATTCAACAATGTGCATGTGGACTGGAAGAAAGTTGTCTGGATATGAGATATTTTTGCAACTGTGACGCAGATAGAGAAGAATGGTAATAATTTTAACATATGTATGGCAGTGTCTGTGTGAAGAGCTGGAGACAGAAGTAGGGCAGGAAGGCTTAAATCTTTTCCTGATTCAGAGTTCAGGAAGATTGAATGGCTTGAATATAATCAGATAAGAATGAAAAGCAAACTAGAATTTGAACTTCTGATTTCACCTTAAATTTCTTTTTGTACCAAATGCAACATATCTGGCTGAAGCAGGTTGCTGGGAATGGTGGTCTTCAAAAAAATCTTCCTTGTTGAATGCTGAATCCAGTAATTTTATTTGTTTAAAAATTTTGATTTAATTGGAGCATTGCATGAATAAAGGTTCTAGGAACTTGGTTCATAGGCATGCATCAGAGCAGAAAATTCAGGGATAGACAGCAAAATTCAGGTACAGCTAAACAAGAAATTTGTTCTATTGAAAAGAATAGTATTTTTCTTATGAAACACTTTATCTCTGTGTAGCTTAACTTTCTTTTACTTTGCATCCTAAGCTTTTTAAAGTAAATGGGAAGACTTGCTTTGGCTTCTGTAGGTTTTGGTTCAGTCTCCATAGGAAGTTTTAGTTACAGTATAAATATTCAAAGCCTTTCCTGGGTTTTGATCTCTGTCATGCTCTGATGCTGCATGAATTTGGGAAGGTCACCTCACTATCTTCTCTCATTATCTGCACCTTGAGACAAACTCCAACCACCAAGAGCTAGTTGGTGAACTTTCCAAATAATTCCTAATTGTGTTTGAGGGGACCAAAATGCCAGATGAGTGTGGTTGCAAGTACAATTTGAAACACTGAACATACATGTGAAAACCTCATTTCACTTACTTCTGGACCACTCACTGATATGAACTGCTGCCCTTTCTCTTAAAAAAAAAAAAAAAAAAAAAAAGAGATATTTTAACCTTGAGTAGTTCAGAAATTATGAATAATGGAAGTAGACAAGAAATGTCTTGCTGTCTTAGGCTACTGTGTTTGAAATAGTTTTAAAATTATCCCTGTGAAACCTTCACTTAAGATGGGTAGAAAGGGACTGTGAGGGGTCTTGAAAAGTAAAAAACAATAAAATCAGAAATTACTTGTCACTGTAAGTGTTAGGCTTTTTTGGTTGCTTGATTTCCAGACAGTGTGATTAGTTGCTTGGACCCTCTATTTCCCTGGAGTCACTATTCGCTTTCAAAAATTATAGCTGTAAGGGGATTTCTTCAGGAAGATTTTTATGTAAATGTTGGCTTATGAATGTGATTTGTATAGAATAGCCTGGCTGTGCATGTTAATCTATCTTTTCTTTAGTGTTTGTTTATCAGATGCGCTTCTGACGAGCTTTACTCACGAGCATTAGGAGCATCTGTTTTTACTAGTGCTTGGCTCTTTTCATTATCCACATTCCATTTTTCAGTGAGCTACTACTCAAGCAGAGCAGGTTGTTATGCTGGCAGACATTGGAGTTGAAGTCAGATTGCAGGATTACAGCACTAGGTCATACAAACCAATGCAAGGCGAAAGCTAAATGCAGTTTTGCATTGTTTCAGCAGAGTCTACTGAGGAAATGAGACCTGAGTAAATTATGCTATGGGTCTTTATCTGCATTTTACCCTCACACCCAATGATTTTGTGCAAGCAGACACATTTCAAACATCTTGAGGAGAGAAGGAGAAATCTCAAAACTATTACAAATTACACATTCTGTGAAAATTAATGCCCGGCTGAGGGGAAAAAGGCAATTAAAACCCACAAGAAAGAAGTTCAGGAAGCATTCACTTCTATTAGATTTTGGAAAACCCTCATGGGAGGGAGATGTTGGAAATCATACGTCATTAGCTTGGCAGCTTACAGAGCTACTTGTTTCTCCTAATTTCATGATAATAGAATAAGCTTAGAAGTCTCCTCCACTAAACTGCTCACTATTTGTTGATTTGGGGTTCAGTTGTTTTGGTATTAAATCCATGAGAAATTTTTACTTTGGTAGCATTCTAAACTTCAGGTTGCCTTCTTAAGGCTAAAAACCCCTGACTTTTATGAAGAGTTTCTAAACAGAAGAAATTTCATGCCTCTTGAAGATTGTTTTTGTGTTTCTCTGCTAGAGCATTGGCCCCCTGATATATAACGAGCATTCAAACCTGAAACCTGCTGAGATCTGAACTGTGACTTTAACCTGCTATGTATTATAGTGGAAGGAGCAAGACAGCAGTAGATGCATTTATTTGCCTTGGCATGAAATAAAATGGGTGCTGCAGAGTGGAAAACCAGAAAGTCATTTTTGTTCCTTTAGATAAATCATGACGCTCCACGGTAGGAACTCTCCAAAATAGCTGGAAGGTCCTTCTGGAGAAGAGACAGGCCTAGAATTTTGCTTTGATTTGCTTTCCCTAGACTAAATCTCAGGTAGAGAAGAAGCTACTAATTTCTCAGAGCAGCAAAGAAATAATAAACAATGGAAAGCAGACCTGACAAAGTCCTGAGCCAGGTGTTTGGCAGCACACAATACGCACTTCTAGGCATGCTGACTTTCAAATGATATCTGAGCAGACACCTGAGCCAGCTGCTATTTTTGGGCTCTTACTTGACAACAAGTTAGTCCCCCTGGCCAGATGAACAGGAATGTATTATGAAGCATGCTATATGGGAAAGGCTTTTGAATTTTTCACCTTTGTTTTTATTAAAGCATTATACTGATAAGTATTTTTTTTCATCCAGCTCCTAATCATACTTCCAAGCTCTGCAGTATGATGACAGCTAATTCTGTCACTGCAGAATAGTGGGGCATCTTCATGGTATTTACTGGAGAATGGGAGAGGATCTCTAATGAGGAAGCAGAGGCATAAGTTGTCATCCTAAGTTCTTGACCCAAGCAAGGGATCTGGAAAGGTGTTAAACATGTTTTGACTATAGTTTATACATGCTTCAAAAAAAAAAGATTTCTGATTGTTGAAAGCACTTCGTAGTGGCTGGTGAACATTCATAGAAATCCAGTGGCTTCAAGCTGAAGCTAAATCTACTTCAGATAATGTTTTACTTTTCTTTCTTCCCCTTCCTCCACACTGAGAATAGTAAACTGCTGGGACAAGTTATGTATAGATGAGAGAGATTTGCAATTTCATTTCAAAACATATGCCCTATTTCAAACACAGGATGCATTCTTGATGCTGGCATTATTGGGGAAATGTGTTAAACTGACCTAAAGGATAAAGCATTACTGAAATGTAGACAAGATAGTGTTATAATGAGATACTTTGGATTCTTAAATACCTCTCCCAGGTTGTCTTTTGCCTCAAGCAAAATTCTCTTGCCTTGGCAATTAAGGTCTTGCTGCTCACCAAACCTTTCATTTAAAGGGGAGGAAACTCTCCATGACATGCTCGTGCGTGAGTGTCCGGAGTCCATTTGCCGCTTTGATCTCTCTGTCTGGAATCCACTTTCCACTTAAAATGAAAACACTTGACTGAAGCCAGTGATCAAAGCAAACCATACTGACTGTATTCACCTGGAAACCTTGTGAATTTGGAGAATTTTACAGCTTTTTATTTTGTATAGAAAGAGAGGCATCTCTGGAACTCATTTTGTACAAGAAGCTCAGGCATCTCAGCAAAGTGTGGGGGACAGTGTTGATTCCAATGAGTAATTGATGGACCATCTTTTATTTCTATTTTCCAGTCTTGCTATTCAACTGTAGGAGTATCCTCTCCTTTTGCCTTCTAGAACAGTCTTCTTCACCAGGGAACTTGCCATTTTGGAAGTAACATGCATTCATCTCTGTATCATGGCTTTGGGGGACTGCAAGGAGTAAGGACACCACAGGACATGAAAAGAGGGAGGGGAACAAAAGGGAGGGTGGTTACTGCTATTGTCAGACCCACTTTGTCTCCAAGAGATATACTGAGTATATCCAGCCTTGTTTGAGGAGGAGCAAAGCCACATGGAAGTGAATGAAGCCTTGCTTGGATGAGCTGTATTTGTGCCAGAGCCAGGATGCTAAAACTAGAAGGGGTGAGGAGAGCAGGGCAGAGAAACCCCTGACGAGCCCAGATTTGACAGGTTTTGTTTGTTCAGCCACTATCCCACACTGAATCCGTTCCCCCAGAAGCAGTGCAGGCAACTCCACAGAGCCTGTGAGCTCATAAATAAACCCTGCCAGAGGTGACCTGGCCTGTACAGAGCTGTCTTGGATATCTGCCGTCATGACTGCATTTGTCAACAAATGAGAAGAGCTGCCTGCAGAGAGCTGACTGCAGCAGGCCCCTGAGGTGTCAGGAATCAGTTCATTACTATCATTACCAAACTCTGTATCTCTTCTCTAATTCAGCCAAACATAGACACTGCATCTTGCCTTCAAGTGTTAGGTCTGTTATACAGATCATGTGTAACATAGCAATTAAAATGTATTGCTTTGAATTATGAATAATATGTCCTGCACAGGCCTCAAAACTTTCTCTGATGGAAGCTTGTTTCACAGGCCATTCCTTATGCACTTCATTGCCATCTGCTGATTCTTTTTCCCGAATGTATGGTATTCATGAAAATCTGTACTGAATATCTGAGCTACTGAGGCTCTGATCCTGCCAGAGTTTTCATTAATGTACAAGAGAAAAACGTACCAATAGGGGATCATATGAGAATAAATTATATTTAATGGCACCACTGTTCTACCATCTGTTAGAAAAAATATGGAAATGTCTACCTAGAGATTAGCAATTTATGATAGCTCACACTGTTAGGACACCATAGAGCAAGAGTTTGTTGAGCATGCTTTTATTAGTAGCCAGAAAGAAGAAAAATAGTTTCATAATGTTATTATCAAGGTAGTTATTTGTCATTTACAGGTAAGTCTACCTTTACTACATCTTAAAGTATCCAGTTGCTGCATTATCACCTTTAGCATTGCTGTGCTTGCGGCAAATTTGTTTTTCCTTTTTAAATCGGCCCATACACAGAGCATATGTTTGATGTGGAACATGCCTCATAGCTTATTGAGGAAGTCCTTTGGGTAGATGCAGACATTCATCTTCAGACATGGATAAACAAATGACATCCAACTTTATGTAATACCCATAAATAAAAAATTTTCAGGTATTTAATTTAAAGGGCATTATTGGATTTGTTTTGTTCGGGATTTGCTTGTGGGAAGTACAAATTATACTATCCTTTATGCAGAGAGCTCAGAGAAACATCTGTTTATTTAGGGTTTTTTCCACCCTCAGAAACCTTCAGATTTTCATCTGAATTTGTGCCAATTTGAGTGCTAAGTCAGGTAAGCAGGAGGTCTACTTCACAAGTTTATTAATTTATTTGCACCATTTTCTGTGCGTACAGGACTCCTTTCAGGAAGGTGATAAAACCTGACATGATTTTTGTGAAATCAGGACTTAACTTACATTCATGGCCAAGGAACATCAACACTCAGGACCCTCCTGCAGGCAGGACCCTCCCATACATCTCAATACTGAGAAGCAGGGCCAGCGTGGTCCAAACGGTGTGCTTGGTGGAAGTGGTCAGACAAATAAAGTAGTGGGTTTGGCTAACCGGAGAAGCAAGGGGTGGAAAAGCAAATATAATCTGGTTTTAAATGTGTGTTAACTTCTAAACTAAAAGACATATAAGTAAAAAAGAGCTCTGCGAACAAGTACCAAAATAATTAATCTAACAAGGTTTTATTTTTGTTTAAAAGGCAAAATCATGTATGTGCACATCATAGTGCAGATGCTTTCTGTCAGAAAATAGCAATTTTATTTGAAAGCTGTAGTACATTAAAAGTGATCCCCAAGACCCCTTCAGGCAAAATTCCAAATGTTTTGTCCAAACCCTGGTATATTTGTGTTTTGTTGTGCCATAGCAGTGCCTCCAGGAAGTTATTGTATAGGTACATGAAGCTCTTGTGCTCCTCTCTCAGGAATAATGCGTTATATTTGAGAGGCTGCCATGGTGTACCATGTAGAGAAGAGGAATCATGGTGCTTTGTCAGAAATGGAGTCTGAAATAAGTTCAGAAATACCAGGAATTTGAAACATTCACAGTGCGTTCAACTCTCTTTTCTGCTTTTCTTAGCTAAAACATCCTAGGTGTCAACTTTTCACCAAAAACTTAATTTCCCACCGTGAAATAATAATTAATTGCAACAATACATATGTTGTTCTTGTAGCTAACACATTCTCTGAAGGACAGATTATTTTTCTGATAAGTTTAATTTGTGTCTGCTTGTATGAAAACACAAATCATTACATAAGGGGTTTTTTTTATCATGTGTGAGAGAATAAAATGCATAAAATGTGCTGTCAGAGCTTGAAGAGAAGGTTGATTGAGTTTTCAAGGCATTAACAGAGAAGGGAATATTTTTATTAGTTCTAGAATATTTTTCTTTCATCTTTAAGCTATGCTACTAAAGTTCACTGTGACACTGGCATATAACTAGTAAAAACTTAATCATAAAATTTGATATAAAAGAACGTCATGCAATATAACAGAATATCTAATAAGCAATGCAGTTTTCAGAGATGTGGAATAGATGTCTTTAAAATGTCACCATTTCATGTGTTTTTGTAGATATTTTGAGTGCTAGCTCTACGAAGATACTGGTTTTTATTTTAATACTGATCACAGCTAGTAAAAAGACTGCATTATTTTTTGAATTAAAATAAATTTGCAGGAAGCCTCCCTAAATATTTTGTGATTTTTGAAAAATTTTATTTAAAAAAGTAAGTGCAAGCTTAGTTATTCATGTGTATATTGAATATTTTATGTCCCATTTCTGTGGGGTTTTTTTGCCTATTTTCATCCTTTCTGCCTACTCTTCTTCCTCCCACCCACTGAAATACCTTATTACCTTCCTAAGAAATACTCAAATAGGTCAGCTTCTGTTACATTTACTTCATAATCTGTTGAGAGCATTTACACTAACTTTCAAATATTGATGTAATAAACTCTAGGAGTATGCTACTGAGAGTCTGCCGTGAAGGGATTTGGGGACCGTGTACTTTTGATTCATACATGGTAGTT
>JAOXXN010000102.1:25371798-25405997 GCA_026770055.1 Myrmophylax atrothorax | reverse complement strand
TAAAGAGCCTCTAATTTAGAGAGGATGCTGTTTGGAACTAACAAAATTCCTGCTCAGTAACAGCAATGTGCAGTGTGAATTTTCAATTTCCATGGCGGCCCCTCACCTCTCAAATGCAATGGGTTTGCTAAGTGGGTTGCATCATCTGCTGCTGTAAATTGGCTTAGTTGTTGTGGTTTAGGAGTGGTGTTCACCAATTTACTGTTCCCACTGAAACAACTCCAAGCCATGTGCTTCTCATTCACTTCCCCTTCCCACTCTCCCTCCCCTGTAATGGACTGGAGAGGAGAATTGGAGGCATAAAAGGTAATCACGGTTTGAGATAACATTACTGGAAAAACTGAAAAGTAATAGGAAAAATAGAGAGTACAAGAAAGAGATGAACAATTTACAAAGAAATTTCCCCTCACCCCACCCCCAACAATACAGACTGCTTCCTCCCCCAGGCTACATCAACCAGGATGGTCAGATCCCTTTCTTCATCCCCTGAAAATGATGTGAGGTGATACAGAATCGTGCCTCCACCTGGTGCCTGGAAAAATTAGCCTGTCCTGGCCAGAACTGGGATGGTTGTACTGCAGTCACGGACCGTTACTCACACGAGCTGAGTATTTGGAACAGATATCACAAGAGCCATATCAAATACCCACATACTGTCCCATTAGGAGATGCTGCTGTAGAGGTGAAGCTGCTTTACTAGAGAGTCACCATCCTGACTTTACTGAAAAAAAACCCCTGCTGTTATCCAGTCTGTGTCATTCATGGCCAGACTATGTTTTTTATTGAAAACAGAGGCATGAGTTCTCAGGATCTGAGCATGTTATAGGTAAATGTTTCTCTTCATTTGAAGCCACCAAAGACAGCTTCCCTTACTGTCTGTCTTTGGTCACTGTTTTGCTTTAATAATGAATTTGTTTAAAAAGGAGTCTGGAAAGAACAAATATATTGTCTTTACTGTGGGGGGAAGAGATAGAATATTGCCTTACAGGTCAGCTGTCAGAAGATGGTGAACTCATTTATTTGTCTCTGACAGACATTTTGGGTTGTTCCATCTTGTGGAGCTCTGATTCTAGCACTAAAATAGTTGAATTTATATCTTTATACATTGTCCTTCCCTGTGCTAGACAGGTAATCTGTAAGGAAGGACTCATTGCTTACCCAAATGAAGGAACCATGATGTCAGCTGAGTCGGGGTGCTTTGCAATGTTCTGCTTCTGAGGCAGTCAGTTCATGTTCATTACTGTTTGTAGATCTGAAAATGCAGTAGGTGAAATTATTCCTTTGGTGTATATATGCTTTCAGAGGTTTCTGCGTTATTTGAAGCTGGCACTTCTGTTACCTATATTTTCCAAGAACCTTATCCTGTCACTAAAAATGCAAGCACCTCAAGCTCTGCCATTTATGCGGATGCTGTCATGTCCAAGGAGAATATTGCATTTAGCTTTCTCACAACACATACCCCAAGCCTTCTACTGTACATCAACACCTACTTTCATGAATATTTGGCTGTGATTCTCTCCAAGAATGGTAAGTAGTCTTGATTTGCTACCAAAGCAAGCCCAGTGTAACTCTGTTAAGATTTTCTGTTGGTTTAGTTTTGGGTTTGGGGTTTTTTTGTGAGAATAGAATAGAATGCTTCACTGATTTAAGTTCATTTATGTGTCTGCAACTTTATCAACTTCATAATACTTAGTTCATGAGAATGGCCATCACTCTTGTTTATGTCCCTTTATTTGGCATTCAGCACTACACTTGCCTATTCAGTCTTTGAGTAATCACGTTGTTGGTTCTTAAAATGTACTTTGACTTCCATTTAGCAAGACTATGCAATAGCAATTCCTTGCTACTTATTCCATACTGTGATGCACTAGGCCTCGAAGATAAGGGAGTGAGAAATACTAGTAGGTACAAGAACAGTTGGTGCAGAAATATATTAGAATTTTGTCTTTTGCATTCTGTCTTGGCACATGTATTGCTCTTCACTGGATTTTTTTAATGGAATATAGCCAGTGCATCTGAATATTAAAGCCATAAAATGTCAAATTTTTCTGGAATTGCTGACCAAAACATGAGGTGTAAATCCATTTTCTGTTAAAGGTACATAGTGTGGGGACTTTTTAAAATCATTTAAAGATTTGAGGGGCTTAGGCCCTGTGTCCTCTCTATAAGACTTTGACTCCTAAGTCCTTGCAGTGCTTTCAGAAAACTCATCCAGACAAACATCATCCTAGACAAATACGAATGTTTGAATTATTCAGGAGTTATCAGGCACTGAAGCACTAGAAGTGATGAGTAAGCTTATTGGTGAGTCAGTAGCCTGTGGCAGAACAATAGAAAGTTAATGTCATGTGGTTGAATATGTACTTTGGCCAAATGACCCAGATCACTCTAGAGCCTTGCAAATTCCAAAACAGCTACCCTTTCAAGTACTGTCAAATTAAACTTTAAGAGGAGGGGGAAAACCCCCAACATTTTTATTCTCTATATGCAGTTTGCAGTAGTTTCTCTTTGTTTTGTTATGTGACTAGCATTCAAGCTGGCAAGGGATGAGTATACTAATCCCCAGGAGGGACAGCTCGAATAGTAACTGCCAGAACTGATCTACTCCAACTGAAGTTGCAGCAGGGAGATGGGACTACTGAAGTGACCCTAACCCTCTCCTGACCAGTTTCCATTTCTGATTTGCTCTTGGAGGCAAGTGTTTATGATTTGCAGATATATGAATATTCCAACATGTAGGTCCAGGCAGAGGTTAGGCCCTGCTGCAGTGAAATCTTGGAATGTGCTTCTCAGTTACACTAAGGTCTCTCAGGTCTCTTGATGCCACTCAGGCAATCAGAAATAGCCCTAAAGAGAATGAAAATGTGATCTCCATTTAAATCACCTTTATTGCTGCCAGAGTAGTCTAAAATGACCTTAGAAACATGAGTCAATTAGCTTTTATTGATGCAATACACTCTACACAAGTTCTATAATTGTGAAGTTCTGGAAGGGAGGACTCTAACGGTGGTTGGGGAAGGGGTTGGGATCAGGACAGGATGTCTTGTGGCAGCTCAGCAGGAGCCCAGGTAAACTTTTCATTTTGTCATCTTCAGCATCTGCAGATCTCTGCTTTGGCTTAGATGGAAACAGGGACTCCCAGTACATCTGGAAATTAGATGGGGAGCAGCTCTCTCCACAGTCAGGCAGTATAAACAGTGGTGCTTTTCTCAGATCTCTACCTCGTTTTACTCAGATGTAATATGACAGTGACAGTTGTTTCAAGGGCTGGTGAGATGTCAGGCTCCAGAACTCTGGACTATAAAACATAGCACTATATGCAAAGAATGATTAAATTAACTAGCTGACCTTTGTTAACTCCTGAAAGTCTCCTTCAGGATTACTCTGTGCATGCTTCTGTGACATTCTTTCAAGACAGTTATTTCAGTCATGTGTATTCTCTGCCTTTTGTCCCAAATGTAGTAATTTGTTAAATTTTATATCCCTTTACTTTTTAGCCTTTGGAATTAAAATTATTTCAATGAAAATAAGGTTCTGATATGTTACTCTTTCTTCCTCCAAGAGGTTTATGGTTGCCATAAAGCTACTGGACTATGAATATCAATGTCCTTTGTAGCACTGAAAGTGAGTGTGATTCCTTCTCTCTCGTTGGCTCATTTTTAAGGAATCTTGCTGAGTCTGGCAAAGTATAGTAGGACATAAGCAGGTCCCTGCTGGATAACTGATTGGTTAAATAAAGGCTAGACTCCTGGAGGAATGGGCATTCTCACTCAAGAGGTGAGCAGTAATATTCTTTACCATAATCCCAAGTCCCTTTCCACTTTTTAAGAAACTGTATTGAAACAGTCTATGTATACTTTAATACTTCACCTTTTGTAACTGTTCTTCAAGCTACTACTCATGAATCCTTATGTTATTCCTCTTTTCTATTATCCACCAAATAACTAGGCAAATTATTAGTTAATAAAAATGACAATGAGGAAAATGTTTCTTGTATTTCAGACTTCCTGTGTTAAATATTTAACATAAAACAAAGTATTTGCAAGGGTTATTCAGAGTCAGAGTATACTAAAAGTTCTTACATAAAAATCAACTTGTATAGGCAACGTCAGTCAGACGTGAAGTATTTCCTCTAAAATCAATTGGTTTCAGTAAATTTAATAAATAGGCACTTTTAACCCTGACACACTTTACACTGTCAGTCTGTAAAGAATGTCATATCATTAGAAGAAATACTATGTATTGATTGGGACACCAGAATTGTGGTAGTAATAAGATTCCTTTAGAGTTACCCAACAAGCTGGTCTCAGGTTTTCAAAAGGAGACTCCAGGCTACCCCTTCCTGGTTTCACCCACCCAGATCAATGCTGCCCACACAGAAAGCTCGTCCAGTTCTTGGAGCCTTAAGAGGGCGGGGGGTTCATGGAAGAGAAGTTATGACAAATGTTGAGTACTGCCATATGTCAAGGCAGAAGCTACAATTCTACAATCATACAAATGACCTCCTATAAAATGAAATGCTCAGTAGCACCTGGCACATAGTATTTCTAGAAGCAGTTCCCACTCAAAGAACTTATCTATATCACAGAGATTGTTCTTGCCTCTGATAAGCTGACTCATGTCCTTGCAGTTCACAGGAAAGTTTTCAAAAGCTGATGTTTTCAAAGATGACTTAGGGATTCTTTCCACCATTAGTTAATACTGATGCTTCTAAATCATACCTGTGCTTTTGAAAATTGGGTGCATACAAGAGCATTATCCTCTCCTCTCCAATCCTACATTTTGTTCTTATGGATATTTAAATTACACCTACATATATATATGTGTATGTATTGTATATAGATGGGTGTATATCTATCTGTCTATCTATCTATTTATCTGTATCTATACACACAGAGATATGTAGGTGGGTATGTATGTAAAGTCCCATTCATCCCACATCAAAAATATTAGCGGTACTGTAATGATTGGCAGTGCATTTTTAATATTAGTTCTGTAGAAATTTCAAATTACTGTGACTGTTACTAAGCTACAGAAAATTGGTAAACAGCTCTAATTAGCCTTTTCAGTGTGTCAATCCACAACAATTATCCACATCATGGGAAGATACTACCAAGAAAAGAATAATTTTTCATTCCCAGGCTAGCTTTTCACTGTACATTTTTGCATTTGCATTACTTTAAAAAGTTTCCAGTACCTTTATATTATCTTTATCTTTGCCTTGATCACTAAAAGTAATTGATGGGGGAAAAAAATGTTAAGAAAGAACCTGTTAGCACTTCTCCTTTCTCCATTCTTCCTCCCCCCCCCTGCAAGTAATCAAATGTGTTATGAATATGAAGAAGTATATTGACTAGAAAGTGTTTTCCTAAATCTTTGATTCTCAGTTTTCTTGGCTTTCTCCATGGAAACAGTATGATTCCTAACAGCAGATAGCCAGCATCAAAGAAGAGAGAAGAGAGATATAATCTCAAACTATCCTAGAGTGATTTAAAATTTATCTGTGTTATTATCTGATTTCATAAGAAACTAAACAATTTGAGTCCTTTTTTTTTTCTTCCTATCCAGCACCTATTGCTGTAACACTGAGCTCTGTTCTCCATTTCTCTTGGAAAGCAAGACTCTGAAGTTGCATAGGAAAAACTAAAGACAAGGAAAAAAGCCCAGTTAAAAACAGAAGTACAAATGAAAACAATTTGAGTAATTCTTATGTTAGGTCTATGTTAGGTCTCTGATACTCAGCATATAGGAACAGGACTTATATCGGCTCCACTTCCTTGTTCTATAAAGACATGAAATCAGCTGATATTTGAAGTAAATAGGAAAAGAAATCACAATGTGTAACAGAAGTAAGCTGAATTAACATTCTACAAAAAAAGAAGCAAATATTGTGAGTGGGAAACTACTGATTTATCTTTTCATAAACTCAAAATCTCCTGTAATCCCCTATCTCTAAGTCAGAAGCAGCCTTTCTGTTGAAAGCATGTAAATTCTCCTTATGGTTTTGCCTTCAAGTCTGTTGAGCTGCATTTCCAACAGCCAAAGCTTTTGTCAGTCAGTGGTAAAGAGAGGCAAAAAATCTAGTTCAGTCTTTGAGGCAAAGAGTCTTTTGATTCTGTTCATGCTGTTACAATCTGAAGTTCAATGGAGCAAAATTAAAATCATTAAGAAAAATAGGACTTACTGAAACACTGGGGTGGGTTTAGGGTGTGATTTTTTCTTTACCTTTATTTTTCTTTACCTCCTTGTGGGTTTTAGTTTTGAGACATGAGTACTACCGGACATTAACTGCTGCAGAAAGACCCTCTAGTCTACACTATTGCTAGTGCAGTTGTCTTCTGTTTTGAGGACACTCTGTGTGCAACAGCCATTGAACAACCTGCACAATTTATGTGACTGAAGTGGAAAATGGTGTCAAGGTTCAGGTATAATTATTTTTAACAGATCAGGAGCAGGAAAGAGAGTCACTTGGAAGCATGTGAGAGAGCTTTGTGGAGGAGACAAGCAACTGTCTGTGAATGGCTGGGGCTTGTTCCCAGTCTGCCTCTGGTTCGCAGCCATTAAATGGCTTCATATGGCAGATAGCACTATGTATGTTTTAAGCAGTTGTTGTAGCTAGGCCTGATATGTTGTGGTACCATGAGTAGAAAGGGTTTGGGTGGCAGGAGATCTTCTAGTCAGCTTCTATCTAAACAGAGAAACTCCTGTGGCTAGAAACATCTCTAGTCCCTTGGACATTTCCCTGCTGGAAGCACGCTTCACAGAAAATAGGAATGCTGATTAGAGTTTTCACTTCAAATCCAGCACTAAAAAGTCTTTAAGGAGAAGAGGTGGACTTGGCACACAAGACCAATTTTTTAAGTGTTTGTGTTAGCATATGGCACTCTAAATCTCTAACTGTTCAAAGCTGATTTGAAAGGAGTAGCAACAACAACATTCAGCCAAGGACTCTGGCAGATCTCTATCTCTTCTTCCCAAGAGGAGAGAACTGAAAGATCTGTCTCATTAACTGAATTCATAGACACGTTTGTACTCATGAAGATTATTTTGCCATACTGAAGGGTCAAGAGATGTTCTAGAGACCCACAAGGGGAAAACAAGAGAACTGTAATTGGATTACATTGAGCAGGAAAGGTTGAACATGCAGTTAATAATTGATGTTCGCTCTGCCTATATACAGACTGACTTTGAACTTAGTGGTATCTGGCATAAAACCCAGACCACTGGCTGCAGATAATGAGCTAGGAAGAAAATGTGTTCCTATTTGCTTGTAGGAGGTGTTCATCTCTTGGAAAGCTTGAGTTCCTAGCTTGTGGTTTGCACCTGATAAGTCATTTTGATTGTTGGATTTCTAAGGAAATGAGAGGAAGGACAGAGAGTCACAAATTCCTATGTTTGAATAGATACTGCAGATATAGATACAGATATGGATATAGATATAGATTAGATATAGATACACATAGATACAGATATAGGTGATATAACTATAGATTGATGATTAGGTAGATAGATAGATAGATAGATAGATAGATAGATAGATAGATAGATAGATAGATAGATAGATAGATAGATAGAAGCTTTTCAGTAATTCTGAAATGAGGGTCTTTCAGAACCCTTTTTCCTGAAAGCTGTAACCCTGAGGATTGATAGTAGTAATTTTTCAGTTATTTTTAACTTAAGAATTATCTGTGTTGTGGACAAGGAGAGCTGTGTAGTGAGATTTGCAGTCCAGCAGAACCATTGGCTTAAGTGCTGCCTCAGAGTAGTATAGCTGTTTGTGCACAACAGAGAATCCAAGCTAGTAATTCTTGGAAGAGTGAGTTCAAGTCCAAAAAAACCTCCTTCTGTATCTTGTACGTGATATACCTATTAACATGTTAATTTTTTTCCGTAGCATATCAGTTATTCTGTCTGGATCATAAAAAGATGACTTTGTCCTTCTTGCTTGATGAAATTGGGTGTTTATGTTTTTGTCTTTACAAGATTAAGACTGGCCTTCAGGAATCTCAGATCAAGACCAGGGGAAAAGTCTGGTGCAAGGTAGATGTATGCTTGGTGAAAGAGGATCAGATCAGGGAAAGGGCATTAAGCAAACTGGGCATACATGAATCCATGGGCACAGATAGGATGCACCCACAATTGCTGAACTGGCAGATGTCATTGTAAGGCCACTCAAAAGGTAATGGGCACAGACCAAAACACATGATGTTTCATATGAACATCAGAAAACTCTTTTTATTGACAAAGTGACAGAGCACTGACACATCTTGCCTAGAGAATTGTGGTCTCCATCCTTGGAGGTATTCAAAAGCCATCTGGGCACGGTCCAGGCAACTAAGTTGAAGGGTCCCTTCTTTAGTGGGATGGAGTTGGACAATGTCTTCCAGAGATCCCTTTCAACCTCAGCCTTTCTATGGTTTTGTGAAAGATCACAGGTTGAGTTGCATTTGAAAGTAAATTACTGAAACCGTATGTGTACAGACATATATTGTGCTACAGAAAAGTCATCACAGTGCTACCATTACATGGTTCTTGTACTAGGATTTTTACTAAGTAAATGTGTCATTCTTCCACTAATTTTCCCCATTAGATGACTTAAGAACATGAATCAGTTTTTTGTATGCCAATGATTGTGGCTTGTTATAAACTCAAATATTTCCCTTGAGAGGTTGTTATTATCAAGACATCACTGACTAAAGGACTCAACTTCTCCATTCACAGAGATTGACATAACCTGTGAAATAGGCAGTCCTTAGATGGACTTACTGGTCAGAGGAGCAGAACATTTCCCAGAGATTTGTGACCAGCCAGGCAGTGTCTATAGGGCTCAACACAAACAAGCATCATTAACCTCAGAAAGCCATTAATCCACAAAGTTCTGTGCTGTCTTTATTATGAGTTAAGAATGAAAAGGAGGTTTAAGGAGAGCCATTTGATTCTTTTTGACTAGTTTTGTCTAAAAGATAATTGCTCTCTCTCCTTCTCAGGCGTCAGGTAGTGCTCAAACTGATTGCTTCTTTTTTTCTGTGTTCTCAATGCTGAACATAATGGCTATTTGTTAGGTCAGCATGAAACAAGTTATTGCTTGAACAGGTATCTGTATTGCCAAACTGGAAAGAGGAATGGTTAAAAGATTTTAGGAAAAATGGAAAGTAAGACCTAGCATCTCTGTGAAGGCAAGTGAGTATGAATTCCTTGGGGTATCACAACAGTGGATCTCAGTTTTTTCTTCCCAAGAGTGGTTTGCAGAGAGTTAATGTTGATACATAGTTTTCAAAGCCATGTTAAACTTTTGGAGTAAAATTCATAGGATGATACCTTTTATTTCATTCATTGGATAAAGAATGAAAGCTCTTCCAGCCTGGGTGCTATGCAGGTCTTAAATGAAAAATACAGTGGGAGATGGAAGCCCGGCAAGATTCTTCTCCATACAAAGGTGAGTAAACCATAGGGCCTACTGAACATCTGAGCGTGAGACTAATGGAATCCAGTGTGTGTTTAAAGACAGGAGAAGAGAAATAAGCAGAGATATGAGCATCAAATCCAATAGTGTCACACAGATACTTTTTGTCATGAAATTCAATAAGGCCAAGTGCAAGGTCCTGCACATGATTCTGGGCAATCTCAAGCACAAATACAGGCTGGACGTGGAATGGGTTGGGAAGTGTTGGTTAATGAAAAGCTCCGCATGACCTGGCAATGTGCTCTCACAACGTAAAAAGCCAACCATGTCCTGCTCTGCACCAAAAGCAGCATGACCAGCAGGTCAAGGGATTCTCCCCCTCTACTTCACTCTAGTGACACCACATCTGGAATACTGTGTCCAGCTCTAGGGATGCCAACACAAGAAGGACATGATGGACCTGTTGGGAGTGAATCCAGAGGAGGGCTGAAGCACATCTCCTGTGAAGACAGGCTGAGAGAACTGGGGTTCAGCCTGGAGAAGAGAAAGCTCTGGGGACACCTTAGAGCCCCTTCCAGTACCTAGCTGGGTGCTACAAGGAGGCTGGAGATGGACTTTTTACAAGGGTATGTAGTGATAGGACAAGGGATAATGGCTTCAAACTGAAAGAGGGTATGTTTGGATTAGGTGTTAGGAAGAAATTCACTGTGAGTGTGCTGAGGCAGTGAAATGGGTTCCACAGAGAAGTTTTGAGTATCCATCCCTGGAAGTGTTTAAGACCAGGCTGGATGGGGCTTTGAGCAACCTGGTCTAAGAAAGGTGTCCCTGCCCATGGCAGAATGTTTGGAAATGATGTTTAAGGTTACTTCCAATGCAAACCATTCTATGATTCTATGATAGCCTTTGTTAATGAGGGGTCTTAAAGTGGAAGGCTTTTAAAATTCCAAAGAATCATCTCACCATCAGAAAGCAGATACTTTCAAGGAGATTGAACTGCATCTGATGTCCTCAGCTCTTTGCTTCATCTTTACATTCAATCACCTTCAGGCAAAAAAAGATAGTTAATTAGCATCGCTTTTTAAAAGAAACAGTAACGACTTCCTTCACCAAAAAGAAATACCTGTGAAAGGAGAAATAATGATAATGACTAATGGTATTGTTTTTAAATTACTCCTCACCCAGAGGTTTTATGTCATTTTCCAATGGATGTGAATGTTCATCTATTTTACCAATGGACAAGCTGTGACACAAAGAAGAAACACAGTTTTTCAGCATTCATCAAGCTGGTAGATCCCAAATTGTGGCAGTGCTCTGTGCATCATCTCCAGGGTACATAAATCTGCCACTATCTATGCTTACCCATGAGGTTAATTGGAGATACAGTATTCAGTATTATCCCACATCCACGGGTTGGCCCTTTTCCCATTTTAGATCCAGTCAGATCCCCATGGACATGGGCTATTTTGTCTAGATGAGTGTTCCCCTGAAAATCAGTAGAATAAGCTCTGTGTTTAAGCCACTCAATGTGTGCATGATGAGCTCTATGACTGTGATCCTCTGGGTAATTTTTTTAGACTTGCAGTATTTTCTACCTTTGGAGCAAAAAGCATCTGCCTGTTCCTCGTTAATTGCTGGTCAGTCTGTGTTAAGCCAACTGGTGGCTGGTGGGAATGAGATGTCTATAAAGGTTAAACACATTTGTCAGTCACAGAGGGGAGCTAGTTACATTTATTGATGTTTAAGTGACATTCTCAATCTGGGTCCAGCTGCCTAGCAGGATTGCAAAGTGAACTGAGGTCATGGGCCTCCAGATAGGCTCCTTTTGGGTGTGTGTTTTTTTCTTGGTTGGAGAAGTGCAACATGAAATGAAACTGTTTGTTTGTTTGTTTTATGTAGAATGGCTTGATTATGATCCTTAAGTCCTGAATGTCTCAAGCACCTATTTTTTTATCACCATAAGAGGCTGCAAAAAATTGAGGAGTGAATTTTTCTTTTAAACCCTATGAAACAGTGTTGTCTAAGCAAGTGCAGTAGCTGAGTAATTATATCAGCAAACATGTTCAACAGTTTTGCTTCCTTGTTTTTTTCCATGCAAAACAAATAACAAGAGTCACCTCCTAAAAAAGTGCAAGTACTTTCTTAGTTAAACAGCATTGGACGCTGGAGAGATGGACTCTGTTCTTAGAATCACCAGCAGCACTTCCACTGAAGAGTAAATTTACTGAGTAAATATCCCTGGGGAGAAGCTGCTAATTAAGGAGCATGTTTCTTAGCCAGCTGCTCCTAACTGAGAAAACAGTGGTTCATTTTTAAATATCTAGGCTACAAAGAGAGACACTGCCACACTGAAGCTGTGCAAGTTGCCAGAGAGATATTTTGTCTTAGAGACAATTGAAAATTGTCATGTGCTGTTCTGCAAAAATACTTTATTTTTTAAAAATTTTATTTTTTCATAATCAACATCAAAAGCCTCATTAATATATTCTACCCTTTGTTTAATTTGTGCTTTACTTAAGTATTTTCTCTTTCAGCTACAGCTCGGGTGAGTGTGGAGGGTGCAGGTGGTGGTGTAGTTAATACCTTGCAGTGTGACAAGTGTGACTGCTGATTTGAGACAGAGTTCTGTTGGTTCTAAACTCCTTTGTTTTCTGGGTACCTCTGAGGCAACAAGACATGCAGGAGTAGTCCAAGACCCTTTTCCTAATGCAGTGTTTCATTATTTCATACATACACATTTTCCTTAAATCAGAGTTGTCATGTGCCCTGATTTACATGATTTTTCCTGATGTTACATGATGGTGATGAATGTGTACGTTTTATGTGTGCCACCCACATGTGCACACTGAATTAACCTCTGCTTCTCTCACTGTCACAAGATGTCTTGCCAGCTGCTCCAGTCAGTTGAAGTCATTAAAAAGTGCTATTGAAGTTGGCAAGAGTTGCTGGGTTCAATCTAGGCTCATTTAAAACCAGTTTCCGTAAATGAAGGTCCTGCAGAGAAGTCTCAGACTCCAAGGGCATGTCATTCCCTTCCTTGCTGTTTGGTTCTTCAAGACTAAATGACACAAGACCTGTGGTCCTGATGACATGTGTGACAAGAACTTTACTTAAGACTGATGGATTTACAGAACAAATTCCTGGTATCTCATTTCTCTTTTCTGCAAAGCTGCTTTAATCTTTTTGCCAAATACCAATCACTGGGTGAGATCTTTCAAACCAGGGAGTCTTTTCCTGAGCTAGGACACTCTCTGTAACATTTTCCCATGCTCCATTTTCTAGATTATTTAAAAATTGCTATTTGATTTTCAGTACAAGCTTTGGGAGTCCAGAATGAATGTACAGTTGATGGGCATAGGCCACAAAACTGCCATATGTTTTTGAGGTTCCACTCAGGCCCTGCTGTAGACAGAGGCAAAAGAAAGACAGCTCTCCTGTTGCCATGTTCCATCAGCAGAGGTTTGGGGCATAGAATATGTAATATCATGGCCAGGGCATTTCTTCACTCTGTGCAGTCTGGGAATACTTTTTTGTTCTTCAGGCTGAACACTTTGAAATCTCCACCAATTTTATGTACTTTTTACCACTAGACCTAAGAGCTGTTCTCAGCAGCAGTTTGAAGGTGCCATGCTATTCCTGTAGGTGCCTGGAGGTTGGTTATGGTAAACTAGATCATTAGTGTTCTTCTGGCAAGTACTAGTGCTGGCCTCCATCATCATTGAAAGAGTGTCCTGGGAGTGTTCTGTTTCAGAAAAGCCACCTCCAACCTAGTCACCAGCATGTGATGGCATAAATACTGCCCTTCGGTCTCTGTTTCCAAGGACTTCCCTCTGCACAAGGGGACCCCCAGGAATCCTGTTAAAATGGCTGTGTAGCTGTTTGATATCATCAGGCAGATTTTATTCAGCTCTATAGTCATGAATTACAATACTGCAGGTTACAGATTGAAGACCACAGTGATAATGTAGCAAGCTAGCTTTGATACTGGCAGTGGTGTCATCACAGTAGCATGGCAGCCCACATGGAATCATTTTCTCCAGAAATGGTGAAAAGAGGCCATGCTGTGCTTGGTAAGGCTATGCCTAAGGTGAGTGTGCTCTGCTCTGAGGCTGTCCTGGAGCTAGCACAGCATATCTCCATGCTGATCTGCAGTTTGCAGAATTTGAAGCTGAAGGGGATGGATGACTGCAATAATCAACTGTGAATCTACACTTACCTAACACTGCTAGGGTAATAGGCCCAGTAAAATTTTCCAGCCCAAGGCCAGAAGAATGATATGTCTCTTTTCCTTGCCCTCCCTCCTTTATTGACTTAATAGAAATTGCCTCCAGCAATTTCACATACATTAGAGAAGGAACACAACAAGCCATGTATCACTTGTGCATTATGACACTCCAGGTGTGCATGCTCAGACATGGGGTGCTGAAAAGAGAATGACAGGCATGACTGCAACAAGACTGCCAGAAATTACACTGCTCGTGATTAGTGTGAACCCCTATTGTGAGGCAAAAAGGATGCAAAATAGAGAGACAATAAAGAACAGGGAGAGCTGGTGTATGCAGAGAGTTCTATTTGCAGTTGCTGATGCTGGGCTGATGTCAGGGAGAAAATCAGTGGACCAGATAATCAAAATTCAGAGGACAAAAAAAAATCTTAATAATAGTTCTAATTAAAAATCCATTTATTTTGCTTATCAAGTAGTAAATTGACAATTTAATCTACCAGACTGACAGTTAGTCTGTAATCTGAAAACAGAAGTTTTTGTCCTGAATGCAAGGAAAAATCAGCTCTCAGCTACAATGGTATAAATTCCAAAACACCTCTTGAAAGATGACCCCAGGTACTTCTGGTTTATATTAATGCAAATTTGACCCCAGGCAAAATGCCAGCTTGAATTCAATAGTTTTAAAGAGCAGCTGTCCATAAAAAAAAAGTTGCCATTGGAATTCAAAGCAATTTTACAAAATAAGATGTGATTCATTGATCTCTTTACATGATTTAAGGTGAAATTGCACCACTACAGAACGTAAGATCTGTTCTTAATGGATCTCAAGAACCTCTTCCATTGTCCCCCAGCAAATGGAACAGATGGTTTAAAATCAGTGAAGCTTTGACAAAGTCAGTGGGTAAATCCCTGTTTGTGGCAGCTGAGAGCCTAGATAGATTGCATGTCATGCTGGCTCTCTTTAAACGCAGATGTACTGGGTGCTATTGCTGATCACCTGCATATGGTAGTACCAATTATATTTTATATATGTGTGTGTTCATAGCATTCAAAAAGAGCAGAGAAGTTTTTTTTTTTTCACATTTGCAAAATAAGGTCACAGACCAAATTTAGGTTCTGTTCCATTTCTCGCTTTACACCGGTTTCAAAGGCTCCAAGTAAGAGGCAGCCTCTAAAGTACTTCTGCAGGGACATGATTTTTAGTTTGGACTAACCTGTTAAACTATAACATTTTAGTCTCAACTTGTTCTGTGTGGTCATCTCAGCTCTGGTGTGCAGGGTAAGGCAACATTTACACTCTTTATCAGCTCTCCCACTGTCCCGTGAGCAAATTTGAACAAGATCTCTTAACTTCCTTGCACTTAGGCTTCTTTACTCCTGTATTTCTAGAGTAAAGTGATTCTAAGATGTTTATGCTGTTAATCCCTCTTGATGCATCTTTCATTCAGTACTGTATAATGTGATTGTGATTGAAGTTTGGACCTTTAAGTATAACATTCATGGTGATAGAGAGTAGCTACTTGCCCTCACTGTGCAGTGAGAGTCGGGAGCTTTGCAGTATGATTCGGGACAGCTGAATCAGGACCTGTATTATCACACTGAATAATATAGCAGTTTTTCCTGACCTTGATCTCTTCACAAATTCCCCTCTAATGTCCATGACTATGTGTGAGAAAGTAAATGCCTTTTATCCCTTTGGAGTTTTTTTATTATTATCACTTTAAAAGCTCTCCTGATCCAGCAGAACACTCAATCAACTAAAAAGCCTTCATCCTAGTAGTTTGTTCTCATTTTTCCTCTCGATTTTGGAAGCTTTTTTCCCTATCCTACAAATCTCAGAGGGTGTCAGTGCTTATCTGGGATATACTGAATTTTGTAATAATTTTTTAAAAGTACATCTCTTAGGACCCAAACATCCTGGTGAGGCAAATGGAGGAGGAATGATCTTACCTGCACTAGGGGTCCCATCTGGAGGGACTACCAACTTCACTTTGAGGTGTGTAGAGGTGGAAAAATTCCTTCCCTGCAGGAAATTTTTACCTTGTTTAAAGCTCTTTATGAAGTGGTTTTACAGTAGCTTGTAGGACAACAGAGCTGACTTTACTGAGGGAGGACTTGGAAAGCTGAATGTCCACACTGTGTACTGAAGAACTGCCCCAGAGCTTCCCTCTCCAACTCTAGATCTGCAAGCCATCTTGCAGCATTAACGTGGCTGAACATAGGACCCAAGCAGGGCTGTTCATTCCCCTCATTTCTTTTTGGACACAGTAATTAAGTAGCCCCAGAAGAGCTATTTTAACTCTGTGGTACCAGTGTTGTTCCATTTATTTTGGTTGCGGATACATAAAAAGAGTTAAAAACATTTCAGAATTTTTCTTCTCCCTGCTACTTAATTCCCAGGAAAGTGTGCTTGAAAAGATTCCATCAGAATAGATTCTTTTCCTTTTAGGTTACATATACATATATATAAGTATATATATAGCTCCATGTGTGTGTATGTACATATATTCCCTGTAGTCATTTGTTGAAGGACTAAAACTCATACTGGATTCCTTGTTTTCTTGTGCATTTTCATTTGTTACGGTACTGTTATTTGTCAGAAGTCAGAATGCTTTTTTTGATACAAAGATTGAATGAGATGTTTGGCATGCATTTGTATATGAATTACATTAATTCCTTTGAATATGTCAGAAGCAAAAGTAAAAATACTTTTTTATTGCATGTAAATGGTAATGTAAGTATTGGGCCTTTAAATGTTTGAAATTAAATTATAATTCTCACAGTTGTCACTGTCTTCTGTGTTGTCTGGATGAAAAGGAATGGTAAAGTCCAGCAATATTAGTTTAATAGAGCAGCATGCCCTCTGCTGGAATTGATCCCTCACAAGATAATGTAGATTCTGTGGCAGTGCTCAGTGTCTGACCTGCAGACAGGCACACTCACCTTTGATATACTTAGTTACTCATTAAATTATGTTTCTCCATAGCTGAGTCTGTTAGCCTAGTAGGATGGAAAACTACAGTGCAGTATTTTCTTCACAATTTTTCATTACAGTTTGAACTCTTTCATTTCACTTCAACCTCTTTCTTGACTTATTAACCTCGTTATTCCATGGCAATAAAAAGAAAATGAGTTACAGGTTGAGTAAAGTTATTGAATGATATCTTATTATTGACACAGGTTTTATGCATTCAATTTTACTCTGCTTTTAAGGAAGTTTACAGGTCCGATACAAACTCAGTAAGGATGGGCTCCTCATTTTCACCATTGACTCTGGAAACTTTGCCAACCGAGAGCTGCACCATGTGAAGATTAACAGAGAAGGCAGAGAGCTCATCATTCAGGTATGCCATGGCTTATGTTCAGTGTTAAATAATGCTTCATGCCACAAATGCAGGAACAGTTTTCCCAGAGACATTGTGGATGTCCCACCCCTCAAAGTGTTCAAAGCCAGATTGAATGGGACTCTGAGCAACCTGGTCGAGTGGGAGGTGTCCCTGTCCACCGGAAGATGATCTCTAACCATTCTGTGATTCTATGAATCAGACCCACTGATTTCAGTGCCTAATTGCCAGAAGGAGGCAAAGGTTTCACAGTGGTCTGGTGCAACCAAAGCTGATTCAGCAGCAGAGCAGCCCTATAGCTCAGAGCAAAGCTCCATCCAGACCCTCAAAGAGTGCCCAACAGTGGTGTTTTCCGATGAGGGATCCTTCCCTTTTTTCTGACAGTCTGTGAATTATGAAACGCTTTTGGCCAGAAGTTCATCTGGACCAATGGAGTAGTTCTGGGGCTTAGGGATGTCTGTGTGACCTGTAGTCTCTGAGGAAGCACGAAGTATGGGTCATTAGAAAGCTGAGAAAGAGAGAAAAACTGCTGAGGTATGAGCACCTGGGAATGTAATTTCATTTAGGGTATGTGTCCCCAGGGAGAATGTGTCCCCAGATGCCTGATCCTCTCACAGAAAAGGGAATGCAGGGTGCAGTCACCATGTGCATGACAGCGCCCTGTCCTAGAAGCTAGAAGCAAGCCATGCTGAATGTGACAGCCTCATGAGAGACAAGAACCCTTCTCTGCCTTGTTTCTCTGCATCACCTGTTTTTCCAAGGCAGGGAGAAGAGGACCATCTTACTGGTCCATCTGCTTTCTTTCTAAGGGTAATTATAGCAGTTCATATTGCAAAACAAGTTGGCTAGATCTGGGCAGCAGTCATTTAACAGGAAAGGGTGACAGAGTCTATAGAGTTGTGCCTTAAGGAACAAAATGAGAAGACAGAAACACACAGTGCTACAGTTTTTCTTTCCTCTACAGTTTCTGTGTCTGGGTGGTAAGATGATAAAGCAGCACAAAACCATGGTGGGTAGACCTGATTATCTAAGAAGGAGGATTATGCTAAAAGCCAGGGTTTTCCTAAATTGCCAGTCTTCTATTGTCTGCTGCTCTCTGGTTTTCTTCTGTGCAGAACTAATTCTTCACAATACATTTATAGAGAGGCCTTCTTTGAGTGTATTCTGAAGTGACTAGTGACTAGACATGGATTTTGGGAAGTGGAGGGATTTCAGTGTCAAATATTTTAAGCTTTTCTGCAGGGGAAGTTTCTTCAAAGCCCTTTATATGACTATTCTAGTATACCTTTCAGCTTCTCATGCTAAAATCAAAGCACATTCACTGCTATCTTTAGAAAGTGAATCACACTTGGGGGCAGAACTAACTGATTTGCAGCTGAGAGCATTCCCAGAAGTTTGCAGTACAGTGAGATCCAGGGGTGTCTACATGCTGTTGTAATGAAGTAATTTTATTGACCTCTTCCAGGTTGATCAAGTTCTCAAACTCAAACACAACTTTTCTGAGATTGATTTTAAGGCCATTAAATCACTCACCTTGGGCAAAGTCACAGGTAGGTTCTTCTAAAAATACTCCTGATTCATCAGTTGTTATAGTGCTGGAATTAAGCTGTGCTGTATGTTGGGGTTTTGATAGGATTGGTGGGGTTTTTTGATAGTTTTGCTGTTAGAGTTGGCTTCAGCATTCCAGTACTCCTATTTATATATCTCATCAATGCAAAAATTTGGCAGCTTTACTTGTTTGCACTGATAGCAATATTAACTTCTCCCATTGCTTCCTCTAGTAAAGTGATTCATAGTGCCTGTGTGACTGCAATTGGGTGGCATCTTAACCTAATGTGATACCATTTTGCTGACTGCAGCTTGTCCTCTCTAGCCATTTCTGTTTCCTAGTGATAAGAACAGTGCAGTGAGCCTTCATCCTCTCTACCCTTTTTTCACTCCCATTTGAATTCTGCAAGCAATATTTATATTACATATAGCACTGAGGGCACAGTTCTGTGTGTCCTGTGGGTGGACTTACTTGATCTTTTCTCTGCCACACTACAAAGCCATTACAAGACCAGAACTTTTTCTGGTTTGTTGTCAAGTATGTCATACTGCTTTATATAAGAGTCTTATTCTTTCCCAGTGAGATTCTAAATTCTTCCTTGGTTATAGACATCTCAGTCCTGTGTTTGAATGGGCCTCCATATGAAGCCTGACATCTGTCTCACTATTGCAAGTTTGTATGTTTCATTATTACCACCCAAGGCCTGTGGGACTGGCCTCTAGGGAGAAACTACAGACATCCTCTAGTGTCTACATGCAATGTAATTGTATGTAATGACAATAGTGCATTCTGCATCACATTTTATTAAGTAGATCAAGAGCATGAACTGATTTTATCCTTACTTATATTTAACGTTTATTCAGATTGTAGCCATCTACTAAGCCTTTGTGGATGGGTCTGGGGACCTGACACTTTTCAGCCCCAGCCAGAGCTAAGCTAAAATTTTCGTTTTGTCAACGGTCAGCTGTAGTGCTGAAAATCTGCAAGAACATTGCTCATTGTGACCTCTACCTAAAGCTTCTGCTATAGACAGCAAATCAATAAACCAAGGCTTTTCTAACCAGCAAGATGGAACACAGCACAAAGAGCTTCAGAAATGTAGCCAGCAAGCTGACATGGTCTGCTCAGCATTATGGAGAGAAACTAGACGTAGTCACAAAACTATAATTAACTTCACAGATACAAGTTGTTGCAAAGCCAGAAAGCCCAGATGTATCTAGAGTCCTGGCATTCAGTTTCACTGAACAGCACTAAATTCCTTGATTTCTCTCTTGCCCCAAAGTTTATTGGGACTTTGTTTGAGTAATAGCAATAGCTCATAGTCTGTAATGTCACTAAAGCTGTAAACTTGATCCCACAATGCATCCCAGCAAGTCACTTTAATTCCAGCCCAATCCTAATTCCAATTTCTTCTTCCTATGTTAAGTGAATTTCCACAAACTTTTTCTTCTATATCAGGATTTAATTTTCCAGGCTTTATCCCAAAAAACCCAAAACAAAACAAAAATTCCTACTGCTACAGTGTCAGAGTTGTATCAGGTGGAGAGCTGGACATTGTCATTTTGGGAATGCAGAATTTACATAAATATATTAAACCATAATTTATACTATTTTATGGGTAAAATGTTGATTATAACTTCTTTTAATGACTCACCAGGTGAGTACTGGTGATTTAAACCTGTATCATCCACGTTCTTCTGTGTCATTGCTCATACCCTCAGCAAAGCATAAACTTCCAGAGGCATGGGATGTTTTGAAATAGACCAAGACTTCCCTGTAGTGTTTATTTTGGATGTCACTGGGATTATGCACCTAAAGGCATTCATTGGGAACATTTAAGTGTCCATTGAACTAGAACCATATAAAAAAATCTGTCCTACATGGCCTACATATGCACGCTATAATCTTCTGAAAAACTGTCTCCTTTCCTGTCCTACCACTGCTCGATCATTTGTCTGCTGTAACAGCCTGATCCTGGCTGCTTAACCAGATGATTATACCACCTTCTTTCCTGACTCCACCATTTATTTCCCTCTAACTGAGAAATCTCAAAGAGATCCTCCAGCAGGACATCATAAAAACTTGAAACTTCTTCCTCACGAGATTTTCTCATGATAAGCATGTTAGCACAGCTGGAACCTTTGAAGAGTGCACTTTTATACAATGACCAGGTTTTTTTTAAATAATAGTGTTTCCCCAGCCTAGCCCCACTGCACTTTCTCCAGTAAAAAGGTACTTACAGTCTAATACTTTTTTCTTCTTTTCAAACTTGTATTTTTTCCAATGGCTGCCCTACACTCAGTTCTAAATTCTGGGGAAAAAAACCTCTGTTTAAAGCAGAGGAGTCTCACCTGAAATTCAAAACATAGGGACACTGCCACAGACTACTTGAATGACCTTTGGCAGGCCATTTATGTGCATATATAAAGGTAAGCAGGCATTTTATTCCCACTGGAACCAGTCTGAGCTGTACTATCTCCCTTCTCTATCAGTAAAGCATAGATAAGAGAACAGCTCTGCATCAAAGGGGTGCTGGAAGGATAAAAGCATTAAAGGCTGTGAGCTCTTCAGATCCACAGTAATGGGACCATATAGCTGCCTTACAAAGATCAATCTAAATATAAGTGTGGCTTTGAAGACAAGGGAGTAAAAAGAAGCATCATTCAAGTAGCCAATAGACATTTTTGAATTCATCCTCACAGTATACAACAGCAATGGAAAAATGTTTGTTTTCTGTAGTTTGTTGTCATTTTGACTTCACAAATACATAGTCAGGATACAAAAGGACCTATCCAAAGCTCATTGGTATCAATGGGAGTTTTTCCATGGACTTTAGCAACTACTGGATTCAAGTCCCAAGTGAGTCATACAGTTTATGGCAAAGCCTCAGTGAAATCTTAACCAGAGTCCCAGTTCATTTACTTTAAGTATTCCTTGCAGAGATCATACTGCTGTACTTAACCACATGAACATTCTGACCTAACTGTGAGGCTGGTTCTGCTTTGAACAAGGGATTGAACTGCATGACCTTCAGAAGTGTCTTTCAACTTAAATTATTCTGCAGTTCTCTGATCTCCGAGACACATTTGCATATGTTTGGGTCTTCTCTACAAAAAGCTGCTATCCCAGTGGAAAATATAATTTATTTGTTTGGGAGTTTATCTTAATGAATCCTTAAAAACTTTGTACTATTCCAAGTATGCCTGAATTTTTCACCATTTTAGTGAAATGGTGAAAAATAATCCCTGATGCAGAGAAATTAATCCCATTGTCTGCGTATTTGCTTCTGAGCAATTTAATGTAGTAGCCGTGTAGGGATATGAGAGTGAAAGGGTAGCACTGAAAGGATTCAAGAGGATTCCAAAGAAAAAGCTTGGAAGTATTTCTTTAACATCTATTAATGTTGACTTAATTTACTTGTGTCTTTGAAGTGATCAATTAGCACACCTTCCCACAATGGTAGTGTAAAGGACTGTGTATTTTAGCACACAAACATGATATCTTTTGTCTCTAAAAGCCAGAACTAAAGCACACACAGGTTGTAGGATTCTTTCTACTGAGTCATTCAGCTTTGATATAAAGTGTATGTCAAACAAAGTTTACCTGGAAAGTAATTTTATTAAAATCATTATGTAGGTGCAGTGCAATTCTAACAATTTCTACAATAGCTTTTCTTATTAAAAGTTCATGATGAGAAAATGGAATCTATACACTGAAGAGATCACAGAACAATCCATCCAAAAGTGATATTACAGGGGGGTAGATGATAATGGGATCATTAAATCACAAGGGGTAAGTTATCATTAACTCTGAAATACAAAATCTGCCTTAAAGAAGTACCTCCTTTTAGAGAGTTCCTATAAAAAATGCTTGTCTTTTGGGTTTTTTTTGGATGGAAAGACATTCCCTTTTTTAAACTTACAGGATCATAATTTCCTTGATAATTTTAAACTCACAGTCTCAGAATATTGTGCTCTAGCAGTGCAAACAATACAGCAATGGCTACAAGAGATATTGGCTGGACTCTTGTGGTCACTGCAAGACTCATTTCTTTAATTCAGCGTTAAATACCTATTTCTTAGACAGACCATATTGTGAAAAAAGATATCTTGGGTGAATTTTAGGATGTCTGTAAAAGTTATTGGTTTTCTTCCTACTAGCCTAGTGAAGCATTAAGGAAAATGGAAATTACTCCATAGGATAAAAGAAAAGAAGCATTTGGGACCAAGATGACAAGAGTTAAAATCAGCAGAGTTTAGCTACCTCAGGCACTTCAAGCAATCCCAGGTCTAAGCCAATAATGCCATCATATCTCTATCAAAAAGAGACCAAATCTTTTCCAAATTTTTCTCCAGCAATCTAGTTTACCATATGATCACACTATGCTTAAATACCTGTTTTCTTGATGATAGTGCCATCCAAATAAGTGTCCAATTTCTCTCCAGAAATTTCATTTTTAGTCTGAATCCTTGCTACTTGAGTTGATTTATCTGTCTGATCCTGGGAAAAGCACACATTCTTTTGCACATCAACTCTCCATCTTCTTGCATATTTTCTTCTTTTTATAAATTATATTTTCAGCCCATGCAGAATCCCAGATGACTGGTTGTGTTGTGACAGATTAGGATTCAAATGCCAAAAACTGTGACATGTAACAAATTTCACATTGCAACTCCAAGCAGTGCTTCATTTTCGATGACAAACTGTCTTTCAGAAAACATACTAATTACATGTCTGAAATTATCTCTGTGAAGCCTAATGAAACAAAAGTTCTTAAATGTTCCACTTGACACAAAATGTTCAACTGTTGACAAGCAAATCCTGGTGCATTGTGCTGGTTTTGGCATTCTGTTCATTCCTGGGAAAGCTTGTGAGGAGAAGTGCCTTTAATTTGCTCCTGCTGTCCTTTAGTTTTTCAGAAGTGCTTTGGAGATTCACTGAATATCTGGAGCCTGTTCCCTGTTCATATTAATTTTTAATTAAGCAAGTGTCAAACTGGTTGAGCTCAGTAGTTCTAACCAGGAAAAATTCCTCTGGTTTTCCCTCTGCTGCCTTTGTGGCACATTCAAACCAGGAAATGAGGTTAGTCCAAAGTTATGGTCTTTGGGTTCCAGTCTAACCCAAGACGTGTTTTCTGCCCTTTCTAAATTGATGATTAGTAACAGCAATGTTTACTGAGATTGTCGAAGGTCATAGCAGAACACTTTTGAGGTACCCATACAGTACCTGCTAGAACTCTTCTGAGACAGGTGCGGTGTGTGGAGACTACAAGGGTCTTTTACTTCAAGGTCATGAGTTCAAATCTGGTACCAATGTCCAAGAAGTAATCTTTCCAGTGCTGTTCAGCACCTTGGCAAAATGAGGTGATGGATACACTTTAACTCCTCCAAAAATCATATTTCTATTTCCCAGTCTCAAAAGAAGGACAACTAGTGCTTTGGCATACAGAGTAAATTTCCCTTTGTGCTTCTACCTGCGATTCACTTAGATTAATTAATTAATTAGGACGCAGACTTTAAAAACAGGCTATGTCTGCTTTCACTGAAGTTAAAAATAAATTTCAATTAAGAAAATCCATAATGGCCCTTCCTGGATATAAGTGAGAACACAGGTAAACTTTGGACTCAGACTTATGTTTCTGAGTGGCATGAAATTAATGTTTATAAAGTAAAAACAAAAATATATTTAATAATGCTTATGGTCCTGTTCTACACAATGATACCTTTAGAAAGAAGGTCTTCTAGCCACTCTGCTTGCACACAAATAATATTTCTCTTTAATTCCAGTTACCAGCATATTGATTATCATTTACTATGTCCATTTGGTGATATATTGCTGAGCAGATTAATGCTTGTTCCTAGAGAATTCTGGTGGAATTCTGTTACTGATGAATATTAATTACCCATTCTTGCCTTCCATGTAGAAATTAGCCAAAGTAACTCATTCTCTAATACTGAGAATATCAATGCAATGCTGAAATGTCAAAAGATCAAACCAAGCCATCAGCAGCAATTCAGTGTGATTTTCCAGGCCAGTGAAATGCATGGAAAGATTCACAGCATTACCAGGTTGGAGGAACGCCGCTGAAGTTTCATATGACCTTGCTGCAACACAGACCTTGGAACTTCACTGAGTTGCTTCTTGTACAGAGCGCTGTGTCATGTAGTGAAAATACCTTTGGGAAAAACATTTTATGTGATGTAAAGACTCCAAGGGACAGAGTGGCCTTTAATAAGCTTTTCATAGAGGTAATCATGTCATAATCACAGATTTACATTATCCTCTCAAGAATTCAGAGGGCAGCACAAGTCATTCACATCCAACTTGTGCAGCTTTCTTGTTGAAAACAGAGAAAACCTCCCTTTCTGACAGATATTAGAGACACACCTAAAGCTGTATAATAAAGCAAACTGTTTCTGTGCATGTGGGATTTTTACCAGAGGACTCTCAGGTTGTTTTTGATTTGTTCTTTGATTTATTTTTTTTTTCAAATTTCAAAGTCTTTCAGCAACAACTCTCCTAGTTCTCATTCATGCAAAGCTTATTTTGACAAAAGACTCCTGGAATTGGTTCTTTATGTAACTTTTAAAAATACCTTCAAAAGTATTGAATCTTAGAGTTTTCAAACTACTGTACCATGAAAAAGGAAATCATTATTTCTTTGGCTTTTCCTTTTGCACATTGGGGCAGAACAGAGCAACTTAGATTGCCTGGTGTATAAAAGATACCAATAAATTCACCTTTTGTGTCAGAACTAAGAAAACAATAAAGGCTGAGAGTAGGAATGTTTACAAAGGGTTTTATAAATTCAACAAAGACAGCAAATACTGTAAATCAGTCTTTTAGTATATATAAACCTTCTTGCAGGATTGTGGAAACAATTCTTTGTCTATTTTATAACATCTCAGCCAAAATCTCATTAAAAACTGGAATGAAGTCAATTCCTACACACTTTAGGAACAGTGAATGTGAACCTCTGTAAGACTACAGTTTTTCCAGGGGCAAAGCCTCACTGTTTCCCTTCCTATTTCTCTCCAGCCCAGAGGCTGTTTTAGTGACAGCTCTGCAGACTGAGCATCTCTCCTGTAAGACCCCTGGGAGAGCAAGCTTGTACTGTACCTTGCTTTGCTGAGAAACAGCCAAACTCTTCCATGTTACACTTCCATGAAGACTTACAAACATAATTATAAAATTTTATTGGCTAATTCCCTCTAACTGTTTGGCATAAGTCACAGATCTTGAGCACAAAAACAGTATGTGATTTGGGCTAGCTTTGAGTTTTCTCTGTATTTTCTTGTACATAAAAGAAGTTTATATAATTAAGGTAGCAATGTCAGCTTTAAGAGAAGGTCTGGGGTTTTTTCCTGTATCCTGAGAGCTTGTAAAATCATTGTATTGAAATGATAATGTAAAAATTTGACCTTATTTTAAAATTTAGCATCGTATTCTTTCAAAATTTAAAAACAAACTTGAAAAGCTTGGAGTCCCTATTTTCCAATATCATTGGCAGCATGTTCAAAATCTTTAATGCTACAAGTATTTTGTGTTAGCAGGTGATTTTTAAGAATTTGAATAAGTTTTGATACTGTGTATGTGTGCATTTGTAGTTTTTTCTCTTGTTTGATTGACTTAGATATAAAGCCCATCAGGTTTGAGACCTCTGAGCAGTATGAATTTCATTTTCTGGAAAGTAAATAAATGAGAGCTTGGAGAAAATAGAAGATGGCTTCACTGTCCTTCCCTGACTTTTTCAAACAATCTTCAATATTAAAACTTTTGGAACTAAATTCTTGACTGTGAAAGTGGTGAGGTACTGAAACAGGTTGCCCAGAGAAGGTATGGATTCCCCATCCCTGGGGGATTCAAGGCCAAGTTGGGTGGGACACTGAGCAACCCTGCCTATGGCAAGGGGGTTGGAACTACATGATCTTTAAGGTTCCTTCCAACCCAAACCATTCAATGAATCTATGATTAAATAAAACCCCCTTAACTTTGATTTGCTTTCTCTTTGTGAAATTTAAATTAACACATACCAACAGTGAAGTTAATTGTGCTATCTCATCTTCAGACTTAACACAGTAACACAGAGACATTTGTTTTCATTTTGAGTTAGATAAGAAGAGGTATAGTTTTGCTCTTTCTTTTATCAGTGAAATGGGGCTAACAGAGTGAGAGCCAGAGTCATAGCTAGGAGGATTCTTAGGAATTCTGAATGTAAAACAGTAGAACATGAATAGGTGCATCAGAAAATTCCAACAGTAAACTCTTGAAAAAGAGTGGGAACCTGTGTTAGCAAGTCATTCAGTATTAGGCCACATGAAGCATTGTATGACAGACAGTAGAGAGCAGGGTCCTTCATTCAAAGAGTGGAAGAGGCAGAATGCTTTGAAGATACAGTCAATAGCTGTGAAACTATGTTGGTTGTTAACAGATGCAAAAAGAGTTAAACAGTATTATGCCCATAATCCTGTGGTATTTAGTGTTGTTTGTTGTTATTATTATTGTTATTGTCATGTTTTGTAGCTGTGATGTGCTAGATATTGTCCAGACAGTAGAGAAAATAGATGACAAGAAGCATAGTTCAGACTTTTATGTCCAAGCCAATTTGACTCAATGTAAGTACCATTGCAGAGGAAGGACTGGGATTGGGAACCTTATGGGTTAGGCCAGGGAGAACTTGTAGTCTGCTGAAGGAGCACCTGAACAGTTGAAACTGGGTAACAGAAGTAAAATGGGTGGCAAAAAAGGATTAATTTTCATAGTGCCTGCCTAAAACAGTTAATTCCCAGTGTGTTTTTCTGTTGTGCTGCAGATAGTTTGTCACTGGACCCTGAAGTCTCAATGGCAAATGCCTATGGTTTCACTGGCTGTCTGTCCTCTGTTCAGTACAACCACATTGCTCCACTGAAAGCTGCCTTGCGCCATCCCACCGTTGCTCCCGTGACTGTCAAAGGTTCCTTGACTGAATCCAACTGTGCATCCATAATGGAAGCTGATGTGAACACAGCAACCACGATATATTCCTCATCAGGTATGTCCTACCAAGAGGGAAATGGGGAATTTAAATGATACTGTAGACTGAGGATTTCTTCCTTTTTGCTGTAATGCAATTTTGACAGTATAAATATTGGAAATGGGAAGTTGTCTTTTCTCTCAGAATTGGGACTATGGAGAATGGGCATCAGGATTAGTCAAGGCTCCTTTAACAGTCACTGTTCTGAAACAAAGTTTTCGGACTAAGTGCCTGGATTGTCTAAAACATGCCTAGAACAAACAAAAATGTCCCAAAGCCCTGGTGGAAACAGCATTGGAAGTATTGCTATGCACATGATTTGCCATTCCTGTCCACTCCAGATAACTCCAGTGCTTTAGATCTCCAAGGAGAACATAAATCCCAGTAGTAACGAAGAAATAGAAGTCATACAATAAACAAGTCAAATTTGTTCCCACCCTAGCAGAAACAAATGAAAACTCTTGTAAAAACCCCTTGACACGTGTGTGACTTCCATCGAAAACTTGTACTTCATTCTCTCAGGCTAAAGAGAAAGAGCACTACTTGAGCAGTACCAATAAAATAGTCCCAATAGTTTGTATACCTTTTGCAATCTTGAAACTGTCCTCTGGGAATCTTAAGTATTTTGCATCTGTGAATTTGTATGCAGAGAAGGAGACTGAGAGCAGCTGGAAGTGTTGTCACCATGAACAGAAACAATCAAGTTACTGCTTTAGTCACCAGTGGATGTGGCAGAATTCTTAATGACCAGAAAGGGGTACAAATTAAGGGCTGCTTTTTGCCCCTTGACCTATAGAGCCACTTTCTCTTTTTCAATAACTAATAACACTCTGGTTTAGATCATAATACAATTCTTTTGACATTTGTCCTTGCATCAAATCCCTATTTCCCGCAGCTTCTGCCTAAGATACTCAGCAGAAAACAAATGATGCTATTAGCATTCTGCATAGGGAAAAAGGCTGCTGATTACTCTTGAGAGCGGCTGCCAGTGTGCATGTGCCTCTCCCCAGCCCCCCCCACTTTCTTACTGCCTGGAGTTGTCTAAGGTATCTACTCTGACATATGGAAGAAATGTGTCTTCAGAGTACTGAATGGGCAGTGATACTGAAAATATGAACTCTTTGCCCTGTGATCTGTCACCTCGATGATCTCATTTTTCTGAAGAGTTTAGAAAACAGTAAAACTTGAGGTTCAGAACTGCAGGACAGAAGACAGAGCAGGGTGTAGCATTTGGACTTAAATATTTAAAGCATACAATCAGTTGCACTGTATTGTCAAGGTTAAGCACTGTTACATCAGAAATGCAGAATTATTATAAAAGCTCATCCCTGTCTTTGCCACTCTGTGCTCTAAAATATTATTTCCTCTCAATATGATGAATTAACTGACATTACTGTCTCACTATTCACACTGGATTTGATTAAAGCCTGAATAAGATCTTTAGAACGAGTGATTTCTGAAGACTTCATGTCTTTAAATGCTACAGTAAGAGCACTGGGCGGTGGATTCTTGTTAAAAAAAATTCCAATTTGTAGCAAATTATTCTTTGTATAGATGTACTTGAGAACTACATTTATACATGAAAAGGACACATTTTAAGAAATAAAAAGAAAACAGTTATGGAATAACTTTCAAATTTACTGCTCATATCTCAATTCATCGCTTCCCAATTTCTCATTATTGAGTGTCTGAGAAGAAAAATAGAACTTCAAAGGAGACTGTACATGCCTGTGTCTATTTTATAATGTACAGATACAACAAAAAAGCCCTCTAGGAAAACTCTTTAAATGTGCGAAAAAAGCTTTCTATATTTATAACTTGAAAACAATTGAAGCTATTTCCTTCAGAAAGGAATACTTGTTGTGTTCAAGAAAGTTTCCTCCCAGACAGATAGGGAATAAAATCCATTCGCTCATGGCTCAGTTATCCGAATACATGCTTTCTGATTAGGAGACAGGGAATGAAAGGTGACTTACTGTGGGTTTGATATTTAGCAAAGATCTGCAGATCATCTTCTTCCTTCCTGAGGCACATGTAGAGATTTTGGTATTCTGAACTTTACATTGATGGCTTAGAGATAATGGACTTTTACTATGCTTTCTTTTCTTAATACTAAAATACTTTAAAAATAACAGAGCAGATTCAGCTGTGTGAACAGTGGAGTCTTGAGCTGTCTGTCTTCTTCAGCTGAAGAGCATGCATTTAAAGTAAAAAATGTGAAATACTTTTTTAAGTCAGAAACTACACAGAAAGATGTTGCTTCTGAAATGCACCTTAAACAGTGAAGTCTATGTCTCACTCTGCTAGTTGTTATCCCATGAGATACAGCCCTGGTGAGGAGAAGGGTCCAGGATCATCTTCCCTGGGATCAAGAATGGTCCATCCCAATAAGCAGGAAATCCAGCAAAGGTGGCATGAGGCCCAGAGAGGTTGTGAAGTCTTTATCCTTAGATGCATTCAAATCTCAAATAGATACAGCCCTGACAAACTTGCTGTAGTAGATTCTGATACAAGTAGGGGTTTGAACTAGATGACTTGTAGAGGGGCCTTCTGATGTCAGCAGTGCTTCCACCCTCACTTGTATCTAAAAGAAGGAGGATGTCCTGTTAAGGTCTCACATGAGACCCAGAATTTTTTTTTCTTGGCTTCAGAGTTTATTGTATTCCCACTGGAGCTGGTTCTGCTATTACAAGTCGTCTGCTGCACCATAAGAAACCCTCCTCTCCTTTTATTCTGATTTTATTTTCCAGGCAAAGTTAATTCTTAAGGCCAGTGACTGTTGGCCTCCATTCTGAAACTGATCTTCAACACTTTTCTGGCTGGTAACAGTAGCCAAAATACAGGGGAGCGCTAGTCACATTTAGTGTCAAGTCTTGCATGATCTTTTAGGCACATATAATGCCTTATATAGTTTTTTAAGGTATAAATTTAATTTCATGCTTTTTCATACATAATTAATAGTTCTTCATTATTCTTTTTGACTGAGACCATGCACTGGATACCAGCTGTAGATTTTTCTCTAGTACAGGAGGAGTGTTGTAGAACAGATGTGATTTTTTAATTGTAACTGATTTCACTGACATCTGCTGAGGGCTAGAGTAAAACAATACCTCACCAAGCTTCCAGACTTTTAAAGGTAAATAATTCTGAGTCTCAAACAATGGTTGCTCTCCTCTTCTAGTTTGCGGAAAGAAGTTGATGAGTTACAGTGTCAGTCTTTGACAGCCATCTTAGGGTATAAAGTATTTTTAGATTCTTTTCCTCTTTGACTAAATAAAAAGCACCTAAATTACTAATTTTGATGTATAAAACTAACTCAGAGATACTTAAAAATAAAGGAAGATTGATCTACCCATGATGTACAAAATTATTACCAGCCCTGATCTAATTATGAATTTGGCCCTGTTTTGAGCTTAGTCTCAAAGGCCTGAGATGAAGCTAAATAACCCTCAGATTTGCTTTCCAACATAAACTTTTCTATGATGCTATCTATATTTATGTGTAAAAATACGTTTTTATTCCTATTCCAGTCCCAAAAATGAGATGAAGCATTGCTATGACTATTTGTAGATGAGATGAAGCATTGCTATGACTATTTGTTTCTTGGGAATAACACTCTAGGCACACAATATCCAAGCAAGGGAGCTCTTATAAATAGGTCTCAACCTGAGTGTTCAAATCTGTCATTGAAAATTACCTTTCATGTTGGCAGTGGATGTATTGGAGGTGTTTAGTTGGCCCCAGAAGTCCCTTTTGTGTCTGTAGCTCCATCAATGGACTCTGGATATGGGCAACCTTGACTTTCAGTATGGGTGTGTTTGATTAGAAATCCTTCTACCCTAAAACTAGCAAATAGAATTGCATCTTTTAAAACATCAAAGTCTCTTTGATGCTCGTGCCTTTTGCACCTCTTTGGGACCAATATCAGTGGTTTAGAGAATAAGGAAAAAGTGTGCCCTTTAAGAACCTAAATAGCCCAGAGCCACCATTGTTACAAATTCAGGACCAACTGATGAACAAACATGAAATTGTTGCTTGTTTGAATAAAAAAACCATCTTCTTCAGCAATGGCATGCCAAAATGTGGTTGAGTCAGGTGCTCAGGCAAGGATGTACAAATACAGTAAACCTTGCAACACCAAATTTCTCAATTAGGCGTCCACCTCTTGGATCCAGAAGATCAGTTTGGCAAATCAGTATATAACATATAGCAGAAACACTGATCCTTAACTCTCTCCCTACATGTATTCTCTAAAGGCTTGTAAAGGAGAGAAACACAAATATGAATCCTGTCAAAGGAGGGGGTAAGCTGAACCGAGAAATGGAAGGTGCAGAAAAGCTGGATTCAGCTAGCAGTAGAAAACATGGCATTTTTTCAAACATGCATGACTAAAAAGTAAGTACACTGCTGTAACTCCACTGACTTGAGGGAGGGCTTGACCTCTCAGATTTGGATCTGAATTTGAAACAGCATGTGGGCTGTTTGACTCAGTGTTTCAATGATAGTCATTTAAAGGCAGCGTACAAGAGAGCTCGACATCAAGGAGCCTTTAATATAGGAATTAATTATTGATCCCTCTCTGGTTTGGATCCAATTTGACCACTGCATTTCTGCCATGGAGATACAAGTCATCCCTTCCAAGAAGCTGTCCCAGGAAAAGACTGCTCTTCATCGTATTGAAATCAGCTTGTATATCTGTATCTATAGACATAGGTCATGTCTAAACCTGTCTAGCATCCCTTTCCTTTGGTTTCTTTCTGATATTGTTTCTTAAGTAACACAAAAAAAAAAACAACTCAAAAAAAAAAACAAACCCCCAACACAGCTCTGACTGAGAAAAGCTCCCAGTGGGCTATTTAGTTCAAATGTCTTTCTGATTCATCTGATAAACTAAAACATCACTTTCAGATGTTAGTGTGAGTCTTTCTGTTTCCTTTTAAATATACCCCAAGCAAACTTTGTTCCTTAAGGTGTAGAAGAAAATTGTTCTGCTAACTCACTTTATTTTCACAGCTTTCTGGTTCAGTTCTCCAATCCCCCAAATCAGATCTTTCGAAAACAGATTAGGATTCATGAGAGTAGGAGGACATTTCTGTCTAAGACACAGAGAAAATGAACACAGTTTATACAGAAAATAAGTTCTGTTTTGTTTAACCAACTGCAGATCCTTTTGGGAAGACAGATGAAAGAGAACCTCTCACCAATGCAGTCAGAAGTGATTCAGCTGTGATTGGAGGTAACTTTTATTTTTAAAGATTACAGTGGAAAAATAATTCTGTCAAGGCAGACTTCTAGGAGACTGTAAATCTGGGCCCCATTAAATCTAGCTGAAGTTTTTTTGTAATCTGATGCAGGTCTAGTATTTGTTCTATTTATTAGCAGATACCTGTATCAAGCTACCTGGGTAGGCAAGTGCATTATGGATTGCTGTGGCCACACATGGACAATCAAGAACCTGAATCTTCTAAAATATAACCAAACTCTGTCAGTCTGCCTGCTTGAGCAGGGAATTTGGACAAGATGACCTCTAGAGGTCCCAGTGATTCTCTGATTCTATGTGATTCTGTGTTGGACCCAGCTAACTAGTAATTGTTTTACGCACACCTCTGATGAGATCCTCTACACAGTATTCACATATCCCATATATCTTAAGCTCTGTCTTTGCAATCTCCTGGTGTAGTGGAATTCACCAGGTTGTATGGAAATATTTATATTCTAGGTCATATAGAAGTATTTATATACTAGAGAAAATCATCCTCATAATTTCATATAGGCTTAAGTTTTCCTTTAAAAGCCTAGAAGACAATCTATCTCTGTTTAATTTATAAGATGCCCTGTTGCGAGCTGCATTTGATAATATCTAGAAGCTATAAACCAAAGTGTACAAGGCTCATGCAAGGTTTCTAGAGATAACACAGAAGAAAATATGACAGAGCAAGAATTTGAATGAACATACAAATCTAGCTTTTTAAAAGCAAACACACTGAACCAACTCTACTTCTATTGAAAGCAGAATTTGATGGAAATTAGGTCAATTACATCAATACTTCCTGCTTTAAGTGTTCTTAAGGTGACAAAATAGAAATAACAACTACCAGGGAGGGTGTGATAGAGGCATATGGCTGTGTACAGACTGAGATGAAGTGATCTATTATAGCTGCTGTGCATTGGTGATGCATTTTTGAGGTAATCAGGCTTTCTGTTTTGGTATTTACTGTTTTCTATCCTTCCTTTCTTTACCCCTTTACAGGTGTAATAGCAGTTGTGATATTCATCATCTTTTGCATCATTGCCATCATGAGCAGGTTCCTCTATCAGCACAAACAAGCACATCGAAGTAGCCAGAAAAAGGAGAAGGAATACCCAGAAAACCTCGAGAGCTCCTTCAAAGCTGACATTGACTTGCAGAACACAGTGAGCGAGTGCAAACGGGAATATTTTATCTGATGGACAATGCAATTTATTCTTACTCTTACTCCCCTAACCTTCCTTTCTTTACTCCTTTATTCCTTCCTTTTTTCTTTTTTAAATTTTTTTTTTTAATCACTCATCTTTTGCTATTCCATTTGGAAAAGACCGCCCTGCACAGGAAACACTGAGAACAATCACAGTGCCTCATTCTCTGCACAAGAACCTGGCAATCACAGTTTACTTCTGCAGCTCAAGAG
>JAOXXN010000102.1:25335120-25346770 GCA_026770055.1 Myrmophylax atrothorax | reverse complement strand
GTGTCTGATCTTGTTAAATACATTCAACATTAAAGCTGTTCATTTTAAACAATAGACCAAAACATATCAGTTCAACATAACAACAGAAGAAAAATCCTCTAGAACTATCAAATGGGGGGGGGGAAGGGAAGTGCTTTTTCCCCCTTTTTTTCTCTTCTTGAAGAAAAATTCAGTTTTCTGTACAGTTTTCATTAGAAAAAGAAAGAAAATAACACAACCCCCCAAAACTGGCATATGTTGTGAGTGAGCAGCAACTGATTGAGGTTTTTTGTGCACAGAATAACTTAGTGTTTCAATTACAGAACTCCTCATGTTTTAAAAGCAGCTAAGTATCTACTTCTAACAGCTGGAAAATAGCTTTCTGTGTGAAACGTGAGTGGAAAAATTGACTGTACTCTGTTAATTCAAGCAAAGGGAACAGACCCTCAAAGCAGGAGTCACAATCTCTTATTGCTGGAACTTAAAGGTGCACTGGTTAGAAAAATGTAGGATATTGAGTTGTTTCTTACTGTGGTCAGATTAGCAGGTTTTCTGCTGATTGCTTCTCTGGTATGAAGCCCAGAAGTCAGAGGGAATAGAAGAATCAAAGGTAACCTGTAGAAAGTTGAAATTCCTGTATTGACTTCAAGGCTTCATGAAAGTCTTTGACCTTTGCTGCCTTTGATATGGAACATGTAATAAAAACAATTTTAAAAGAATTAATCACTTCTTATGACCTTTGATAAGTGACTCCAACCAGGCTGCTAAACCTTCCTGAAACAGCTACCTGGCAGAAAGCAGAGCAGTCACCAGTTGTGCTATGGGGATTGACAACTTTTCCCAAGTATTTTGTTCTCTATTGTCTTTCCCAGCTGACATAAAATCCCTTCTTTAGGTTTTCTGAGAATAAGTTTGCAATACTTTCAGTATAGAAGTTGGTTTTCTCTGCTCTTTGCCTTCATCTCCATTCCTGAGGATGTCCAAAGAAGAGCAATGAACCTGGTGAACGCTCTGGAGGACAAGTCCTTTGAGAAGCAGCTGAGGGAGCTGGAATTGTTTATCTTGGAGAAAAGGAGGCTCAGGGGTGGCCTTACCACTCTCTACAACTGCCTGAAAGGAGGTTTTGTCCAGGTAGGGATCAGTCTCTTCTCCCCAGTAAGAAGTGACAGGGCAAGAGGAAACAGCCTCAAGTTGCACAAGGGGAGATTCAGATTCAATACTGGGGAAAATTCCTTCACTGAAAGGGTTGTCAAGCACTGAAACAGTCTGCCCAGTAAAGCAGTTAAGTCACCAGCCCTGGAGGTATTTAAAAGACATGTAGACATAGTGCTTCAGGACATGATTTGGTGGTAGACTTGGAAGTGTTAGGTTTAGGGTGGAACTGGATGATCTTAAAAGACTTTTTCAACTTATTGTACTCTCCAGTTCAGCAACCTTTGGGTTCTCTCCAACAGCAGATCACAAAGCCATCACACAGTCAGTCTGCAATGCACCAAATGACTGAAGCCATGGAACAGCATGCAGAATGAAATTGCACCTATATGCCACCACCAGCTGGCTAACCCCTTCTTTGAAGATACTGGTGGGGGAAGAGGAGGGTAAGGGGCTTTTCATTTAATAAAAATCATTATCCTCTTAATTCGGGGAAAAATCTTTGCTGTTCAGAATCCAAAGCTCTGAAGTGAGGTGTTAATGAATCAGTCCTTGTCTTCACCACAGTGACAAAAATGATATCCTTTTAGTCTGGTCTAAGTACTAAATGACAATGCTCTTTAGCAAAGCTAGCATTTTGATGATCTTGACTTTCATTAAAATCCCTTGTTTTCCAGAGTAGCTGTCATTCAGCATTCATTACATGGATCTCTCAGAAATATGTTTCTCCACTCTTTTTCATTACTAATGGAATTTAGGGCATTAAGTTTGATGAAAATTGCGTAGGAGATAAAAACTATTATATATATGTTCAGAACACTCAATGACCATTATGTCAGTTAAAACATAAAAGTTTGTTTTGAGAAACAAAATTATATATTTCAAAACTTTGTTGAGAAGGCTATGCACCAGGCTTAATTTCCATTTACAAAAAAAATCTATTTTTTTTAATCTGAACTATTATAACCTTCCATTTACTGAAATACAGCTTTCATTAAAACTTAGTATTTCAAAACTCAAAATTCACTTGCTTATGTCTGTATTTATTTGACATGTCTTTTTGTCTTGAAAGCATGCTTTTCAACCAGAAGATTATTTTTTTCTTTTTATTGAATTATGCATGTTTCATTAAATTGCTGCAGAGAGCAGTGTCCACAAGTTTGTTTCCTTCTAAGAAATAATGTAGAAGGTCAGTGTTTGACTTCATCTTAAGCTGATTTAGCAAAAGCATTTTGAGCTACTGTTTGAAATACAGCCATTTTCTCAGTATTCTGGCTAAACTTTTGCTTATTTTTAAAGTTTCTTTCTTCACAAAGCCATGACAAATTCTTTATGTGAAATAAAAGTAGTCAGACTGGAAGCATATAGATCAAAGCTGGAATTTGAATTCATTGGAAAATCTGCCCTGAACTCTAAGTGTCTGGAGTTCTTCATTTGGGCATGTCTCTTCATCAGAAATGTGGCCCACACAGACCCAGTGAGGAGCTGGAGTCAGATCACAGGCAATGAGGTCAAACCCTGTCTTTTTCACTCCTGTGAAAGTACCACCTCAACTGGTGTTTTTGGACAGAGTATGGTGACTTCTATGCTGGCGATGGCAAAGCCAGTAGGTACCAAAGAGAAAAGTGATAGCAGCCAGAGCACTTGCAAAATGAAGTCCCAGCAGGTAAGGTGACAGTAGTGCAACAGCATGATACATAACACCAAGGGAGGAAGAAGGGGATGAGGTAAAAATAGTTTTGAACCACTGATCCTGGTCCTTGAAAATTTTTTAAGGAGCAAGTTGACTGGCTGAGAATCCTCATGTGAGATCTGTGGTTACCTTGAAAACTCTAGCAACTAAAGTCCCCATCCTGTAAGACATCCAGGTTTATTTCCATCTTGAGTTAAACAGGTTTGAAGCTCCCAACCTTCACTCACTGGAATATGTCAGCTTTGAAATATGTGGTTTTGTCTCACTTAGAAGCAAGAATTTATTTTGTCTGCATGAGGTTGGAAAGTTTTGGGTAATGGCAGTCCAAACTAATTTACGCTGATAAAAAGTAGCACCAAAGAGGTAGTTAATGAGAGATGAACATAGTGCTGTTGCTTCCCTGTGTTATATGGTCCCACAAATATTTGAGGCTTCTTTGATATCTACCAGTAGAAGACAGGAACTAAACATACTAGAAAGCACAATTTTCATTTAACCACAAAGGCAACTAGTGACCTATCAGAATTTGCAGATCACATTTTTGTCATTCAAATGCATTATTTTTCTGAAGAGAACATACTTTTCCATTCAGAGTCACAGTTCATACAAACTCTATTGCCTACCAACTAATTTATGGATATGAAGCTTTCAAGTGTTTAATTGGAAATATCTTCTCTTCTGCTGTCATTATATTACATTGATAGAGGAACTTCTTACCAAATGCTTTCCATGAAAACAATTTCTAAATCAAATTATTTTTAATGTTGTGAGCTTTTTGCACATGAATAAGTACCTCAATTGAGATGTATAAAACCAATTAGACCCCTATTTATCTCTGCTTAGCAACTTGGCTCCACTAATTTCTTTGGTCACTATGTTTCACTTTGGAGCTCACTCTGTTCATACATTCTGATGATTGAATTAGTCAACATTTATTTCAGAATGCATTTATTTAGTGGTGCCCTTTCCAAACTATTTCCTTTTTATCTGATCCTGAAAGTCCTGCAATATTCCTGCATGAATCTTGGAGACTGCCATTAAAAATATGCATTAGTTACCCTTTATGTGCTTGCATAACAAAAATTCTGAGCAATAAACAACCAGTAATTGTCAGGAAGAAGAAAATTTCCTAGTTGTTTCCCATTGTCATATTAAAAATTATGTTGTGTGGAATGTCTAATTATTATCGCAAATAGACCTGGTTATTTGGCTTGTTCCTGTGCCCCTGTGAGAGTCTGGAAAAGTTATTATTGGCTTAAAACCGCTCTGTGTGGGGGAGAAGGGTCAGATCAGGTTCTGGGGGAGTGGCCATAGGAATCCAGAGTAAATAAAACTCTCTCTCCCTCTCCCTCTCCCTCTCCATTTCCTTCCTCCTCTCCCTCTTCTCCCGATTTCCTTAGCATGATATTTGGGTAACTTAAACCTGGATGGATTGGAATTTGCTAAGCCAATGCTTTGAGAAATGTTTTCTGTTGATTGAAATTTTGTTTAAACTCTGAACAAGTTCCTTTATTTTCCAAAGTTTGCCAGTAAAAATACTATTTCGAACCCCGGAAAACATCACGGCTTTTTTCATGTGCATGGCCTCAAGGTATAAAAGAACCAAAGGCCCTCAATAAATCCAGTGAGTAGGTTTTGGCGCCTTGTATCTTCTTGAAGTAAAACCCCTTTAATGAGTTTGTGAGAAGAGCCTGGGGTCTTACACCCCCTCTTATGTCAGAAGTGGTAACCACTTTCAACTTTTATTCCAATTTCATAATTGTCTCTTAAGCTTATGTGTTCTTTTATATCCTATGGATAAATCCTCCAATGACTCACTCTCTGCTGGACAGAAGAGCATGTTCTTCATTAGATATCCCCTTTATATATATATATATATATATCACATAAATCCAAAGAAGCAATTTCTCCCTTCAGTGATGCACCAGTTTGGTTAAATGCATTACTGATGTTCAGAGTTTAAAAGTGTAGAAGGATATAGTATCATAAAGCTGGCAGGATGCTGAAAGGTAATCTTAAGGATAAAATATAGCTATATCATGACAGCAGATGTTCAAACTCATTTTTGGCAACATAAACTCTTTTGTTCCATATGATCAACAAGCGTAATTGTTAGGATTTTTCCTAATGGCTAATCTATCAAGCTGTATTTTGAGCCTATTACTTCTTGAGCTACTTCTCTAGGAACATCGACAGTGGGTTATTTTGATTTTTACATACTATATATATATAAATATACTCACACACACACATATATATACACATATACATATATATACGTACTCTACAAATGTTCCATTTTGCCATTTTGCATATATATTATACACATGTCTTACATACATAAAAATATGGCATGTATTTGTGAAACATCTACCCAACACATTACTTATACATATATATTACATATATAAAATTTATATATACACTATATTATTATATATTTTGCAATTTACATAGATATTATTTATTATTTTAATTTTATTTAATCAACACACCTGTGTTGACCAACATTATTTATTGTCACTCGAACCATGAAATATCAGAAGCAAAGTGTGTGTCTGTAGCTTTTATGAGTTATGGCTCAGCTGAGGAGAAGTCAACACATCTATGCATCATGGATTCATACCTCACTTATTTAGAACAAAGATGTCCTTTTGGATGTCTAATTTGTCACCTTAATCTTGCAGGTCAGTTGTTCTTATCTTCTTACCTCAGCCTGAATATCACATTCTGCTGGTGAGCATATTTCAAAGATGTCTAATCTTGTTGGTCTCATGGTACAGTGGGCATGATGATGAGGCGTGAAGAGGATAAAAACATCAGAAGGAACATTAATCTCATCTTAATTTTCCAGTCAGTATTTTCCAGATGTTATAAAGAACATTAATGTTTGATACTACATTGTGAATCATCATTACTGAGCTACAGAATAGGTGTCTCTTCCACAGTTTGTGGGGGAAAAAAAAAGATATTTACTCCTCCCTTCTGAAGTAAAGTATATACATTGTCAGAGGCACTGAGCTTGCAGGGAGGGCTCAAATGGCATAGGGCTCACTTCCTTTAACTTCAAAAACTTGCAGTATTACCAGCTCTCAATAATTTATTGGGAATCTTGCAGTATTTGTAGTCTCTCAGTTCACAGAAATGCTCAGCTTCTGTTTCTGAAAAAGAAATGTGCCTGCACATTTGAGGCTGTTTAGCATTTTGTTCTTTTTTTCTGTTTGTTTCTTTTCCATGAAGTCTTATAAATTCCCTAGACCTTGAATTCCATTGCCTAAGTCATTTCCTCTATATCTTTGGCTGGCAAGAATCTTTGGTAATAGCTCTACAATGGTATATACATTCTATACATCTACCTTTTGGGATTTTGATCAGCTTAGGAACCCCATTACTGTGGGCAGCTCCCTCACTGCCGGTGTCCCGAGGTTTACTTCCCAAGGCTGTGACCTACTGGCACAACTGGAAAACGTGGCTCAGTGTTACACACAGCACAATGAACGTAGAGACTATATTCTCATGTGTTTCTTAGCTGGATTTCATCCTTTCTTTTTATGCAAAGTCCAGTCTCCTAAATAATTTGCATTTTTTTCTGTTTTCTATGTTAGTGTTTCTTTTTCTCTAAAAATAAAAAAATGTAAAAAAAAGAAAGTCAAGCTATTTACACTTTTCTCCTGTTTATTCACTCTTTTGGGATATTGTACTATTTTCTAATGTTGATATTCCTGGGTTATACAAATCTTAAGAATAATTGATATCAAAATTAAGGGAGAATGTCCTGTTTTCTGTTCTGATGTTAATCTGGGATTTTTAAGTGCTCTTCAGAATTCTATTCCAGAGGAAGAATATTTTTCAGTTGTGTAATTGGTTAACATCAATTAAAACAAATATTTCTGCTTTTGACCAAGAACTGTGAAAATTCCCACAGGAGGATATTCTGTCTGTTTCCAATCTCCATTTTGAGCTATTAAGCTCTATCAAGAAATAGACCCATTTTTTGGAAATCTGGGCACACATTGCCTTGATGCAAGAACTCCTTGAAAATGCCACCTGGGAAAATAAAGACATATTCCACTGCTACACAAACAAAACGGAACATGCCAAATCATCTCAAAACAAACATTGTGGAATTACTGCACAGTTAAGCTTACACTTTTTTGCTTGGGAAATTCTCCTTAGGCATTAATAAAAAAAAAGGAACACAAATACTGCTTTTGGAAACTATTAGAAACAAAGAGAATAGTAACACTAAGGACAGCTTAATTGACTGTATATTTCTACCTGAAGGGCACTTTCTAGCAAAGTGTTAATTATTTATATCACAGCACTGCTAAGAAAGATCAAGCCAGACTTTGCTGTCCTTGAGGGTGGAATTTTTAGGAGAGTTTATCACATCTCTCCTTTATTTCAATGGAGCCTGCACCTATTTTATCTTGTCTTGCACCTAAGTAGTAGAATATTTGGTATTGGAAGAGCACTGTTTCTGTTCGCATAGTGTGCAGCACAGCAGGTCCAGATAAATCCTTTGGATTCCTCTTTCTGAGGCACAAAGGTTTTCTGTTTATTATTCACTTCTAGTCTAGTAAATCACTCTGCTATTTAGTAATTAATAATAATAATTATGAAAACAGTAGAAATTATACAATGAGACAGAAAGGTCTTTGGACAAGGACCTGCTCATTAGTAGATGCACACAGCAGAGCAAAAGAGGATTCTGAATTATGGTAAGCACCTAATACTACAGCAAAAATAATGCTTCTAGGGACATCTTGATCTAAGAAAGCTGTACATTAAAAACAACCCCCTTTCTATGGACTTCTAGATGTCACCTTTTAGAGGGAGAAGAACCGCTGGTGTGTAGCTAATACTACTAAGCTAAATGGAAATGAACCAAAGCAGTACAACTGCATTTGAAGTCAGAGTCATATATTATTACAGTATTTTTTGTTGTGGTTCTGTAATAAGGGAAAGTGTATCTTGGAGCCATGCAGAGAACAGCAAATTTACTATAACTGCCACAGACAAGTGGGCATGAAAAATGATCAGTTCCTAAAAGCTTTTAAAGCAGCAATGTTTGTCCTTCTTGGCTTTATGAAGGTCATAAGTCTCTCTGGTATGATCTAGGAAATGCTGTAACAAGGTTCACGTAAATGCAGCTGTGTCCTGAAACTGTGCTCAGAGAGACAAAATTCCTTTACAGAAATAGCCACTCAACTTTTATCTGCAGGAGACAATATTCTGCAGAGGACTTGTTCAGAGGTGCAGCCAACTCCAGACCATAGTCAAGTGACAGGATGATCTATCGAACTTTTCCTGCCAGGAAAGTACAGTCCAAAACTAACATAATCTTAATTTACTATTTGCTTGGCTTAGACATCTCTTTACTGTCACCAGGTACATAGATACACACACAAATATATTTCTATATTTTTATATGTAGATATACACTTATGAGATATATACATATATATAGATGCATACAAACAGACACATATATATGTGCATACACACACACACACACACACATATATATATACATTTATAAACTTTCTTGAGTGATTTTAGATATTATCTAGGGCAGCCTACAGTGTGGCCCTAGCTTTTACCTAACTCTTCCATAGCACTTTTCCCTATATAGATTTCCAAGGACTTTGTTAATAAACGGTCTTTCTTATAACTCTTTTTTGATAGATGGGGCAAGGAAGAATAATTTGCACAATTCCTCCATCACTTCATGGGAGGGGAGGGAGAAGAGAACACAAGTATTTGACTAAACACCATCTGTTTTTATACTTTATTTTTTTGAGGCAGGTTTAAAAATACAGCCCCAAACAACCATGGAAAAGTGAATTACAGTCATCTTAGGTAAAGAGTCTGATCCAAAGAACATGTATATCAAGATATACCTTTCCATCAAATTTAGTGGGAGTCAGGTGAGATCCAGAAGCCTTAAAGTGAGTATTTATAGTGCTGGTAGTAGCCTGAAATAAAAACCTATTTACATGAATAATGATATGAACTCAACCTTCAAAATAATATGAAAAACAACTCTTTTTAACATCCAGCACATCTATGCTAATATGTAAGTAAAGTTATGGAGTTTTGAGCTACATTATATAGTCCCAAACAAAATTTTGACAATTAACCTTTCAAAGGAGTTCTGTAACAAGATGCCTCAGAGAAATGTAATGTGAACCATTTGTAATGAGTTCCTCAGTCTGGATAGCCTGGGGTAGAAAAAAACAAACAAACAAACAAACAAAAAATCCAGGTTAACTCATCAGTGCCAAAGGAGCAACTGTTATTTCATGTTTTGCTTTTGCTTTAAAGGTACTGTGATTCCTTATCATCACACACTCGCTGCAAGAAGGGATGGGTTCATAATAATGTGTCATTTTTAGAGTGAGATATGAAACAAACCATCAGCATGCTGTCTCTTAGAAGATAGATTATTTCAATTTTAAACTTGAGGAAACTGTAATAGTGAAGATACTGTATCAGTTGAAGAAACCAGACCAGAATTTGTGACTTCTTTATATTCCATACGTAGAGATCTGAATTGAGCCTAGGAGTTCCATGTAGAATAGAGTGTATAAATATAGCTTCTTTACTGATAGAAAAGATAAACCTTTTGGTTTTCCTGAAGTCCCATGTCTAATCATTTCTCCTTCTGTACAACCCTTAGTTTTCCCCATAACAACTTATCACCCCAAATGTAAAGATTTCCGTCAGTTCTGTGTCTGAGGGAGATTTAAGCCTGGCCCTTACCTAAGCTTCACTTTTTCTGCAATATTTTTCATATTTGTAGATGAATAGAAACATCAAGCAGAGGAAACCTGTGGGAAACAATCCCAATTTTCTGTTCCTGAATTTCAGGTTTCATTCACATCCCATTCATTCTTCTTTATTTTCTGGAAGTAAAAACATGTTATGGTGCAGTGAACCAAGGGCACATCCCAGCACACAGCTCAGTGAGAGAAGAGCTGTTCCATGGGCTTAGTTACAGAGCAACTGAATTGTCCTATGCATTCTCTTTTCAATCCATGCTCATACAATGAACTGCACCAATTACAGTGGTTACTGTGGGGTTAAAAGACATAAATTAGGAAGAAAAGTCATGTGTGTAGGCCAGGCTGGAAAACCACCTCAAACTACAGGAAGACCCACAGACATTATAAACCAGCTTTTTCCTCCTCTTTTTTTTTTTTTTTTTAATTCACACTCTGTAGCAAAGATAGAAAATCTCAGTTGGAACCTGAAACCAAATCCAAAACACAATAACAGTCACAGTTAGCTCAGGGGAAGAGTGAAAAACAAGAACAAAATCACACTTTCTGATGACTATGGATTCACAAATCAATGGAGACAGGACAGGAAGTGGCACCAGGCTCAGTTTGGAAGGCTGTGCTCTGGTTTGACAACAGGGAAGCTGGCTCATCATTTAGCCATTCCTCCAGCTGTAGTAAACTTGGGGGGACTGCAGAATTGCAATATACCTGAAATGCCACTGCAGCTACATTTCACACACCCCCCCCCCAGTTTTCTACTTGCTATATGCAGTAGAAAGGAATTCTTGGCAGCTCTGACTAAGGAAGCACTGGGCAGGATTTCACATAGTCTTCCCCAGCAAACAGACACTTTCTAAAGGATCAGCTCAAAAAATTCCTTTGCAGAGCCTGACAATATGGAGGGGCAGCTGAGCTGTGAACCAAGCTGAAAAATAACCATTCTTCAACTGTTGGCCTTCAATACCACTTCCTAGCATATTTACAAGAAAGGTCACGACATTTGCTTCCAGTGAGTCCCTTGTTGTCCAAAAAGTGGTTCGATGTGGACATAATGAGGACAAGACATCTTTCTGCATAAAGACATTCTAGAATCACCGTCCTCAAGTCTGAAGATAAAATCCCTCAAGTCCTGCCCGTAAAATCTGCTTTTGTTACTCAATGCAATAAGAGCTTTACCAGGCTTTTTCACAGATCTCAACCTGTGTACATGAAGCAAAGGTGGAAAATCAGCCTTCTTTAGCCTCAGAAGACCTAGACAAATCAAATGTACAGATGTGAATAAACTTCGTGTTTGCTGTAACTTTTCTTAGCCACAAGGAAAGTAGTGCAACTCAGGCTCTTGGCAGACTTGCCTCTACAGACAAAAGAATAAATACGTATTTCTTTGGATTCTTTAATATTTTCCTAATATTGGTGGGTGAATTGACTCAGAGGCACTGCAGCCACCATTCTATAAACCTGGAATACAACTAAGGCACTTCAAGGCACTTTCTGAATAAGAAAAAAACCATAATATTACCTAATATAATTTTCAATTGCACAGTTGGAAGTTCTTTAGGAGTATCTAAAGGCTAGATTTAAGACTGCAGGGACTCTTTAAGTTCTTCTTTTTACATTATTGTCATAGTTTCTGAGTACTTATTCAGAGAAACACAATCTCAAAGCTCATTGAATTTCAAAAGCATTTGGGTACCTCACACTTATCAACTGTTTTCAAAAGTACAAACTAAAGAGAATAGAAGTAATTTATCTAAATTTAGATCTGTCCATCCACACTAACACCCTGATTTTGTTACTGGCAAAATACATAAAGTTTGATGATTAATGAGTAACTGAGGCAAACATCAAATATCAATGAGACAGAGTTCTACACTAAACTAAGTGTGGGAATACACCATGAAATGGACCCCAAAGAGGGATGGCGCTGGAGAGCACCTCAAGTTCTGTGGGCTGTGTACTTGTTGTTGGAGTTTATAATTAATGCATTTTCTCTGTACGGGTTTGAGTTCAGAGAAGTTCTGTATCCCTTCCCTCTCCCCCT
>JAOXXN010000102.1:25286440-25335020 GCA_026770055.1 Myrmophylax atrothorax | reverse complement strand
CGTGGTTTCTGCACCCCCCATATCCCTTCCTCCCCGTGTGTCCCCCTGCAGTTTCTCCTAATGAGCCACAGCGCCGCAGAGGCGCCGGTGGCGTCTCTACCTGGCCGGATCAGTCCCGCCTGGCCATGTCCCCTGCCACGGGGCCACACGACTTCAGCTGCTGCTGCAGCTGGCTGCTGCTGCTGCTGTCATCACCCAGCAACAGCACCATAGGTCGCCCTTGCCACAGGGGAGAGGTGCCACTCCTGCATCGTGCGGCGCGGCCGGTGGGAGCAGTGGCCACAGGTGGTGCGCCGGGGCCACGGCGTCCCGGATCTGCCAGCAGCTCTGAGCTGGGACGGCGCCTCCCAGGGACACCGTCCCTGCCTGCACTGCCGGCAGTCCACTGGAAATGGTGCCTACCTCTTCTGCCTGTCCAGCCCCAATTCCTGAGCCCCTATTTATCAGTTCTCCTGTCCCTAATGGGTGTTTCCCCATTGGCTATTTGAGTTGTCAGTTAACCACTTTGCCCCTCCCTTCACTCTATTGCATCCAATTTTCAAAACCCTCCCCTCGGACCTCCTCGAACCAACCTCTTGTAAGTCAGCTCCTTCCTTTAATAAAGGGTTTTCTGGTTCACCCTCATGTGGTGTGTGGGTGTTCTTTGGGGAGCTGTTCCCCCCACAGTCGGTTTCCATTAAAGAAGCATACTTTGAAGAGAACTGTAAAAATGTCTTAAGCTTATCTTTCAATCTTTCACACGTTCAGGTGTTGATATAAAGATGTAAGTAGCCTGGCCACTTCTTTATTTTCCCTAGACACAAGAGCAATAAATTTAATGATCTCTACAATGTACTTCCAATACCTCAGAGATGAGCAAACCTGCAATTACAACAGTAATAACAAAGAAACAAAAAAGATTGATTCTCCCTCTTGAATCCAGAGGGACTGGGAAGTAAACAACAACTTACTCTTGTAACAGGAACTTTATGAAAAGGATGATAACTAAATATGTACCTTATAGTAGTCACAAGCCAAATGTTTTCACCTTTGCATACTTGTACGTAATCAGATAGACATATTGAGCATTGCTCAAGATACCAGAAAGTAAAAAAAAAAAAGTAAAAAAAAGAGTAAAAAATATATTTTCTTGCTATGCAACTATCTCCTTCCTATTTTTGAGATAAACAAGAACAAGTGCTGAAGTTCAGATTTTGGATCTCTGTGCAGTCGGGTCTGAAGCAGCAGCTTTCAGGCAAAAGAACCCATTATATGACCTTGCCAAGAGTTATCTTGGTATGGGAATAAAAAGAAACATTGACACAAGAAAAACGTGCATTGGTTTGCTTTAGAGCTCACATAGCAGTTTAGAGCAGCAAAAGGCCAAATGCTTAGAATTCAAGGCACTAACACTGTGCCTGATGAGATGAAAATTTCATGTTGGATAAGTGCTCAAGTGAGATATCTTGGTTTTATTTCTACTTTCTAGAGCATGCAGTGAAAGATGGCTGGTGCCCCCAGTGCAAACTGCCACCAAAACTCAGCACATTAGGAACATTTATGCTGGTACTTGAGCAATTTCCTCAGATTAGAATAGGAAATCCTGCTAGACCTGTTGCAATTGTAACCACTGTGGAGATGATGAGCAGGTTGAGTTGTAATCGCAGTGCATGTTGGAATTATATCACTTTACACCTGTTGAGAATACTTGTTCCCTTGCTGTAGGAACTGCTTCCTTTCCTTCTTCCTTTTTCCCCTCTGGCTGCTTGATACACACCCAAAGACATGGCTTTACTGACTAATTGAAGACCCCTGACTTCCAGCAGAGATCCCTGAAACCAAGTGTTCATGCTTTGTGTTTGCCTTACATATTTCAAAAGAGTTTTAATTCACAGAATATGCACAAGCTGTTAAAATCTGCCTTGTGAAAAGGCTTAGAGTATATCAAACCTATCTGCTTTGGGGTTTCATATGTCTATCTATATATATACCTATTTCTGTTTATATCATGCACATAAGGAAACAGTTAACACACTTGTTTCAGTTGATAAGAAAATCTCTTATTTTTTTTACATGTTCTAAATTATTTTATCGTTAAGAAATTATTGGAGTAGATACTTTGATGAAAGCTTGTCACCTACTCTTTGCCACACTTTATGGCTTCAATTATAAATAGAAGCTAACACCCAAATGCTTGCAAAGGTATTAGTGATATTCAAATACATTGGCTCATTTTACCTACATGAATCTGTGAAAACTATTATTTCTTTTCTCCTTCACTATGCACCGGCTCACGTATATTGTATGACATACTGCTGGAATCTGGTAAATTTGAAAGGATATAGTAGGATAAACTTCAGGATGGCCTGCAGACAAGACATCCTACATCTTACATGTTGAGTTATTGGCAGTATTCACAGCTGAACCCCTCTGGCTACCAAGCATTTAACAGCTTTTTTAGCATGCACAGTCATCCATTCAATATTCCCCATAATGTTCCCTGTAAGGTAAGTTATGCTGCTCAGTTAAAGAAAAGAAAATTACTAAGCTATTCAGACAGATTGCTTTTGAAAAGGGATCTGTATTCTCCTGAAACAAGTCAGGTCTTTGAAACAATGTCTAGCGATTTGAAGGGACCTCTGAAAGTCAGAAAGCATCATTCAATTTCTATTATAAATATATACATAACCAGCTTATGACCATTTTTAATGATATTAACATGCATGGGTTTTCACTGCCTTGGTCTTCACCCCTTTTTTTTGGAAGGGGGGGGGGGTGTCAACCTAAATAAATTAAGCATGATTTGTCTTTGTGACAAAATAGCCATTTCCTCTTCCTGATGTCTCCAGTCTCAGGGAACTGAACGCTTTTATCTATGCTGCCTTTGGTAGCTGTGTTGAGTTTACAGAGACAGTGCATGGAGGCAGCTGTACCCACACTGCTGGGTAGGATGGAACTTGCAAGCAGATTGGTCATCCCACTTTTGGGATGCTCCAGACTGGAGCCACAGTTTAAGTGGTCTGGCTAATGGGACTGAGTGTGAGGCACAGCACCTGAAGTAACATGTTCACGCAGACCTTATTTGGAACTGAATAACCAGCCTGAGCTACAGGTGGTACCTGTAGCCAAACAAATCAGCATCTTTTCTGCAACACTAGACCCTAACTACAGTGGTTAATTTCTATGTTTTGTAACCCTAAATTTAGGCTGTGCTAATAGTTTATAATTAAACTTCAGACTTGTTTTGGGGGCAGCTGTTGGGGGTTTGTTGTTAGTTTTTTGTTATTTATGGGATTTTGTTTGCTTTTTTTTTGCATTACCACATGACTAGAGCTTGTGCCTGTATGTTAAACCCCTACTTGTGTTCAGCAATAGCATTACAAAAACAAAGAAAACAAAGCCAGATGAGATATAACATGTCAAAAAGACCCTACCTTACACAATTAAGTGGGGTAAGGCAGTCTAGTGACGTTTAGTGCAGTCTCATTTGGATCTCAGCTCTGCAGTCTGTATGTGCATGACCTTGAGCAAGTCACCCACATGCAAAACTTCAAAAGGATTTAAGCACCTAATTCCCAGGAAAGCCACTGGGCCTAGGGCACCTAACTCTGTGTGAGGATCTGGGACTAAATTAAAATGTGTCTAAGTCCTCTATGTGCTAAGAATAAGGTAAATTTATTTTCTTCTACTGTTTTCCATTGGTTCCCTATCCTCTCATATCCTAACATTTGTAGGTCAAGACATTTTTGCTCCTGCATGTGGATGGAATCTTACAAGAGAATCAAACTTTATCTCTGTTTCCTAAGGTCTTTATCTCTGCTTCCAAGACCTGTGGATATTGCTTGCAAAAAATTCTTGTCATTAATGTTTTACTGAGGAATATGGGTCTGGGTTGCCATGAAAATGGGCTCTGACAGCACATCTTTCTATGTGCTATTGCATAGTTAAGAAATATTTTTCACCAGCTCTTCTCTAGCTTGGTTTCTCAAGACAAGGAAGGTTTCTCTGACCATGTGACATTTGAGTGCCCATCTGCCTTGAATGTACTGGCCATTTTCAACCAAATTTGTCACAGACTTGAAGGTACATTGTTTCTACTAGTCTAATCATAGTATAAATGAGGGAGACCAAAAATAATTCTACCTTCTTTCTGAAACTAATTTATCTTCAGCATGAACATTACCTCAGTCACGTGTCAGGAATCTGAAACACATGCCAGATTCCTCATCCTAGTCAGGAAAACTCATTATGATAGATACTCTACAAATACATAGGTCTTTGCCCTAGGCATTTTGCAATCTAAATGAAACCAATCCCACCTTCATGATATTGGAATGTCCCAATTCACTCTATTTTTAGTTAGGACAAGAACTTAAAGATTCTGTTGTATAAGAACAAACAGAGCAAAACAAACAAAAAATCTACAAGGAGGTCTGGGAGAAAAATCCCAAACATTATTAAATTCAGGGGTTTTGAATCAAAAGAAAACCAAAATAGGCTAGGCAAGAAAACCATTTATCTAGGCCAGTCCAATCTTGCTAGAAAGATCCAAAAGGCATTAATTCCACTTCTGTGTTATTATCTGCCAAATACATCACTGCAATTTGGACATATAAAATGTCTTCAACAAGCTTGGAGAGTAAAATGTTGACAAAGAAATATGTGTTATTAGTTTAAGCTGCTGGGTCACCCGTGGGACAACCATACAAACAAGCTGGCTAATATAGCCAAAAAATAAGCAAGTGGCTCAGACTGTAGTCAGAATAGGAGAGGAAAAAAGAATCACTAATGTAATGAGAAAGGACAGAAAATGAATACCAGGTTGAGAAGAAACATGTTGGTGGAATAGGTGTGTCAAGAGAGATAGCTGCATAGTTCATCTAAATGACAATATGAATGTTCTCTCCTCAGGCTCTGTTTCTTTCTGTCTTGTTTATTTTTTTTTTGTTGCTATTGTTCTTGCTTACAGCAAGTACCTGGAAGGGGAACAGTGTGAACCAAAGATTACTATCTCACTAGTCTTTTAATTCTTCAGACTTGTCCCCTCTCCAGAGGCAACCTAGAAAGAAAGAAAGAAATAATCACTTTAGGGAAAGCAGAAGCATGGTAAAGTAAAAACAAAGAAAGAAACAAAAAAGCAGCACAAGGATGAATATGGCTTTACTTCAACCCTTTTTAACAATTTAAAAGATGAACAATGTTATTTATGGGGCTGAAGCTAAGCTATGTCCCTCCGCCATTCCCAGGTCATTATCATTTTTTGCTAATTCTCAGTGACCTGACACCCTTCTTAGGAGTAATATCTATCTTAATTCATCTCCATCAAACTGTACTCTGATGTGTTTTTAGTGAGAGCTGTGACAACAAGGGGTACACTCTCAGGGTAGAGTGCACAAAATCTTTTGGTGCTTCTATTCAAGAGAAAAGCATGAAGAAACATGGAAATACTGGGATCCATCAGTGGACATGCAAAGCCTCCCAGGACTGGAAGGAACCTGGAAGAGGTGCTGGGAAAGCAAAGCTGTGCCTCAAACATTAAAAGGTCTTGACAGTGCCCTGTTTCACAAGTCAGTACCCACAGCCATCTTCTGGTGGTTTTAAAACTATAGACCTACACTAATTTCAGTGACTTATTACAGGAGCTGAGGACATAGTTGAAAGGACTGTCACTTCCAGAATCATAGGCATAGGGAAATTCAGGCTGGAAGGGACCTATGGAGATATCTAGTTTAGGCTCAAACTGAGCTAGACAACTCCAGAAAAATTGTCTTCAAAATTTGGCTGCTACAACAAGTGGCTCAGGCTTCATGCTTAGCTCAAGAAGAGCAGTTGCATGCTGCAGAGCTTGAAAGGGTCAGGAAACACTGTGGTGTACACTTAACTTTAGACCTGCTTTGAACATCATGATGAGTGGATACAGCACATGCTGATGGTTCCCATATGTTCCTCAAAGAAAATCGAGTGAGTCTTTGTAAGGTTTTGTTTCTTCTTGCCAAGGCTAATCAAATTGGGGCGTTTTGAATGTAGGTTCTTTCCTACCCTTCCTCTGTCAGGCAGATTTAAACATAGCAAAGGGATATACAACTGTAGCAGCGGTGAATTTATTAGAATAATAATACTCCAAAAGTCAATCACACAAGAAGACCCTTAAGAGAATGAGAGAGTTGATCATAAGAGGTTCGTCAGTGATGCAAGATGCTGCAAAAATGTGGAATTCCTTGATAGGTTTTCAAATACTACAAAATAAGACTGCATATTTGCAGCCTGTAGCTTACAAACGCATGTAATTTCAGGAAAATTTGTCTTTGAGTTGCAGGGTATTTTCATTTAATAAAAAACTGAAGATTCAGCTGATAAAACTAGAGAGACAAATCCTAGAATATTCAAAATGTGTGGAATGCTGACTGAACACTATTATCACTTAAATAGGAAGAGCAGATAGACTGCTTTTGAAAATCTCATTCCCAAAGCCAATCAAAGTATTTAATCTACCCCTCAAGTCCAATACAAGTTTACATTCCAAAGGATATATTGTACTGTCCAATTTTAATTGACCCATGGCATAAAATTAAATATTCCTCTATAGTTATATCAACTTTCTTCTTAGAAAATTTTCCTTACCTTCAGATCATTTCTGTTTCTTCTCCACCTGCTTCTAACTATTCTGATTTTTGGTGTCTGCAAACAAGAGGCATTTGAAAGCCCTCAACAGGATTTCTTGCAAGACATTAAGTACTATCACAAAAACAAGCTGCACACTGTGCTGGAAAAAGCTGAGATCAAAACAAACACTTTACTTGCAACATGACACAATGAAAAGAGGCAAAATGTCTAGAGGGAATGACAACATAAAAGTACAAAATTTATCCATACTTGGAAATTCTATTTCTTTACATCCTCTGTGATTAGTTAGAAGTATATAGAAATCTTGCCTAGCAACTTAAGAAAGCAAGGTGTGGTTTTACAAATATTTGTCCTGGGTTCTTGCTTGATTTTAACTAATTGTTCCTAGATTTAGTGTTGGTTGTGGGTTTTTTTAATATTATCTCTTTCCCCTTCTCCCAAAACAAGACAAAATTTAACATCTGACTGAATTCATGATGCCTGCATTATATGCCTGCTGGGAAGTAGTAACCACACATTGGCAAGTTTACATATACAAGTTGGAAGAAAAAACAAGCAGCTCAATGTGACAAGTTAGCTTCGGCATATTAGAGAGGGGAAAAGAGAAAAACTCTTTAGAATTGAAATTGCAAGCTCACCTGCTGCTGCCTAACAGCCTCAAGCTCTAACAGTGGCAACTGCACAACTCCAACAGCAGCGATGCTCTGCAAAAGCCTCTGCTGACACCTCAGATACAACTGAAACAATAAAGCCTTTGTGAACTGTAATGTGAGTGAGACTTTTCCTCCATAGGTAGTTTCCATTTTTGGTTATAACTCTTCAACAAGATAGAACATGGACAGACAAAAAAACAAGTATATAAAACTACACATATATAAGAGGAGCCAGGTTGCCTTCAAGTTTCTAGCCTGATAGCCCCCCTTGACACTGTCAACTGAGTTTACCTCCAATTCTAGTGGTCAGTGGATGCCAAGGGAAGAATTATCAGGCCAGCTAAGAGTTTGTGGCTCCTTTCATCTTCCAGGAAAGGCAGGACGAGCTGTGTAGCACTTATGTTGTGAGCTACTATGCTGCTGAAGAAGCCAGCAGGAGAGGGAAAAGGGAACACAAGTAAGCTCAGATGGTCCCAAGGAAAGTAGATGATGCTGTAGACCTCAGAACATGAAATGTGCAGGAAGATGTCCCATCCTGCCATTTACTTCCAAGGACATATTGGAACTGGGAAAGATTCACAGAGGAGCAGCAATGCTTAGCAAATATAGAAACTCCTGTGGGTGAGGAAAGACCTTGGAAACACGAGGATTGTGGAGAGAATGAAGAGTTTGTATGGGAATTGATCGTTCATCTCTTTGTGAGTAAAAAGAAATAGGGTATGCTATGTTAAGATTCGTGGGTTATTTGCCCCATAGGGTGCAGGAGACTTGTAGAGCATGTAGCTAAAGGATGTTGTACATGCTAATAGTTGATATGCATTCAATAATAAAAAGGATTAAGTTCATAACAGAGAATCCATTGGCTATTATTACTGACATGGCATTTCAGAGTGCACTGGGGGAAGTGTTGTATAAGCTTGAGCTGTTCTTAATCTGCTGCAGAAATTTGCTTGTGACCACAGCTAGAGACTTGGCCAGAGGGAATACGTTTCTTTTTTTATCTCACCCACTGTATCTATTCTTACATTCAAGGAGGGTGGCCATAACTAAGGGAGCTTCAGTACACTGGAATTCAGCGTCTCTGTGAGAAAACATCATCAGTGGCACAAGCCACTGCAGAGAGAAAGTGACAAATACCGAGATTAATTCCCTTCCTCCACCCCAGTGAGCTCAACCTAGAGTGAATCTGGTGAGGTTTTTCTCATCATTAACAAAGCAAGTTCAGAGATTTCTTGCTGTCATGCTTTCAAGTTGGCATGCTGTCTCTCTGCTCTGGTTGCAATGCCTTTCTAAAACATTGTTTGTACCCCTTTTTTCAGATCCAGCCACTTGGCAACAAGGACCATCAGACATGGAGTCAGAAGCTGCAAATGGATTGGGAAACATGGCTCTTAATGAGATTTGTGGAGAAGCTTTTTCTATTTGTTTAGAGTTTGCTATTCCCTTGTTCCCCCCACCCCAGGTTGCTGACAGAAAACAGTGTCTGTAATAATTCTGTGCCTAACTTGATTTTCAAGCTCTTAGAGACCTGGCACAAGCATAGCAGGTTTTGTCAGTGCTGAGGGAGTTTTCATCTGAGAGACTAAATTAACTCTGTCTTTTCTCCTGCAATTTCCTGAACAATATTAGAAAATGTGAACCAAAACCAAACAAAAACAAAACCCTCAAAGGTCTGACCATGTGGAGGAAGATGAGCAATTAGATTTTCATGTTAGCTTGACCCCAGGGATTAGCAATCCTTAGGGTGAGACACAAACTGAGATACCTGAAACAAAAGTGAGGCACTTTGGGTTGGTTTTTTTTGAACTTTTCATTATCTGATGCTCACAAAGAATTCATCTGGGACAGAAAATATTAAGTCATCACTCATAATAAACTATTGCTTAGAGAAAATTAAATAAGTACATAAACTCAGGCATTTGCAGTTCTGCTACTGCTAGCACAGAAATACCAAAATTCAAAACCTTACTTCAGTACCACATAAAAAGTGAAGAACTCACAGGCATTACTCAAAAATATATACTGTACTTTTGGATAACTGAGCAAACTGAAGATATTTCATTAATGATGTCAAACATGCTGTACAGGAGGGCAAGTGCCATGGGAAATCTTGTCTTTTGCTGAACATTGCTGAACACCTTAGTCAGGGCTGAGCTCCAATCCAAAACCAAACACTGCTATGGAGCTGCTGCAATGACCACTACACAAACGCTGCCGAACTGGTGTGGCTAAAGACAAACTGCAATCATAGCATTTCAGCCATCAGCTACAAGAGTAGTCTATAGTAGATAATTAGCAGCATACTTAATAAAGTCTGTGAGGATAAATGTAGAAGGAGAAATAAAAGAATGTTCTGAGACCGAAGAGACCACTGGCTTCAGGTCCTGATGCTTCCACAGGACTTGTGTCTGACCATGTACAAGAGTCCTTGTCACCATTTGGCCTTCCTTTGGAATGGAGGATCCAAGCCCAGAAGCTACCCAGGTCAGCTTTTGGGAGCCCTGGCATGGCCAGTCTGTGCTAATGCACTCTCACTGCACCCCCCTGTGACTCAGTTTGCCATCTCTCCCTCTGAGAGTTGTTTCCATTTTCCTAACTGATTTGTAAATCACCTTGAGAACTTTGAAAACAGCAATAGCAGCAGTTTGGATCCTGAACTTCCATAGTTCATCATCCCTGTTGTTCACTGGTGACCCAGATTTCCTAGAAGTCCTTGGATTTTGAGCTCCATGTACAGTGTGATGCTAAGAAAGCAAAAGTTTAAGTGATGGAGTCTTTGTTTGACATGCAGGACAACTAATTGCTATAGAGAACAAGCTTTTGAATAGCCTTGACTTTTTCATTGAATGAACACCTGCAGATGCTGTATTTTGCTTACCTTGTTCTGTTACCATGAATTGCCTAGAGGAAGGGCAAAGACCTTTTTCAAAGGTCTGACCTCCAGAGAGAAATGGAAAATGGGAAGCAAGTCCCCATGCACCTGCTTAAAGGAGATAAATCAAAATTTTTACCACAGAGGGAAGACATATAGTGGGTCCTCCATACACTAGAAAAAGAGGTTGAGAGAAAATCATGACAATGCACACACCTTTTAACTGGCAGCCTAAGAAATCGCACATACAGGAAATTTAAATTGTACGTGAATTTATCCACAGTGAAGCTTATGTCTTCCCACATTTCTGAATGGAAAGGCAAGGAAAAGGACTACCTGCAGCATGGACCAAACTTATGACTGGTTTTGTAAAGTACAAGTCACTACTGATGTAAATATTTACTTTCTAGTTTAAGTCATATGAAAATCACTAACTTCTTTAATACACTCCTGAGCCAAGAGTGGCTTCTTGAGGAGAAGACTTTTTATTTTGTCTGGTTTTGCACTCAGCAGAGCAGGGGGTGCAGCATCCTCCTGCTTCATCCCCGGACAGCTACTGGCCTTAGCTCTTTGTCTATGTACGCAACAAAAATAATCCCAGTAACTGCACCCAAACCAGACTGCCTATACCAAAATACAGTATGTTAGACATGGTGTGTGAAAACTAAAATCCAGAATTTCCTGCACTAGGACATGAGCAAATTCTGATTCATTCAAACTTGTGCTGAACACAAAAGGCAGTTTTGTAGTTTCATAGTTCAGGGAGGTTGTAATGCATACAGTGTGCTTGGGAAACAAAGTATCACTTGGAAAAAGAATCAATTAATAATTCAAAGTCCATTATTATTATATATATGAAAATACGAATTCAAATGCAGTCAAACACATCAGAAAAAAGCAATGTACATGCTGAAAGCAAGAAGTGGTCCCATGTGTGTAAGCAGGTGGATAACTAACTTCATTTGTGTGCTCTGAACCAGAAGGACAAAAAGAGCCAGTAATCAACATCCTTATTCTCCCTACTGTTACACGCCAGCTAAAGGAAAATAAATCATATGACGATTAATAAAAAAAATTACTTTCTAAAGAAAAGACTGATTTCCCCCCATTTAATTGATTTGGTTTTCACTTTGCTTTCTGCTTCCTTCCCTTGAATGAAGTGCCAGAGGCAGTAAAAGAGGTGCTTTAATACCAAAACTGCTCTGAAAAGTAAACTTAATCACATACCTCAAGGTTTGCAGAAAAGAGAGTATATAGAATATTTTGGCACTTGCAAGTAAGAAATATCTTGAGTTGGAATGGCTGAAAACTTTTTTTAAAAAAACCCATCTTTTTTATTTTGTAATTTTATTTTATTTTTGAGGTGAACTCTATCCTGTGATGTGACACTGTTTGCATACCTCACAGAACAGTTTAAGGACAGGGTAGTGCTGCTGTTTGGGGCTCAGTCATATGGCGATGCTAAGTGAGGTGATGAGATGAACCCCAAGTGGTGCCACATTTTGCTTTGCTATCCGCAGAGTTCATTTATTCTCACAGGCAGTGAGTGGGAAGCCTCCTTGGTACAGAACACAATGCACTGCTGACACAGTGAAAAAGCATGGCCCTGTCTTCTGAGCCCATTTCAAGGCCTTCTTTAGTTTCAAGCTGCTGAAAGCTTGAGCATCTCTGTCTAAGACAGAGACAAGGGAGATGTAACTCAGCTGCCCTTCCAGCTTTCAAAAAGCACTTGAGGACCAAGTTGATGATAAAAAAAAAAAAATTAAATAAAAAAATAAAAGCAAACAAACAGAGAAAAGCATAACTCAGAGATTTGATAGCAGCCAGGAAGGAGCATTGAAAAGTGCTGAATGCAAAGTGATAGACAGAAGTTTCCTTTTCACACATTGTCATTCTAATCTTGCAATCCCAATCTCACAATATCAGGACAGATCTCTCATGCAAGGAGCAAATAAAAAGGGCCAAAAGAGGAAAAGAAACTACACAGGCCAGTGTACAAAACATGGAAAGGGGAGGGAGTGATTAAGTGTTCAGCACTTTGCAGTACAGAGAATTTCCATTCACAAACGTATAGTAAAGGCAAAAAGGCAAGATAAAACCAGAAAGTGGATTTTTTTGGCATAGTTTGAGGAAAAGCTCCATGTGAAGTTATAATTGACACAGTTTAAATTCCAAGAGTGCAAATACCAAGAAACTCACAGGACTGCCAGACAATCAGATGATCCTCTTATGACTCACCCTAATCCTCTGAGATAACTGCTTGTATCTTGTGAAGAGCCGGGGTCCTTCAGTGAAGAGGATGATGACATAATGAAAACCTTTGTAGCTCTGCTTTTAGGAGCCTTCATAAGAATGCACAGAATGAGAAAATTTCAATTTTAGACTATCCACAGAGACAATATTGGGAATATGCAAGAGCTGAAATCCTCCAAAAAAGGCATTGAGAGCCTCATCATGAATGGAAGTAAAAGCCTATTGAAGGAGCAGGTGCCATGGAGGGCTATTGGTGACTGAAAAACAAAATCAAGGACAAGGTGTGAGGGAAGGCTGAGGTGTCTGATTTTCCACAGAAGAAAGAGAGAATACAATGAAAGGTAGAAAGGGATGTCATGCAAAGCAAAGAACTGAGCCAGCAGAAGTGGAAAGAAAAGTTACACCATAATGCTAAGATCTTTCGCAATGCTTCCATATAACTATTTGTAAAAAATGTGAAAAATATAAAATGTACAAGACATCATTGAGAGGCTAAAAGCAAAAATAACAATGCAGATTTCAAAAATGAGGAGACATGAAAGAAAAAGAACAAATTACAGAATAGCAGGCACAGCCAAAGTTCATTTGGGTTCTTATTTCTGCTTTTCATTTTCAAAAAAAAGATGCAGCACACATGAGTATCTTGCTTTGTAAAAGCACTACCAGACTCTTTGTTGTTAAAGCATTAAAAAATGCATCTTCTAATGGATGAAAATCTTATGCCAGACTTAATTTCATTTCAAGACATCAGCTGAACTGGAATGGAAAACTTTCATTTTCTTAGCAAAACTTTGCACCTCATAAAGGTTTTATCTGTTGCTATGGCAAAGGTTTTACCCAAAGGAGTCACTTGTAGAGCACTGCAAGAAGGGGGAATTTTTCAGTTCCTTTCACATGAACATTTTCATACTCCAGACATTTTAATTTAATCATATTTTCCTTTCATCCTTCAGACAGTTTCTTTCATTCTCGAATAAGCTGCATGTCTACATCAGCAGCATGGAAAGATCCATTTTTATCATCTTCCCCACTGTAAATCAAAATCTACTTTTAATTATAGAATATCAACTATTTCTCTTTGATGACATTCAAATGCCTATTCCAAATTGAAAGAGCAATAGAATAACTGTGATGGTATTTTCATACGTGGAGTGATGACCTTTTTAATCTAATTTCATGGAAACAATGGAGTTACATTCATCAGGTTATATAGAAACTTGCTGCTTTTTTTTTTCAGACATTTCATTTCCAATTCACAATGACATTTGATAGGAGACATAAAAATGCCAGTGTATCACTGTTTTTTCAGCCACCTCCTCTGACAAGAATTCCCATCCCCCCCTCCCCAGTCCATTTCCTTTTACAGTGCCATGTTGTTAACTCATTTGGGACTACTTCAATTTGCTTATTAAATATGTAAGATCTTCATTATGCAGCCAGGAGCTGAATCATGTAAGATTAACACAAAGCCCTTGTGAGAGGATTTTTTTAAACTTTATTAATATTAATAGTATGTGCAGCTCATGTATTTTTTTCTTTCCAAACCCAAATGTCAATACGGTGGATAAAGTGTACTTTTTTCCTTGCCTTCTTGGCCTTCTTCAAATAAAGGATGACATTCAACTTAACTAAAAGGAAAATTTTACACATTTCTAGCTAAGTTCCACTTTTATATCCCAAAAAATCATGGACTGTTTTGCCTGGCCATTGATAAAAGTGTAACCTGAGAAAACAGGTGAGAAGCATAAAGATTTTACTCTTTGTGATGATTCATGCAGTATCATGAATCATACAGTTCTTAATCAAGTAGAGGATTTCACTAATTATGTATGGAGTAGTGTTATAATAGGTAAAGAGTAGGAACTTGGATTTGAACACTTGCACAGAACTGACAGAAAATTCAGATGCTCAGGTTATATCCAAGGCAGACAGCATGCTGAGGAGGACCATCTTACACCTAACCAGTAGGCAACAGGAGAGAAGAAAAAGCATCTTTCATTCCCCTTCCTGTCAGAATGAAGCCTGAAACATACTCCTGAAATGTTGGCTTAAAGGATCCTTTTTTCTTCAAAGAGCTTAGCACACCTCATTCCTTTCTTTCCAAACTTAACTGGAGGAAGTATCACATACTTACTCTAGATACAAAGACTTAGCAGATGAAGGTACACTCAAGAAGTAGCTTCAATTCTCTGCTATACCTGGCATGACTCAATTTCACATCTCAGAGAAATTCTATAGTGGAACATTTTGACAATCGCTGTGTTATCCTGTCACTTCCCCATCTCCACTTCTGAATTTTTGCTGATAGATTTCCCCTTGCTTGCATTGACTACAATGGACAGCTGTGTCTGTCACTGGAAAACAGTGGCAGCACTTCACCAGCCTTCAGCAGTGCCCTTCCATGGAAGACTATCCTGAGGACACATTATTGGATTACTTTGTTGCCAATGTACAGTCAAGCCTGCTGCCACTTTCAAAAATGATCCTTATCTTCCCTTTTCCAGGATTGTTATTTCTTTGACCACCAGCTAAAATACAGAACCACTTGTTATAGCAGCTTCTAAAGGAAGGCTCCTTTCTCACAAAAGGAGTCAAACTTGTTAATTGTGAGGTAAAATTCATCTCTCCTCTCACCTCCTGTTTCACAATCAAGTATTTTCCTCTATATGGAGACAGCTTCAAAAGGGAAAGACCAAGCTACAGTCTGCTACTTGTGTCACTCTAGGGAGACAATATGGAAGAGCAACAGGTAGAGACAGAAAGAATCTGAGTCTTCTGCTTATTTCACATTTTCTATAAAAAGCAGAAAATCAGCTACAACTTAAAAGAAATCAACAATGTAATTTCAATCTCTAGATCGCTCAGCCTATGTTCACAAGCTATTCTGTGTGATCTCCAGGAAAATCCAGGAACATTCAAATTTACATTTTAAGACCACAGTCCAAAAAGTGTGAATTAAAGTTCAGCATGATCTTATGGATGCATGGCACTGAAGTTGTAGAAGGCTAAATGTGCCCTGCAGTATTATAGAGCTAATCCTAAACCTGTCATATAGGTCAGGATAAGACAATTCTCTTTATCCATATAGACACCAGATTACAACTTGTGCATAGCTTGTATATTCAGAAATTACCGTGATAATTGTCTAGTCAGGCATGTTGTTCAATGCAGTTCAATGTTTTTAAATATTGCGGGTTCTCTCTTTCCTTCTTTCTTGATCTTTCTACATCTGTTCGGCAAAATATTTAAACAATAAAAGAACTTGTAAAAAATCAAGTTGAGAAAAAAGGAACACGACTGGAAGAAAAACACATTGGCAATGCAAGGAAGGAGCTTGTCCACATTTTACTTTCAGTCTCATTCCTCAACCTGAGGATAATAAAAATTTTGAGGCACATATCTAGTGCAAAACAGATTAAAAAATTAATTTCTTCTAATCATACCCAGTGAATTGGAGTTTGAAAGTTGTAATTTATTGAGACGCCTCCTGGTTCAGGGTTGTTGTGGCTTTAGCTTGGATTCAGTAAACAGTGAGCAACTCTCTTCTGTGATGACTATAAAAACCTTACGTTTGCATATACAAGTAAATTAAACTGTGTTCTGGGAATGACTCAAAGAAAATGAAATCAATCACATTTATAAGCATCTTGTAACCTTTACCCGTTTCTCTGGAAGAGAAATAAAATCAAGACAATTGTACCTTGGTTTCCACAGTGTTGTCTGGGTGTTTGATAGGAATCTGACTGGGAAATGATACCGACAGCAAGATAACAAGAAAACCCATTTATCACTGTGACAGGTGCTCGGTTTTATACGAGTTTAAATTACCAGTGATGGAGTAGGGTTGTCTTTCTCTCATCTCAACCTCATAACCACTGTTTAGACTCAACTAAAGTTTCCATTTCGTAGTAATCAAGTTACATGGAGTCAAATTGTTATTCATGAATTCCAGGAGGTTAAGACTTGAGATTCATTAATGTGATGTTAGCCACAGTGAGCAGGTCCATGGCCTAGAACAGTGTGGTAATTGGTAAATCTGAATGCTGGGTGGTTAATGGCTGTTTATTAGCCTCTAATACATTCTGTGTTATTTAGTCTTACAAGATTTGACACTAGATATTTCTACTGAGTCACAAAACCTTGACAGTTCACCTTTCTTGTATATCAGTGGATGTGTGCCAGAGCTTAACTTGCTATTGAGGAAAAAAAATACAAATCACCACTTCTACGTTCTGGTGTGCGGTGTGATCTTCCCCCTTTGGATACCTGGGGACTTAAGGAGATGTTCTGAAACACAGGACACCATTTATAGACAAAGACATTGTCAGTCATGTCATTTCTATGAGTGTACTAAATAACCTCAATTTATCTTTTTATTTTTTTATTTTTTCCCTTAGGAAAACTCTATTCCCTTAAGTGTTTTTTCTAAGGAGAAATCAAAACCAAAAGAAATGAAAACATACTTATGATTTCTCTGGAACTTGGTTTCTTCAAAAGGAATCTCTACTTTCCAATCACAAAATTTTACAAGGCATCATTTTATAGTAGAAATATCCCTTTCCATATCTCATTTTGATGGTAGGATTGATTGCTAAATATGAAAGTTTGCAAGAACAAGTCATATTCACAGCATGACACTTGGCCAGGGAGAGAAGCATGTGTAAGGCTAGGCAGGATTCAGCTGAGTCACCAGGCCCTTCACAGGCTATCAAAGTCCTGTCAACATTTAGCACCTTGTGTAATTCCTGCCCTTAAAATAGATGTGTGCTGATCTATGCTTACATAGGCATATGAAAGGCATGTTATAGAATACCAAATCATAGCCCTGCAAAACAGAGGGTTTATTTATAATTTCAACATAATCGATTTTTATGTACTTTATTTTTTCTCCACCTTGGCCTTTATCTGATACCCATCCTGCAGATTCCCTCTCCTGAGGAATTCAGAGGGAGCAGATACAGCCTTGAGTTTATTAGGCTAAAAAAGCAAAAAACCTTTCACTCTTCTATATGATGTCTCAAATTCCTTTATTATTCTCTGTACCCATTTAAGGTTCAAATCATTCTCTAATATGAGTGAGTAGAAAAATATATAGGGAATTGTAGTGGGTTGACCATGGATGAACACAGAAATTGAACTAGGATAGATCTACAGAAATTAGACTGACAGGGAGTTTTTCATGGTTTAATGCTATTGAGATGCTATTCACCCAAACTCACAAGAATATTTAAAATGAAACCTAAACCAATTGGAAACTCTCTAGATTTTATGCTTTGCACAACACTTTAGATTCCTCCTAGTTTCTCAAAATGGTAAAAATATGCATTAGGGTCAAGGTCTTGGCAGATCTCACAGCACTACAAGTATTTGAGAAAAAAGAAGCAATTCAAATTGCTTTTCATTTGAAGTCAGGGCTGTTCAGAGGCAAACCCAAGTCACAGGTCTATGGGTACATATCCTGAGCCAGAATTAACTGAAAGTCTTTCAAGGAAACCCTATAGCGTTTATCTCTGACAATACTCAAAAGCCCAATTGTGTGAAAATTAGTTTCCATGTTTATTATAAATCCAAATGCCATTTATGAAGCATATGTAACAAAGGTATTATGCATATAAATTAAAATTTAAAAAACGTGATCACATCTTGGAAATATGAACTGAGATTGAGCCTATTAAAAGACATTTAGTTCTTATTGACAGGGGTGGTTTTGCTTTTAAGTGACATACCATCAAATGAACAACAACGACAATAAAATAAACAATCCAGGCTTGATAGGTTTCATATTGGGATGCAGTGTCATGCATATTAATCACTATAATGAAACTTATCCCAAATAATTCACATGCTGCATAAACAGCTTTGTAAAGTGAAGCATTTTAATTGTTGGCAAGAACATATTACTCAAATCTGTGACAATTAGAGCAAAAACTGTGTTTATGTACCATAATCTTTGGACTGACAAATTTTGTTCTATACAAATAATAGTTTTAATAAAATCTATAGATGGACCTTTAGGAAATAGCATGAAAATCCTTCTTTTATTCTCAGCAAGAAATGTTCTTGGAGAAGAGAGGTAGACCATGGCCAAAAGCTCTCACACCTGATGGGTTAAACCTCTCACACATGGTGGATTATCAAATATTTCCCAAATTATCACAGCAGTCTCTATTCATCCGTATACCCTGGTGGCAGAGATGATGAAAGTGACACAGTAGCTTTCATTATTAACTTCATTATATGATCTTTAACATTATTAGCAGCAAGACTACAAGTACAAAAGGCAAGCTGCTAATGTAATAGAGCACAAGACACTGAAGACTTTTGAATAACATGCTATTTGCATAAAAACAACTTATTAGAATCACAAGCAGGACAAAGACCTCAAAAGCAAACTCAGAGGTTTTTCAGTAGAATCTACAATAAATTGTACAAAATCTGGAATAGAGAAGGTGTTTTTCAGAGGTATCTTTGTTGATGTGTGATCCTAATTAATGACACGTATTAGTATTTTTGTTGTCATTCATATTTCAATTGCTTCAAGTAGCCACAATCAAGAACCAGAGCCCTGCTGAGATAAACTGTTTACTTAAGTATAAAACCCTATTTGCTCAAATAGATGATAAGATAAATTCAATGAGACAAATACTTAAATGTTTGGCTGAATGGCAATTGATTTCATTCTGTGTTTAAAGTTAGTATGAGCTAAATGGTCTTTGTCTTATTGGACTGTTTTTTCCTCCTCCCACTGTGCTTTAACTCCAGCTGGCAACTAATTATCATGCAGCTACTTGTTCACTCCCTTCTTCTTGGTGGAATGGCAGGAAAAATTGGAAAATAAAGTAAAAGTCGTGGGTTGAGATAAGAACAATTTAATAGTTGAAACAAGGTAAAATAAAGACTAACAAAAATAACAATTATAAAAATAATTATAATGAAAAGGAGAGGAAAAAAAAACAAGAAAAAGAAGTGATGCACAACACAATTGCTCACCACCAACTGAGTGATACCCAGACAGACCCTGAGCAGTGCTTGGTGCCTCTGAGCCAAATTCCCCCAGTTTATTTATATCCTGAGGGTGGTGTTCTGTGGCATGAAATATCCCTTTGGCCAGTTCAGGTCAGCTGTCCTGACCATGCTCCCTCCAGGCTTTTTGTGCACCTCCTCACTGGCAGATCATAAGACACTGAAAAGTCCTTGACTTAAATTTTGTACCATTTAGCAATCTCTAAAACATCAATGTGTTATCAACATTATTCTCATTAAAACAAACAAAAAAAAAATCAAAAACCCAACAACCAAACATGATTATATCAGCTACTAAAACCAAAACTAACTCTACCACAGATTAAATCAGGACACCATCTAAGCTTTCTTTTGGGTTATAGATGCTCCTCAAAATTATATCATCTTATTGAAGATAAACCACACACATGGTTGAAGACTTTAGGAACTAATATAATATAAATACCAAGACTGCAGCATGGATTGGTCCAGTCAGATAATTTATGCAAAATGGATCTTTAAAGTAAGATGCTCTAAAAGTCAGATCTTTGCTTTTTAATCTTTAAACAATAAATTCCTCTGGAAATTCACAAGAAAGGGATGAAAACTTTGATTTTCAACAAAGGTTTTATTATGTGTGACAGTGTAGTCGGTTCCTCAGAAGCCTAAAATTGAACTATGACAAATCTGAAACTAAACACTGTTCTTTTCTGTCTCACTCCTTGGCTTTCTAGTCCAGCTCTGTTCCAAGAGGAAAGTTACATTCTTTAAATTGCCATAGGGCATTGTTACGTTAACACTTATCGTGATCTCATTCAAGTGGGATGAGTTCTTGTAGTTACAGCAGCAATACAGCAACATATTCCATGAGTTCTGCCAACAACCAATTGCTTCTACATCTATTTTGCACAAGCATTGACACTTACCAAGCAGAAGAGCCACTGTGGTCCAACATCCATGAAGGTGTTCAGATATTGAACCTCTATGAGATGGATCTAGGTAACTCTGTTCCCTTCCTGGCATAACTTGCTGCAACTGTCAGGTTCTGGCAGTGTTTGTAAAGCAGTGGCTTTAACCACAGTATGGTTTCTATCTCAGTTATTAAAGATACAGGCTTTAACAGTGCTTATGTCTGATTCTACCTATGACATCATCAGGAGCTAAGTTAGGTTCCTTGAGCATGTGATGACTGTTTATTAACTGCAGTCATAGGTGGGTTAATTTCACTGAGAAATTTCAGGCACTGGAGACCTCTGTAATTTGCTGTAGCACTTGTTCCTCAGGGAAGTGATTCTGAGCTAAACTTCAAAAAATTCATCATAAAAATATTACCATAAAACAAGATAAGACACACAAATCCCTCTTCAAGAAAATAAATAAAACATCAGGTTTTATCACTCTCCTCTAATTAACATGGCAACCGTTCTCTTCCTTCCTGGAGCCTCCAGGGCAAATGATGTCAGGTGGTGACATGATGCAAACACCCTGGTGAAAAAGGGAAGCAGCTGGTGCATGTTTGAACAGGGAGTTATTTCCTAGCAATGCAGATTCCTCTGGAACTCATCTCACACCTTTTGCAGATAAATAACTCACAGATGCTGACAATATGTCACCTTTGGAGAAATTACAGTATGTATAGTATGCAAATTATATAGAGTCATGCTGCATTTTTATTTCTCCCCATTTGTAGAAACAGAAAAGATATACAAGAATATAAAGAGAAGCACAGAGGACTGGGTAGCCACAGGCAGAGAAAGCCTTCATTAGTAAGTGAAGGTCTGGTGTGACAGAGGAAAATACCCACATGTGATATTTCAATAATACAGTTACAGAGGTGAGAATGAGTTACACTATTTTTATCCCAAATTCACATCTGTGCATCTTAAGATATATCCGATAAACACATATGATAAACACATGGATGACTATGGGACCTATATTATGAGAAGGATTAGATAGCAGGATCAAAACATCTTTGGGCCTATGTGTGACTCTTTTTTGTGTGTCTTAATGTGATAGATTCTATCACACAGTCTGAACTAATCCTATAATACAGATCTTTCCATTCACTTCCTGACTAAATGGCTGAAGTCCGTCTCAGGACTTTCCTTTAAAGGCAAGTTCAACAGGCTTAATTTTGTTCCTATTGAACAGCATCTACAGATGACAGTGACAAAACAAGTCATCTGCAATACATTTTGCCAACAGAAAAACTTTTATGAGTATTTCTTCAGCTGGACTTAGGCAGGGATCTAATCCAAAGGTTATGCAACAGGATTCTTTCCCTTGACTTCAATTTTGTCTAGATCACAGGACTTTTCCTAAACTGTTCTTGACTTCTCGTCCAAGTTAGTGGATGGGATATATAGTAAACAGTCCAGTGTCCATAGTCTACATCTTCTGATAAAAAAACTCCTCTGAAGTTTTGAAAACCTGGAGCATATGTAGATTGTAAATCCCGATGTAGTTGTACAAAGCAGTGATAGCTACATGTGTGCAGTATAACTTCACTGATAACAATAATTCAAGGACAAGGACAGCTGCTGACCCAAGTCAGAGCACAGATGAGGGGTACAGAGCCTTCACCATGCAAGGCTGATCAAAGAAGATGAAAATTCTTAATATAGAAGTCCTTTTTCCTTTGCTTTCCCAGGCATTTTGTCACTTTGCCATTGAACTGGCAGCCATATGACTATCTCAGCATAGGAATGCGCTAAGAAGTGAGGGTTGAAGCTCTGTAGTTCAGGCACACAACTGCCAGCACATCCGGGGAAGCACACAGTGAGGATAGACCAAGCCAATATCTGGCTATGGAGGCAGGTCCTACTGTTACAGTCAATAAGATACAGACTCCATCCCAGGGAAGAACGAAGACATTTATTATAAAAACTTTCAGCCTAATATAGGGCTAGCAAGATTGAGAGGCAGGGTTATGCTAAACTAAGGGAGGGTTTATGTAAACTAAGGGATTATTGTATGTTAATCATGGGGAGAGCAGGTATCTAGAGCTAATCCATTATTCATGATCACAGGGCAGAGGGGAACAATAGATGCTGCAAAACACGTTTAGTACAAAGCAGGGAATACACAGAAAACTGCAGATCTTGTCAAATGCAAAGACAAGAGATGGGCTGATGTCTGCAATCTGGATTAAGTTTTATCATCTGGGGATCCTTGCTGAGCCCTGATGTTTTTCAGTTTTGAATCCCAACATCCTACCACAAATCTGGGGCTTAATTTTTGCAGATTAATAACAATGACTGTGCAGAATGACCTCCTCTTATTAGCTTTTGACCTTATTTGCTTGGGAACCATTACAAGAGGTAAGAAATTATAATTAGCAGACAACAGATAATGATGATAGTGATAAGGAAAAGACAGCTTCTTTCTGGGCATTATAAATGTCAAACTTCAACTTGCTGTGCAAACTACCAGAAGACAAACAATGAGATGATAAAAATTTTTCTGTCAGAGGTTTTGAAGTCACTGGTGACCACAGAAAAATTCTACCTTCATAAAAGAAACCCAAAGAGAAAACATAATGATACCTGAAAGCACAGCTGGATTAGGGGAAGGAATGCAGCTGTTCTGGGGGAAATTTTGGGATGTGCAACAGTCAAAATGAAACACCAACACACACTTTCTGTGTTGAGAAGGATCTAGCCTGAAAGCACATAGCAGAAACTACTGAATAAATATGGCTATTTGCAAAAGGCCAGAAGTTTACAACTATGTCACAAATGGTACAGAACAGTTGAGGCATCAATAACAACAAAGAACAAAAGAAAAATAACATATAGTGCAAATAGTTGATGGTTCATGCGTGAATCCCATAGAAAATGTAATAATTTAAGGTATTCGTGATGACATGCAAGCTTGTTTATCCTATTAGAAAGGCTATCCCAGAGAATTTCCTCTCATTCATTTAGCATCATGGAGTACCTTAGCACAGCATCTTGCCAAATGTTTAATTTAAGAGACATTACTCTAGAGTATGTTATGACTTGTTTTACAGATTAAAGAAACATCTCTTAAAATGGAACTTGTTACAGGATCTGTGCTTTCTTCTGTTTTCATCAAAATTGTCAGTGTCTGCATGAAAGGTTGATTTTGGGGAAAAACAGCAGCAGCAGCAAACAGCAAGTCATGTTAACATTCTGACTTTGATGGACTATTTAGGGAGCATATGGTCCTGATTGCCAAGACACTTGTTTTAAATGACCTGAAGTATTCTATGTGAATTCAGCTACATGGCACAGACGGCAAAAGTGTGAAATTCTTGTCTTTTTTTTCTTGTCTTTTTTTTTTTTCTTCAAAGAAAGCAACTTTGAAGCAGATTGTAAGGGACATTGGAACTTAATCCACATACAAAGAGTTCTATTTTGCTGGAAGATGTAACATCATACATGTCATATTGACTCTTTGCCATTCTGCATCAGTGCAGATTTTAGCCTAAACTGATTCAGAATTAGCAAGCCTGTGTGCTATCAGCCTAATAAACTGCAGTTTATAGGTACAAATAGCTGTGAGTCTCCCAATGAAAAAATAACCACAAGAACTCAGTATTAAATAGTGAACTATGAACCATTCTTCTCATCCTTTTGCCCTAAAGCAGTAATTCTTCAAGCTTTTCCTGTAATGCCAGTAATGAGTAGTCCCTTCACATTTGCTTACAAGATGAGGAGTGTAGCCTATGTGCAAAACTTTTTTTTGTGAGGAATCAAGCAGGCTGTTGTATTAACACTGGTATTTGCAGGGTATGTTTAATGATCTAGACATGATTACTTTGAAGACTTATCTACAGACAGACTTTCAAATTAAACACGCCAAGTGAGAAAATAGTTTCATCATTTAATGAAGAGGGGGGAAAAAATAGAAAGGGTTAGCTTTTGTTAGAAAATGAATCATATATTCCATGCCAGCTGGATCTATTAAATATGTCAAGTTCAGCCAGCCCCCGTTTTTACTATGAATGACCTTTGGTGGCAGGAAGATATTGCTAATACAGCAAGAACAGAAAATTTCAGCACTTTTCCAGCTCCCGTGTGAAGTCTTGGAGACATTTCCTGAGCCTGAAATGTTGATAGTGTTTGTATGCCCTTTTACTATGAAGAAAGGAAACATGAAAAATACAAAACTGGGTGATGTCCTTTCCATAGCTGATAGTTCCTTTGAGTATTGCTGCAGGTGATGATCCACAGAAGTTGTTAGCACTCATGGCTGTTTGAAACTTATACACAACTTATACACAACAATGATTTCTCACCATGTTCCTTATGTTAACTGGGGCAAATAGCAGTAAGAATGAAAAGGTGAAAATTTCACCATTTGAAATGAAGTTAATTACCAATAAAAAGAAAGAAGAATGTAGAAAATAGCATGAAATTACTCTTCCTGTCCCCCCTCATTTCTCTAAAATTAGAAAAAAGTATCCTTGACCTTTTTTTAGCATTGTTTGACAATTTAAGAATAATTCAGGAACTTTCAAGTAAGACTACTTTGACAACAACAGCACCGCAGACCTAGAGACACGGAGACTGGAGACTGAAATCAAGGCCATTAGGTTCACTCTGTATTTACACCAAGGGATTTTAACTTAATGAGGAACAGTCTTGAAATTACAACAGCATTGAAAACCTGCAACATCATTGCAAATGCAACAAGGAACATCCTGGCATAAAAAAAAAAAACAATAACTGAAAAGAAGAAATCAATAAGTTTTTAGAAGCATGATAGAAGAGCCAATGAAAAAATTTGGGCAGAATAATATAATACACATTAAAATAGCCTTATAATGCATGTCTAGGTGCCAATACTGTCATTTAAGGTGTACCTAACTTTAAGTATTCTGATTCTGATCAATATGGTTTCCTTTCTGAAAAAGAAATTAAAGCCCAATGATATATGACTACTTTTTATCCATGTTCAATATAATCACTGATCCACCATTTTCAATCAGCACTTCCAAGGACGTGATAGAGGTCCCTATTTAATCTTTTGCCAGACTCTGGAAGGCCCAAGAGGGCAGTCAATAAATACTTGCCAATAAATACTCTGGAGGCTGGGCTAGAGTTACCTTTAATTTCCCACTGGAAGAACTGCTTGTATATGCCTTGTCCTAGAATGACAGAGTGAAGTGTGTAGGCTTCCAGATGTTTGTATATAAATCAAGCACTGCAAACTGTATGCAGAAGATGTCTTCAGAGCACCAGAAGTGGGTCTGGCTGCAAAACCCGTTGGTTCAAAACCTTCCTGGAATGAGTGATGAGTTCAGTGGACCTGGCAGCTCTTGTTTGGAATCAACAAGATGTTCTGACCTTGTATGTCTCTAATCTCAGCTCAAGAATTTACCACCATAGGAAAACTAAATAAAACCACCTAGTTTTCAAAATCTTTCTATAAATGAGAGGTTACACACCAATTTCTTGCTGTACTAACTTGTGCTTCTCATTGCTCCTCTCAGCAGTTTCTAAGGTTCTTCACTCAATGCAAATCAAACATGTTTATGAACTCCTCAGGCTATTCATGCCCAGAGAGCCAAACAAAACCCTGCTGCTATCACACAGAACAGTAAGCATTCTTATAAGCTTCCTATCCCTGAAAACATCTGATAGAACATGCATGCCTTACATAAAATCAAAGCAGAACTACTGCTTGTGTTGTTATTAAAATACTGTCAAGAACCTTGTACATCTGGTGTGATACAAAACTTAGAGGTACAAAAGGACCTTGCTGCTGGGAATGTGTGCTGTCAGTATGTGTGCTGGTGTCTGATTGTGGGTAGTAATTGTTTTGGTCAGTATCTCTTTAATGCTTTATATGGCACTCAGATGGTGAATGAACTGTCTTCCACTGCAATCAGTACTCAAGAAGTTCTAGAAAAATTCATAGAGACCTCTTCTCAAATTAACATTGTACTTGCTGAATGCTTTACGTTATGAAAATCCAGGACTGGTACGAAACAGTGAATGAATACAGCTAGCACCTAGAGTACGCTGGAATATCTGTATTAGCATTTTGATATTCTCAAGTGGTCCCTTCTGGGTCTAAATTTGTCTCACATTTATAGTAGAGGGCACAAGGGCACCATGTGTGCTCAAGCAATTTCCCCATGACCAAAACCCTCTGCCAGGTTCCCATTGAGAGTATCCAACTTGTGAGTGGGTGCACTGTCACCTCTTGGGCAGTGACATAGGATCTGAGAGTGGGATTGGTAACCTGTATGAGTCTCTTTTCTGGTTCTCATGTGATGCAGACATGCAATTTGAGAGCTCTAAAGGATTGTATCAAATCGAACTCTCCAAGTTTGGAAATAATACCCTTTATTTACTACTGATAGATGCAGTAACCACAGGCAAGGCTTATGCCCATGTTCCAGTGGATAATACACCTAACACGTATGACCCTTAAACAAGCAACCTGAGTTTAACTGCTGCTTATCTCTGAGATTTCCCAATGGCATCTTTATATCGTGAGCAAGGTATTATCAGCACTTACTAGGGACCATACAAATGTGTTAGACCTTTGCAAGGATCACAGGAGCCCAGGATGAGTTTGAAGGAAAGATGACAGTGCCATCACTTCTGTTTTATCTAGAAACCATTGTGATTTTCAGTACCCTTTCCCTTAGGATACAGCACACAATTGGCTCTGGGATATTTTTGGGAGTGACACAATGCGATTTAACACAAGAATAATTGAAGGGGGCTTCTGCAAAGGACAGTTTTACCCAGTAATTCTGTTTGGGTTGTAGCTGATGGTAATTACTGGTAGTGGTAGATATAATTACACAATAAGTTCACTCTGCAGAACAAATAATAATGCTGAAAGCTACCATCAGAACATATCAGCTCCAGGCACTGAGGGAAAAAAACCCCAAAACATCAGGATGTTTTAGAGTCAGTTTATAAAGATACAAATCTTTCAAGGTCAGTCATAGCAGTGATGTTCCTAAGAAAACGCATTTTAAAAATTCACTTCTAAAATTAGGATATATGTTACACTGGAACTTGGATTCCACTAGAGTTGAAAAGATCACCCTGCAAAGTCATTTTTTTCTGTTTCCTATGCCTGGAGTCAATGAAGAACATAACTATGGTATTTTGAAATCCTCAAGTTATTACTTTGCTTAAGTCACATATTTTAGTTTCATTTGGTTGCTTTGTCTGTGATAGATCCCAAATTCTCTCATGTAAAAAGTGCTCTTCAAAGGATTTTTTTAAGTGACTTAGTGACAGGTCCCAAAGCACTGTGAGTTGGATAGAATTTATTATATTTAACACAAACAGCAATTTTGGCAGTATCTGTCAAAAGAGTGCAAGTGATATCTTATTATGAAAAAATACATAGAGTGAAGGAATTATGAAGTTTCAGTGCATTGCTTCTCCAAGGAAATGACCTTTCTGACCACATTTTGGCTCATTTGTCTATGGGAGTTCTCAGCTGTTGACTTGCCAAGTTTAGGTAATGTGATGTGAAAGTATGTCACCAGTGGGCTGGATTCCTAGTAGGTGTAAATCAGATTTCAATCTCTGAAATGTCATATCAGGAATCAAAGCATTCTTTTGTTTTTTAGAGAACTAATTCCCATAAACTGTGAGCAGATGCTTTTAATTAAAGAAAAAAAAATTAAAAAAGCATTTCTTATTTCTTTATGATCGTAAGACAAAAAAGAACACAACCAGAACATTGGAAGCAAAAAACAACAACAAAAAAAAAACAGAGAAAGCTGTACCATATAAAAGAGGCTAACATAAAAGAATTCTAGATAATAGTCTAATAGTTAATATGTTAATAAAGTCAAACCAGGATGTAAAGTAGCAATTCAGATTGATCACTTTTAAAGACTGAGGTGACAGCTGATCATTCCCTCCAGCATCCTCTATAGTTTAGGCTAAGTAACTTTGACTAGTTTACTTACTCTTGGGTTTGAAAATGTGCTTTGGAGGATCTGAGTCAACTTATTGTCTGTATTTCTACATCAAGGCTGTAATTTTGACCTAGTTTTCAAAGGGTTTTCAGTCTAATTTCCAGGGACAGAGAATTCAATATATCTCTAGACGAATTACTCCAACTATTTAACTACCCTGTAACTGAAATACCATCCTGACCTTGGTATAAAAGAGTCTTCAACTTCCTTCCATCACGTATGGTTTTCTGATACACACCACCAGTCTACGCTCATAAATATTTTGGGGGTTTTAATATTTGTTGACCCTATTCAAATCACGTCTCTTCCAAATCTAAAACCCCAAAGCAGCTGCTCTGCCTTGATTCTCCTGCCCATGTCAGGTCTGCTGTACACAGAAACATTTCCGTTGGTCATTTTGAACCATCTCTGTATCACTGGAACTCCCTCCCAGAAAAGCCTCATCACTCCTCAATAAAAATCAAGCATGCACCAAAACCATTTTAGTCAGCAAGAGCCTGTCAGACTTTGGAACTACAAACATGTTGGTTAAATATCAGATCACACCTACACAGAGAGTTTGTATCCTAGCAGTCAGTATTCCATTACCGAACCAGCATTTGGTGACATGTGCAGTGCTCTCTGAAGAGCTGTCCATTAATAAACCGGAAAGGAAAAACAGTTGCTTCTTCATCTTTGGCCCTTTGGTATTTCTTTTTCATTTTTTTTTCAATGTGAAATAAACCCAGCCAGTTCTTTGACCCCTGTACTGTATTAAGACCTAGTAGCAAATTTGAAAAATGTAATCCTATTTCCAATCACATCTTCTGAGGCTTGACTCATCAGAGAAACAGTGTTGGGGACTCAACTCTGGCACCAGAGTCCCCATTTTCAAGGCAGCATCACATGGTGACCTCAACTGAGAGCCTGGAAAATCTCTAAAAAGTACTTTCAATGAGAAAAATAATTCCTAACAAAAAGAAGTTCTTTAAGATGTGAATTATTCTCCATATTTAGGTTTTAATACTGGCATCAAGTTTACACATGCAAAACAAAACAAAAACAACAATAACAAAAACCAAAATAAAACAACAGAAAAAGCAAAACAAGCAAACAAAACCTGTCCAAAACACAGGGAAGCTTAATTTGAAATTCAATATTTACTATTGGGATGGTCTTGTTCATTGCCAGGGCTTAGTGAACCGACTTAAAGAAGCATTAAATAATATGCTTGAAGACTCATTGCCCATATTTATGTTTAACTTTAAAATTTTGCCAAAACTTAAGATTAAATGATTTGGTGAAAAAGGATGGATTTAAACACATGCTGAAATGAACTTGTCAGTTTGGGTGTAATTTCAGGGCCAATAAAGGTCCTAACTTTACTTAACTTGCTATTGGGTTTGAATTTATACTTTAGAGGATCTGAGATGTCTTTTGTCTGCATAAAACATTAAAACATGAATTCAGACCGAATCATATGCATGATAGATTCAAAGTACCAAGCAATATGTAAGATAATGAAGAAAAAAATTAATTTAGTTATCTTGCCACTGTGATAATTTGATGCATTAGACACAGCCCATTCCTGTTAGAAAACATTAGATACTATAATATTTTTGAGCTTGCATAATGCAAGAGGCAAGAGCTTGGGAAAAATATGCTTGTTGGCTGATAATAGCTTCAAGAGCACCATTTTTTCCTTTTTTTTTTTTCCCCCCCTTCTCTTCTTAAAGACGATTAACCTTACTTTGTCTGGTGCTTAGCAGCTAAAGACAATAATATGTATAAAATTATATTGGAATTACTTCAGCATTTTAAACAAAAAAAATGTTTTGGGAATATAATGATAAAAAATTAGGTCAACTGCGTGCAATACAAGCAAATTCAGAACCAACAAGCTAGTAACCTCAAGACAAAGATCATGAAACTGCTTTTAGAAAATTACTACTTTTCCAAATTTGCAGGATGAATACTTAATAAAAAGAAGATTAGAGGTTTTCACATGAATTAAGAAAAAAAAACAAAACAAAACACTCTGAGTTACTGAGGATTTGGAACACCAGCAATATACAGATAGTAAGCTTGCTTAAAATTTGGAGTCTTGGCAGGTAATTATTGCTTCAAAGAGCACTATGTTGGAAGTCAACGGATATAACTACTTTTATTTAGAGGACAAGAGAGGTAACATAAGAGAAAGACTGGTTCTATCCATGTCTCCCCTGACAGACATCTGTCTAACTGCTTTGAAACCTATGCATCCCTTGGCAGTCCCTGACTGCTTCCCAATTCCCACTGCTAGAAAGCTTTCCTGAATGTCTAACCTGCATGTAGCTCAATTCAGTACCAACCTGTGGCTTCCCAACCTATCCTCAGAGATCAGTTTATTCTCTTTGCCTTTTCAGTGATATTTTTCATATTTGAGAAACATCATGACAACTTTGTTTGCATTTTCATTCTCTGAACTGAAAATATCTAATTTCTCTGGTCTTTCCTCATAGTTCTGAGCATCCTTGAGGACTCTCCTCATTATGTACCTATACGTAAGGATGGCTTCAATAAGGAAAAAAAAAGTATTATTTCTGTTACTGTTGTACCAAGATATTAAATGCTTTGCTATTAAGAATATTGAGGTGGGAACAGGTCAAATTTGAATGTGAAAGAGATCTGAGCACTTCTAGAGAGTAATGCTTGTTTTAGGACTTTACTGAGCAAGTTTAAGTTTTTCAGAGAACTTATCATTCCCCCGTCAGTACTCACTGCAAATGATTCAACATCCACAGAATTTATTAAAATATTTTAATTGATTTTGAGAGGCTTTCAGAATACTTCCTCCACCTACTCTCCCAGTAGGCAGCTGATGGTTGCTATGAGTGATTAGGGAAGAAGCACTAATGAAACTCTTCTATTTCTAGAGCTTTTTCATTCAAAGTGAAGGCATTAGTCATTTTTGTGCTTGCAGATGATGAAGACTATTTGAAAATATTGGCCATTTATACAAAGCCCTCTTCCCATTGAAATAACTTCAGACTACACTATTTTTCACATCTACATCATCTGCTTATGTATTACACTCACTGCAAAACTGTGAGAAAACTCTTTGACCAAAATTTGCATATAGAGTAATGTATCTTTCTAAATAACACAGTGATATGGAGCACAAATCTCCAAAACTAGTTCATATCTGGCTCTGCATGATAACTACAGGTCTGATACAGGGTGTGAAAGAAGGAAATATAAAAGATCCTAATGTTCCATCACCATTATAACAGGGCAAAATCTCCCAATTTTTCCTTGTGGGCATGACTAGAAATGTCCTATTTTTACTTAGGAAATGTTTTTTTAGCAGTTCTATCCAACTTCCAGTGACATTAGTGGCAGCTTTTCTACTTGCTTCTGTGGGACTGGATACTCATTTGACCCTTAATCCCCATGAACACGTCCCCCATACATCCAACATATCTCAGGTAAGCCCTTTAGCTCCTAGAAATGAGACTCTAATCCAAATTTTGGGGTTGACAAGGGGCTCATAGAAGTCACAGTAAAAGTAATTACTGGGGGATCCAATTCTTTGTTCATGAAGGAAGTGTCAGACAGCTGGTAATGTGTGTTTGACTTGTCTTGATGGAAGAAAATGCAACCTCACATAGGAGCTGGAATGGGCACCTTGTTGCTCGTATATTCTGCCATTAGACATGCAGGCTCCCAGTCACAGATGGTCACAGGAGGATAAAAACAAGGCTTTCTTGTCTCCCCTTAACATCATATTTTTGATGTTTGCTTTTGTTTTGTTTTTGCAGGTTTTTTTCAAGCCACAGCCAGTCACTCCGATGATAATCTTTGTAAAAGGAATAATTGAATTTTGGTAATTTTTAATTTTTTTTTTGTTCTTTTGTAAACCATGGCAATATAATAACCAATAAATCCAAAAATATCAATCTGCTGCACAGGGAAGCATCTTATCCCTCTGTTGTCCACTGAGATAACAGCTCAAAAGTGATCAAACATGCACATATACACTGAATATTGCAATTACAACAAGAACAAAAACAAAAGACTGTAGGTCAAGAGTAGACAATGAGATAGTCAAGCGTGAACAGGAGATGTTTTCTGAGGTGGAATAAACTATTTTAAAATAATAAAAACTAATATTCCTCTTATTTCTGCTATTCATAACCAAGAAGGACAAATAATTCAGATTTTGAAACGTTCAAGTTCAAGAGAATGCATGGCTCTGTCACATTGCCTCCCAAACCATGCATTTGTAAGTGTTTAAGCCTTGGTATTAGCAGTATTTCAGAAAGGTGAAAGTGGCATACTACATTTGGGTAGCTAGGGAAACTGAGGTATGCAGTGACATAGTGGTTGTCATGACATCTTTGGGATGTTCTTCCAGTTTGGTCTGCCATATTTTATTCTGCTGCACCCCAAACTGCACGCACATTTTTGATTTTACTACACAGGAATAATTTTTTTTCAGGTGAAATACAGCAGAGTGGAAAAAAAAAATTCACCTTTGGTCACAAAGTCAGAAATCTAGAATATTTTTCCTGGAAAGCTGGAGAAATAGACAGCTATATAGAGACTTAAAAAAAAATCAATGCCAAAAATCAAAATTTAAAAAGGGAACAGCTTTTTGTTTATTTCCTCTGCCTAAATGCTCTTTTTGCAGATGGATGGTTACCCAGATATACAAAAAGAAACAATTTTTCCAAAGCACAATGCAGTCAAAAACATGGGAGAGAGGCCAGGATAACAGTCATAAAAATACCTTATTTTTCTTATAGCATTTTCCTTCTAATGCAAAAACAGGGCATAATTCTTTTCATTTTTCAGACTCACAAATCAGCTGGAATGAAAAAGGATTAAAAAACAACTGTGTACCGAGAAGCATATATGTCTGCAATCCCAGCTATTTTGACTTGGTAACTATGGAAAACTATCAGACTGTTGTCAGACCAAAGAAAAATCTTCAGATGCACTGGGATAAATCCAACACTAAGTGAATGAGAAGTGGGAATGAATAAGGGAAAGCTTTAAATAAAAACAAACAAACAAACAAAAATAAACCAGAAAAACCCACGATAGATTTGTGTCTGTGGAGGTGTCTCTCTGGTTCCTGTGTTAAATGTTGACTACAGTCAAGTGTGAGAACAGATTCCGGATAAGCAGGCACATGGTGAGACACAGATCTCTATGGATAAATAGATGAAGGTTGTGAAGGGTTCTGGAAAGGTCACAAAATAGTGTATGGCTCATCGGAAGAGGCAGGACTGATAAAACACACTGATGGATTGCTTAGTGGGTTTACAGTTTGCATGGGTTGATATACTGCTATTTTTCCTATTTGAAAGGGATTACACTAAAAGTTTAATATATTTGTTTATGTATACTCATACCATAGTAAGTAATTCAAATTGCACCACATCATTTGAGCCCCATCTTTGTTATTATGTTAGCGTGGTAGAGATGGTGTTCTAGAAGAGCATTTTTTTGAGCATAACACTATAATGATTACACTGATTGGATGTAACAGCCCAAAAATTTGAACTCTGAGAACATCAAATTAACTAGCTCTGCTTTCTTTGATACAGATCTGGACTAGAGTGACTCTGCTGTCAGACTTTAAAGAATATCACATACTTGTAGAGCTTAGGTACTTCTGAGACCTCTTGAAATTTACTCCAAATGTCAGATGTAAATCTGCTGTACAATAAAGCCTTGAAGTTAGAAAGCTAAAAAAGTAAAAGGTTTAGAGAGATTGTAAGGGCTTTTTTTTTTTCTTTTTAAATAAATCAATGCTCTAAATTCAACTTCTTTTAGAGATATAGATGCAATGGATTACCTAAAGGTGTTTCTTTTTGACAGCTCTTCAATTTAAAAAGTCACAAGGTCAAAACCACTTTTACTAATGGAAAATAAGAATTTTGATTTCAAGTTCTCAATTTATATAAATGATACTTTTTTTGCTATACTTTAAGAAAGACTGAAATTTCCTTTGCACTCATGGACCTCTATGATATTGTTTGATTGGAGATTAACTATTTTCTTGAGTGTAAAAATATTTTTGCCCACTTCCGTCAGTTCTTAGAAATATATTTAAAATGTCTGAGAGCACTGAAATCTAAATGTATTGGACAAATCTGTTCTATAAAAACAAAGCTACTCTGTTCAGAGACACATTTTGACAGAAAAGTGTTTATGATCAGTATGATCAGTATCTTTACTCTTTAGTATTTCACTCAGATTTCTTTGTTTCTTTATCTATTATTTCTGACATATTTTGAGATTCATATGATTAAAAGACTTTTAATGAAAACAACTCTGCTCATCTGCAACTTGGATACCTTGAAGTAAGCAGAGTCCAACAACAAGCTCAGTTCTTCATGGTTTATGAAGACCCATGTTTGCCATCTCATGGGCACCCTCCAAACACTTTGGGATGAGAAAATTTACAGCAAAAATTAACAGTAATTTGGGAGGCAAATGGCATGGAAAATTCAGCTAATGCAGGACTGTAGCCTCTTTCTCCTCTTTACTTTTCCCTTTCCAACACTTTCCTCCCTGAAGGTTCCTACTGTATCACGTCATCTAAATGTCATTGTGAGTGACAGAAAATTTTGATGAACAAGGACTGGGAATGTCCAGGCAAGATCTATCAGGTTTGTCAAACGTTTAGATGAGAATTACAAAGAACTTGGGTAATTTCTGGCCATTTGTGCAGCTGCCTGCCTATGATAACTTTCTTCCTAGCACATGAGCTTCATTGCCTCTCCAAAGAGCAGTTTGCTGGGTACAGGCTGGAGAGGCCTATAGGTGGAGAAATATATAACTAATATGCTGGCAGAGCAAGTCAGAGATGAATTTCTATTTTGTCTTTCATTTTTTTCTTGTGACTCCTTTATGACAAATACTCCTTTTTAAAAATGTTACTCAAATTTCAGGGTTTTTTCTCTGTTCGCACTGCCAAACATTCTAACATTTTTGATGCATTTTTAATTCTCAGCTCTTTTATAACTCTATGGAAATTAATTTGAACTTGGACCACATGACAGGCATAGCTGTATAGTTACCATTCTCTCAACCTAATTGTATTAGGAAAATGTGTCAGAAATAGGGTACTCACAAGCATATTTTGGGACATATTTCCCAGATAAATAACTGTAGATGTTTCTCAGGTATTATCCTTTTATATTGATATTTTTTTTATTGTCAGATTATTTATTTTTCTTAAAACAAATGCATAGAAACATAGACAATTCCAGTCATAAACTATCCCTGGTCACCCACCAGTACCGTCTTGTTTACTGTCATGGCACCATGCAGCAGTTACACAGCTACCCAGGACAGGGAATAAGGCAGAATCCAGCCTTTCTCCAACAAACAAATCCCAAGACTGCAGCAGAACCACTATTGCCACGTGGAAAACATAAAGAATAGAAAATCAAGCCTTAAAGTTAGTGCAGCCTATGAATTCTTTCAATATGTAAAATCCCACTCTTACTTAGCATGTTTTCAATGCCTCACCTTTTAAATGAGTTTCCAAATACCATTTCACTTCAGTATTATTTCTGTTTGTTCAGACTTGTAATAGTCTTAAGAAGTCTTTCACAGGATTGATAAATAAAGTTTCCAATTTAGAGTTGTAATTTCCATACACGTTAAATGTTCTTTCCTGCCTTTTAGTGGCTAAATACAGAAGTCAAGATATGTGACTTTTTATTACCATAATTTTCTATGTTTATTTATATCCTGTAGTTCTGGAAAAGACAGATATAACAACCTGAACCTTCCAAGCTTTTTTGATCCAGTTGTATGAACTATAAATCATAAAGCTTGTAGTGAAGATTGACTGCTTGTCAAGGGCAGGGGATCAGAAACAAAGACAAAAGCAAGGCAAACCCAAATTAAATGTATAGAAAGAGTTTTGAATTCTAAAATTATGTGCCTTTTTGTTATACTGTTAAAAGAAAGACAGAGATTGGTTCATCAGAACAAAAGGAGGCAGCTGCAACAAGGGTTTCTAGTAACTGAAGTCAGAAGTCCTAGTACAAAAAGAAACATTTCTTTTTTTGCCCCAGCCTAATTGTTCCCTGGTGCTTATATGTGGTTACTTGAAAAAATGACTAATTTTTAAGGTTCTTTGAAGTTAAACAAAATCATTTAATAAAAAGAGTGTATATGAAAAAAATAGTACAATAAAAACAAAGAAATAACCACATGCAACTGGAATAATGATGTTTTATTAATACTCACTATTTCTTTCTGGAATGTTTGCTATTCTTTTTCAAAATGGCAGTCATCTTTATTTTTTAAATAAACTGAACTATTTATTATCAAATGAGATTTTTTTTTCCCAAACAAAGAGAATATCACAGCACTTCTGGTTTTCATAACTCATACTTCAAAATATTTGATGTTCTAAGCCCAACAACATTAAAGCAGTTAACACTACTGCTTTTGTTTTCCTTTTCTTGCTTTTTCACTAGTTTTTAACTGGATTTCATTCCTTGTGATTTTTGAGAAAAGACAGAAAATCTGACGCAAGTACAAATTGAATGATTTGAACTGATAATAAAAAAATCCATAAATATCAAACTAGACTTTTATTGCTATTAAAAGAACCCTCACATTTCTCTGGCTTCTCATAACCTCTTTGGATCTGGAAACGTTTACAATATTTTGTGGTAGACACTACAGCTGCTTCTTAATAAATTTTTTTTAAAGAAGCCCTGATATATGTAGTGGTACACAGCTGAAACCTTGTATAATAAGCTTGGCTGATATTTAGTCTAACTGAGGTTTTAGTCAGTAGAATAGCTACAGTACCACAGAATGGAAAAGAGATACCATTTCCATGTGACTGCACTAAACAAAGCTCCCTGGCACAAACCTCACGTCAAGCATCAGCCTCAACCTTTGGCCACAAGTGTTCTTGCATGTGTCTTGTCCACACTGTTCATGAAAAGAAGCTGCATGATCTGACCATTCACCAGGGTTTCTGCACATGGTGGGAAGAGACCAATGTCCACTGCTGAGAGAGGGGCAAAAAATCTCGCTGGACCTCACAGTTAAGGATTGCCCCTGATTTTAGACAGAGGTCACACAAGGGTCATGAGCAACTCTGAAAACCAGAGGTTTTTAGGTTTAGAGGCCTTTTTGGTGGCCTCTTTCTACCTACCTGGTGAGAAATGGAGATATCTTGATACCTTGTTTTCTTTAGTGTTTTGAAAGTGAATATTTTCATTCAGAAATTCCCTACTTAATCATAACAATTGTATTCCCTTTTTTTTAATGTTTACTTTTTAAACTGCTGAATGTTTATATTTTATGAAAGTTATTTACTACCTTAGAGATTAAATGATTTAATGCATAAAATCCTACAGATTATTAGGACTTCAAAGCAGGAATGTAGGTCACTTGAGTGATATACTGATACACACTTCTCTCTGATACCTGTCAGATACATAGAGATTACTGGAGATCTTCACACCCACCCCCCTTATCTGGTCCTTAAGAACCTGGATTTATTGTGACATGCATCTATCTTCTTTTCTTCTTAATGCTCTGCAATTCAACTCTTCTAGTTCCTCTGTACAAAACCTTAATGGTTTAGCCCTTGAAGTCACAGAGCTCATTGCATAGTGCCAAAAAAGCTGATATGGGAAGGATTTAAACCTCATTTCTATGTGAAATACTGGATGGCAAAGTAGTCTTTTAAAACCCATGCTTAATGTAATCACAAATTTACTCAGAATCACTTGAAACTAATTTAAGTGAGAGATGTCACAAGTTGAAATGTCATTTGTCACAAGTTAATGCCATGCTATTTTTGGAGAAAACAAATTTAGTAAATAGCTTGATTAAAAAGGATTTGTCAGAATGTAAATAAATCAAGCCAAAGAAATCAGTGATGTATTTTATATAAAGGCAGAGATATTTCTCTAGGGCAGTAAGAAAAAGTATCAGCCATGTGGAGAACAAACATAGAACAGAGATAGTCTGTGATGGCCAGCCTTGTTTCCAAGCTGGCTACCAGGCCAAGAGATTGCAGAAAAGCATCCTAACAACCTCAAGACATGAATCACACTATGTTTGGTGCCAGTTGTCAGAAAACACCTATTATTTTCAGTCTTTTCAAAGGAAGTCTGCTTCAAGCAAAAAAAGAGTATGAGGGACATCGGAACAGCCTAATTTATTCTCCAGGTCTGCTCTTTTTGGAACAAATCTGCACCTTAGATATCTGCAGAACTGGCCAGTAAATCTCATGGGAACTGTATTAACAACATCCTAAGTGGAAAGGGCCAACAAGGGAGTTCCAGAGGCTGCCTTATCTCAGAACCAAATAAATCAAAATTAAGTTTTCTCAGGGGGGTGAACTAGATCTGAGAATCAGGTTGTTAAAGAACAGTTAGTTTTTTGAATATTTTTGCTTCTACAGACCCTGTTTTATTTTAATGGAGACACCTGATATCACTGAACAATTTTTGTTTCCTAAGATTTCTGTGAAGAAAAAGGATAAAACATAATCAGGGAAATGTCAGCAAAAGCATAATTCTCATTTTTCTCTGCTCCTCTCCAGGGAATAAAAAAGAAAAATAAAAAATCTAGTTTTAACTGCGAGTTGTAATCCTTTTATTCCTGTTGTGAAGAACCCAAGTTGCTTGTGGCTGCAGTAAAAATTCCAATCAAAGGGACTGATTAAGTGCTTGTACTAGCAAACAGCAGAATTTCACAAACTCTAGCTCGTACAAACAGGCAAAGTTAGCACGGAGAGCAATGGAATTAGCAAGTTTAAATTATTTCTATGGAAGTTGCTGTGTGGATCTGCAGAGGGAAGATATCTGCCCACATCACTTCTCACAGAACAGATTTCAGTGAAATCCCAAGTGTGTCTGCTAGTTTCCATCTTTTATTTTTGCTAATCGCTGGGGAGGATAGAGTTCCTCAAATATATTCATTATTCAGATTTTTACATTGATTTTTTTGTTTTAAATATTAAGCATATGGATTATTATCAGCTATTTGAGCTATGCTATCACTTTGTTCAAACGATCAAGGTATTCACACAGTACTGTTTCCAATCTCTTTCTTGGAGTGTTAGCTTAAAATTCTGTTTCTAACACTACATACATGGCTCTGAAATTTTCTTTTTTGTGATTGTTCATGCTAACAAAACTTGAATGGTGTGGTTACTAGACAGTGAAGTTTCTGTTGATTGTAGCAGGCTGCTGCATCATTGAATTCCTTAGGAACTTACGGCATATTTTTTCTACAGAAGACAAAGATACATGGTCCCTTTCTTCAATGCTTTAGAATCATGGGGTCATATTTTGTCCCATGCTGAACTTAGATCATACAAATTCATACCCGAGGTACATACAATGCCATACATAAAAATTAGCATAGAGATATTAAGATTTTCACTCACATAATGAATGTGTAGCTTTTTTCTAGCAGCGACAACTAGTAAATTCCTGAGTACCCAGTATGTATGGCCAAACTTCGCAAACGAAGATTTGGGAAGGGCTCTCCCCACGTGGGTGTGCCCTTCCAACCTGCGCAGAGGATTGTTTAGGTGAGGCACAGCGTGCGCAGAACTGGCCCCTCCGTTTAAGTCCTCAGGTCCATCTGCCACAGCCGAGAGAGCTTGGACGGTGACAGTGAAGTGCGCGGGACTAGAACCTACAGCACCCGGTATTCCCAGGAGGTCTCCCATCCAAGTACTAACCGGGGCTGACCCTGCTTAGCTTCCGAGATCTGACGGGATCGGGTGTCAGGGAGGCATTTAACTCCCGAGTACCCAGTAATTTTAAGAAAAAAATCTCAGACCAAAGCAACAGTGCTGGTTTTACTTCCATTTAGCAGGCATGCAGCTCCATCTTGGAGCAAAAGGAGGCGCTGCAACCCTCCTTTACCTGCCATTGGTTGAACTGGTTTTGGTGATGCTTCTGTAGAAAGATGAAAGAAAGGCAGGGAATGATTAGAAAGGAGTTGGCGGCTGGCTTCTTTCACTGGAAAGGTACCGAGGGCTGTCGCATGCGGTGAGAATAGTCTGGAGCACTGATCTTCAGGGCAGGCCAAAGCTACATTGGTATGTAAAAATAAAGAGATAAACTCACTAAATTATAAAACCCCACAAAAATTGCTGCCACGGGAAGCTGGAGGCAGAAAGCCACACCAACAGCTTCAAAAGAAATAAAATAAATCATGGCGAACAGGTCCCCACAGACAGAGAAGGAAGTAGGCAAGGATGTGCTACTCATACTGCTAATGCAGTGACTGCAGATGCAGGGAAGCACGAGGAGAACCACCCGAAGACAGCGCCCAGGCTCACACAGTCACCCTGACCCCTTTGGTGGCAGTCCCAGGCAGGACAGAACCTTGGTCCGACTCAGCTATTACCCAGCCTAAGACCTGTCCCAATTCCTCAGCAAAATATGGTTCTTCAATTGAGAAGTTTCCAAGCCTGACACAAAATTGCTCAGGCGGACATACCGATTTACTCACACAGGCGGTGAGTACCCGAGGCAAGCCTGGGCGGGGAGGGATCGCACATTAGCGGCGGTGAGCACGCAGCAAGAAACAGAACGAGCTGCTTTGCATTTACTGCCGGGAACAGCGAGCACTCAGGCAGTGACCGCAGGATTACTTGCTCTACATTCACACCCCTGTTTACCTCAGATTAATCAGTTCCTGCAGCTGACATCCTTGGGCTGCTGCACTGAATAGGAAAGCTATTTGCTTTTTCTATTTCCTTGCAAAAAGCTCCATCGATGTGCTCTTGCCTAGGGTGCCTACCTTTAGTATAACTGATTCCTACCTGCCTAGTGAATTGCCCATGTATGTTTATGCCACTAGCAAGTTTTAGAAATTATGCATACCATGCTGATGTTCTTTCCCTTGGATAGTGGTTGAGCAAGATTTGCCAGCTCCTGCCTTCCTGGTGGAGGCAGGGAAGTGACAGGTATGATTCCTTCCCCCCTGAAATAGTGTATCCCAGTGCACAGGTGGAATGTATTTCTAAATGAAAGAGCATATAAGGGGAACCATTAGGTGCCCTGGTGGGACACAAGGAAATCTGAGCATCAGGTAAATCAAAGCCCATAATCTAACCCATAACATGAATCTGACCACTGTGAATTTAATATAATACACTCTGATTTTAACTCAAACACTGGTTTGAGAGGTCTTTTGTCATTCCCATGTTGCTCCCAGCCCTGCAGACTTCCCACTCGTATGCAGAAGAGGACCTGGACATGTCAGTGAAATATGGCTGGTGAACACAGGACTCAAGCTAGACATAACAGGAGTTATATTCCAGGCAACCCTGCCATCTGAACACCTCAAAATACAGGAAAAAAAATTTAAGTGTGAGGGTAAACAAAGACTGGGAGAAATTGCAAAGAGAGGTTATGGAGTCTTCATCCCTGGAGATGATTAAAAAACACTGGACACAGCTGTGGACAATCTGCTCTAGCTGTCCTTACTTTGATCATCGGGTTTGAGCTGGGTGATCTCCTGCCATGCCTTCCAACCTTAGCAATGCTGTGATTCTTTAAAAATACATTTAAGGTGATTTCAGAGTTGTAGGAATCCACATTTGTCATCCATCTCTTCCTACTGGAATCTCTCTGGTACCCTTCTGTTTCCCCTTGGCTCACTGCACACTGACTCTCCCTGGGCTCCTAAAGTAGCCCAAGTGGGAGTGCACCTCTGCATGCTGATGGCTCAGTTGCACACTCTGATCAGCCTCCCCAGTTTCTTTGAAAGCAGATTTTTAAGAATCCCACAGGGACATGTTGGAGCTCTGGCTGTAAGACCTCACTTGAGAAAGGACATGAGTGCTATGGAGGCAGCACAGACTGCCTCTCTCAGCTCCACAGCTCTTATCAAACAGATTTGGCAAATCTAATTACTGATACTATTAGTAGCAGGCTGACTCTTGGTAGTTTTTGGATTTGTTTTCTCAGCAACTGAAAAATGCAGGAACATTTATTTAATGAATCAAGTGGAGATTAGCCTTGGGGGGGAAAAAAGTTTTGTAAAATTTTCAGCAAAGATTTAAATAAGTTTTGTAAGATGTATTCATAAACCTTCTAAGTCACATCACCCAATTCTCATATATTCATGTATGGGCTTAAACTTTTGCTCAAAATGCAATTGTAAGTAAATATTTCAGATTTAATGTAGAGAGCAATTATTTTTGAAAAAACCCTCTACTGTGCTGATTCCTGATTCCTTATCATTTAAACAGGAGAAACAAAGCCTTGAAGTTGCACAATTTGATGCAAAGGGCTTGGATGTTGAATCTTGGTGCTCAGTGAACATCTAAACCCTAAAGAAGCAATATACAGCCAGCACTTCATTCTTCCTTTTCCCTCACACTTTATTCTTCAATGTCCCTAATTATTTTCATACTGAATAATTTTGAGAAAACTTCGATCTCCCACCAGCAGTCCACAAATAGAAGGGAAAATAAAGTCTTATTTTCAAAAAAAAAAGTGGTATACATTGTACCCTGCTCTGCAAGATAGCTAATACAAAATAGAGCAGAGAGTATTCAAGCTTCTGTGGAACAAAAGGGAGACCGGGGGAAAACTATATTTAATTGTATTTATATTCGCAGCTTCCTACAATGTGGGAGAAATAATCACTTAAGATCAGGAGAGCAGGCACAGATATCATAGCCTCTTGTTATCTTGCTCCAGGTAGGACATATAGTAGGTACTGAACACAGCTTGGGTAGGCATAATTTTAGTGCTTCAGACAATGAACTACAACCTAATCTTAGACACACTTCTGAAAACACTGGCCCCACTGCTGGGCTGGGAAGCAGGTGCCCAATGGATTTGCAACAGCTTTCTGTTGGAAAAGGGTCCATGCACCTCTCACACAGTTCCTACACTTCTCCATTAGCCCATTATTAAGTTTAAATGACTATAAGTGCCCCATAAATTTGCCATATCTCATATTTTCTAAATCCTCTGCTGTTAGGCATGTGTGGGATTCTATTAATATTTTAAATCACACAGGAAAGCATAAAGCATATTATACACACCGCCTCTAAAACAGAGGACTTCTGGGATGGAAGGATCATTCTTGCTATGTGCAGCAGTGTCTACATGACTGTATACTGCATATTAGTATACAGATGTTCTTGTATGAAACTATTTTGAAGCTTAAAAATAGGAGTATATTTCCAATTATGCTTCCCTTTCTTTTGGGCCAGCAGCTGTCCGGTGGAAAGCATCACCAGTATACAAGAAAACATGAACAAGGGAATATCTACAATAGTTCAGACCAAAGCCTAGTAGTCAGTCTCTGGTGGTGACCAAAAGGACATGCCCAATGAAGAATATAAAACTAAACCAAGCACATTCCTTAGCCTCCAGCCATTTTCAGCTCAGGGATTTTCTGGAGAAAATTTGTTTTGAACCTAACTGAAAGAAAACCTCTCTAACTCTAGAAACTAATAGAGATTGTGCCTAGAATTAAAACTAACAAAGTTAATGCAGTTCAAAGCTTTCAAATATATATCCTTAACATCAGACATGGCCTGTAACAGTGATGCCCATGAATAAATGGTCTTTTTTCCAAAGCCTTCATTGGAAAATCCACTGGAACCAAAAGGAAAACCCTAGAGTGCAACAGCTCCAGGGGAAAAAAAAAGCACCAAACAAAAAATACAGTTTTAAACTTCCAATATATGAGTACAAATGAGTCAACATAAATATCCAGAAGGCTGTTCTCTACCTAGTGGAGCCCTGCATCAGAGGGCAGCCAAGAAACTTGCTCCTTCTCCTATGAATATTCATCCATAAAACAGATACCTTTCCTACCTGGGAGCAGAGCACTGAGCCCGTTCTCTTGCAAGACTAGTAAGAAAACTAATTCTGTTTAATTTCTGCAGCTGCTGTTCTGTCTTGGGGAAGGGGTTCTGCTTTCTGTCAAGGCTGCAGTGAGAAAGTCTTTATCTCTAACAGATACTTTTATTCTTTTTATTTTTTCTTTAATTGCCAGCACACTTGCCAAAAGGCATTACTGTTGCAGAAAAACTCATCTCTGATATCTGCATCTTATTCCTAAAACAGTTTAGCTTTTTATTGCCACTGTTTATAGAAAGCCTACAGTAATATAAACGGCGTTCATAAAAGTTGCCAGGTTTTAAGCAGCATGCTGTGTCTCCACAGCAGCTACAGCAATTCTGCTGCCACAAAATAGTATCCAATTGCAGTATCTACTGGCAGAAGCACAAATTGTTCTCTTAGGTTGGACATTGCTGGAATAAGATCGTATTTGCTAACACCTTTTTTGTTGTTTTCTGGTTTTTTGGCAGGATGAAATGTTTCTTTTTCTTTTGCCACATAAAAACAAAAGATCAGGGAGTTGTTTGGGTTTTTGCCCTGTTAAAAGAACAATTTTTTTCTTATTATGATATGGGGCTTAATTATATTTCCCTGCTTGATGCTTGCATTAGAAATTCAGCTTCCCACAACTGTAATTCTCCATGAAAGGCATGTAGTGTGTCTAGCGAAATCTGAACTCTCCTTACATGATGCCAAGACTTTGGATAAAACAACTTGCTGTCAAGCACTCCAAGGGGCTGCCTCTAAATCAGGATTAAGCCCATTTTCTCTATAAGCCAAACCCTATCCAAAGCAGCTGCCATGCTGCAAAAGTCAGATGGTAGAGGAAAACTGATAAACTCCTGTCCCAGGAACAAATGCACAGATTAGAAACGAATTTTAGCTTTGACCTGGAGAATGCCTTTTACTTTGTAGTCAGAACACTATGAAACTGCAGCCAGGCATCCAAAAACTGGAAAACTTCCCTTTGCTTGTACTAAATAAAGAGCATCTCCCTGGCCTGTAATACGCCCTGTACTCATGCATTTTTAGGCAGTACATTAACTCAGAATACTCTGTGATTGTGGTCTCTCACCTGTGGATTCAGTGGATAGCATAACAGATTCCATGACACAAAGGCAATCCCTGGTCAGATTTGTCTGGATCTTACTACAAAGCTTCTGAAAACTGCCAGTTAGAGCTTTTGTGCATTTCTGACCTCCCTCCTTCTTTCAAGAAAAAGCACCTCGTCCTAAAGCTTACCAAACCACAACTGTGATCCTTGCAAGCAGCCAGAGATGTCCCATTTGAGTACAGTATTGCAAGATGAACAGAGTTTTCCCTTTAGGACTGAGATTAAGGTTTGCTGAGAAAAGAGCTCAGTGCCTTAAAAAGGACATGTGCTTTTCTGCAGTTCACACACTGTTTGCGATGGCCTGCCTGGCATCTGGCTGTAGCGTAGAATTTCAAATTTGTTTTTTCCTCCAGGGAGCCAGAGTACTAATCTACAGTAACACAGGCTGTAGGAATCTAATCATTGTACCATGACCCCAAATGATCTTGTTATGCATTCAGCTTCTGCCCAGTCTATCTTGTGGATTGACAAAAGTTTCTGCAGTCTGGAGATAAGGAATGTGGTCGCATCCATTTATTCTTACTTTGCTAGCCTGGAGACAGCAATATATTCCAGTCTTTCAGATGAGAGACTTGCTGATGAGCACATGGGAACCAGTGAATTGTGTGCAAAGACACAATGTGGCTTTGGTGAAGGGTAAAGCACACCTCCAGAGATGTGCTGTTAACAGAATCCAAAAGGTGAAGAAGGGAGCATCAAGCTTCTTGGGACAAGAAGTTTGGAGTTAAATAACAGCAGGCAGTACCATCCCTCTTGGGGAGATTTTCAGTTAGACCTGAAAAAAATTCCTGAAAGCAGAAGGTGGTTTACCCACCGTTTTCCTTCCTTTATCCCATGGTAGTTTCTTCCTGTAGACTTGGAGGAAATGAGTAAATTGTGGGGAAAAAAGAAGCTGCTTGGCCTGACATCATCACCTTCCCTAAAATTATGGGTCTGCAGTGAATAATAACATCTTTAGACACATACTTTCAGCTCGCTGGCATCTCTGTCCCAGGGTGGGGAAGTCAATTCTATCATAGGTTTTATGGACACAACACTGGGAGAAGCCTGAGGGAGGCAGAAATGTGTCTCAATCTCTTGGCTTATTTAGCACTTCTTCATATGTTTGGTTCAGGTGATGATACCGGACTATCAGATTATATCATGGACTCACTGCATAAAATTCAGTGAGAAGTGAGGGAATGGTCAAGAAATTCAACATGTTAGATGCCTGGAAAATCAGTTTACCTCCCTTGTTTTGAGCAGAGTTAGCCTCTTGCTCTCTGCAGCCCCAATAGGCCAGGCATGTCGACCAGCCACCTGTGCAGCTGAACAGCTCCACACTCAGCTCATAGAAGTGACAGAATTGGTTATCACTCATTTAATGCTATCTGGATGCCTGTCTCTCAAATATCATAGCAAGTCTTTCCCTATTGGCACAGCAATACTTCTCACAGTACGTTCTGTTTAGGCAATTTCCAAAGTCACTGCAGCTAGCCAGTTTTATTTTGGACTTCTCAGGACATTTTCATATTGCTTCTCCAGTGACTCCTGACTTCACTCTCTGCCTTTTCAACCCTGCAGTTTTCTCAGGAAAGCAAATCATCTGCCCTGACCCATGTTTCTCCCCATCCTTATCCTATTTGCCAACAGATCTGCTAGGATACAGCAAAAAACAAATAGGTGAAGCAGTCTTCGGCTTCACCAAGGTACTGCAGATAATCTAGTGTATCTTCAGAAGAAAAGCCTAATACAGGATGAACTGACTTACTTTGATTGTAGGTTGGTGCATTGCTAGTGAAATAATTATAATTTAAAGGTTAATTAAAGAATATGCCTTTGCAGGTTGTGAGAAAGGCACTTAACAGCAGGAACTGAGCTCAGGAGTTGTTGGTTTGTGTGCATAATACATAACGTTACTGGCACTAAATTGCATACATCTTCCAGCCTCACTTTGATCTCACCCATAGTTGAGTAAATGCCATCCATCCCTGGATTTCGTGGAGCTGTTCTGAATTTGCATGTTATACAGTACGGTAGGCCCAGGAAAGAAAATGCTTTGAAGAAATTCATTTCATCATGTCTTTTTAGCTGCAGCCTCACACACAGCCTGCACCTGATATACAAAGAGTTACACATTTAAGGTTTGCCAAAATTACCAGTCACTCAGCACTGAAAAATGCATTTCTTGTTGATGTTCAGCTCTTAAGACCTGGTCAGTGACTGGAGAACTGAACTATTACATCTCAGAATAATGGTGCTTACCCAGTGGCTTCTGCAAGGAGTAAAGCTCATTCTCCAGCCAGCCACAGGTCTCTGAGTCTTCAGTCTTCAGTGCCATGGTGAAGCTGTGCTGCCTGCCCAGAGCACTTCATTTTACTCCCCCACTGACATACATCAGTGTTTCTGTGGCTCTTTGGAGTGCCTGGCTACACTACATCGACCCAGACATAATTTCTCAAAGAATTTTTTACTTGGCCTCAATACAGCACCTACAAAACCTCGAGTCACAAGCCCATGTGAAGCTCAAAGCTTCACTCCATTCTCATTACATAGATGTACTTTGAGCATTTTGTCCCTTTTGTTTTGATATGTTCTGTTGGAACAATTAATGATCCATAAAGATCATGGTTATTTTAGTTCACATAGTACATGAACTATGAAGAGTGATTTACATTCCTGCCTCTGTCTTTTGTTTTTCTTAAAGGTATCGGTTTCATGAAAGAGATATAATGATGGCAGAGTTATCTGTAATTTCTTCCTTATTTTCATCAAGGTTAAAGTAACATCATTTTAGGATATGCACATATTTCACACTGAGAGTATGGAACAAGTTACCAAAAATTCAGAATTTGACAAATCTGCCAAAGGTAGAGGAGAGATTCAACAGACAACTTCAAAGTTAGAATAAGGGCTGGCCTCAGTAGTCAGCACCCATTTCCACCCTAGCAATGCCCACCTCTAGCATGCTCTTCCACCAGCTCTTCCCAGTATACCTCTTGTGCTGGCACACATGCACAAATATAGGGTATCATTCAAGGCTTTTGGCAACCATGTTTTAAACAGAAAATGGGAGTTGATGGGCAGGTGCAGAATTTTGCATCAAATGCCTGAGTCTCCCCTTGCACTGATGGTGGCTTGTGAATAGGAAGCAAATAGCTGAAAATGCTATGAAACAGGGCAAGGTCAGTAATCTCAACATGCAGCCTGTGTGTGAAAAGGAGAAGGGGGGGGGGGCGGGTGTGGGGGCGATGGGACAGTGAGGGGCGGCGGGAGCGTGAGGGAGCGATGGGTCAGCCCGAAGCGGCGGGAGCGTGAGGGGGCGAT
>JAOXXN010000102.1:25268819-25286340 GCA_026770055.1 Myrmophylax atrothorax | reverse complement strand
GAGAAAGCAGAGTTGTTGAGGGATAAGGGAGATAATGTAAATTAGGAGAAGAGCAAATTAGGTAAAGGGAATCTCAAGAGTCAATATGAAATAAGGAAAGAAGGAAGAGAAAAAGCAGCAGGCAAGGACGGGTCCCAAACCAAACTGAAAATGCAGAGGCAACTTTTATGAGGCCCACATCCCTAGGGAAGTCACTCAGGACTTTTCCCTGTTAAACTTCCATCCTGTCCTTTGGTTTGGTTTTCTTTGCACACACTTCATTTGATCTTCAGCATGCTGAAGATAAGAACTTTAAAAAGAAATGTTGCCAATTTGGAAACAAAGCAGTGACTCTAATGAGATACCTGAGAAATATTTTTACAAAGTCAAACCTCAAAAGGTTTTATTTATGTGATGAAGAACAGACAGATGTGAAACAGGAAAAATCATAAACAACAACAAAAAGAAAACCATTTAGATGCAACCACATAATACAAAATATGTGCTATAATTAGATATATATTTTTTAAAACAGAACAGACTGTATCTTTCTGATAAATAGCTACTGTCTGTTGGGAAAGACTTTCCTGTAGAAGCTACCAAGTATTTCCTTATACTTATTTTCCTACTGTGAAGCAGCATCAAGGATGTAATGCCCTTATATTTAGCAAACATTTAACCAATACATGTTTAATCATTTAAGAAAAAGCATCATAAATAAAATGCTTTGTGTATGAGATTCGTCAGGGAGTAATTAGAACTCTTAATGCCTACAGCATAAATATGACATCCTCCTGTTTCAAAATCACTCTAACTCTCCCACAGAGCAGAAATATAGAGGAAGCAATTAAGCAGGCAGAAAAAGAAAATAATTGAAAAATAAGGTACATTGAGGGGAAACACTTCTGAAGTTCAATCAACAAATTTCATTGTACTTTGGGGACTCTGAGATCCCTTAGTGAGCAGTAGACCTTTTAACATAATTGATCTAACTTCAGTGAAAGTATTCTACTTGGACATCTTTGGACAATAAACAGATTCAGCTTTGGTTTGCCAGAGTTATCTCAGCTAGTCTAAGAAAACTCAAAAAAAAAATAAAAGGGAAGAAAAAGAAAAAAAAGAACAATATGACACTGAAGGGAAAGCAGTTCCAGTGTGTCCATAATGGTTTGGTTGTTTGTTGCCATGAGCATCTTAGTGTGTAATCAATTGGTTACTCACCAGAAGTCACTGGAGAAAACACCAAGCTAGAAAGCAGAAATAGGATGTGCCTGGGACTTAAATACAGAGAAAACCGAGTCATTTCAGTGTCATTCACCATGACTAGTAATGTAATTTGTTGTTTCTTGAGGATTTTTAAAGAGAAATTTGCCAAGAACAGTTGGAATTTTCAATAAAAACAAAACCATCTACATTTCATCTGGAAAGGGGCACCAAAGTGTCTAGGTAATTTCCCCAAATTCTTCTTGCTTGTTTCATAAAATGCAACTAGAAAGACAAGCTTTATAGACAGCATAATTTTCAAAAGTCATTGTCAACATTCCCCCAGGATTTTTAAAAATAATTTTGAACAGAGACTATTCCTGCACAAGTCACAAAATGAAATGCCTTTCTCACACAAATCAAGTCCATCCATTTCATATCTCCTTGCCAGTGTGAGGAAGAAGTATTTCACACACAACACATCCTTTGCATCACTACAACAGACCATGAGGGATGTATGCAAACAGATTATGGGCTGTTACCATACATTTCTTTCTTTACAAATAATTGAAGGAGTGAATACATTGAAGTTTTAGGCATAACATCAAAATATACCATAGAAAAATGACAGCGTTTGTCAGTCTGCATATTACATTTTTGTAATATTTATGTTAAAATACAAATATAAAAGACTGAGTGCAAATATATTCTTTTTGTAGATGGAAGTGAATGGGCAAACTCGTTTTTTTTCTTTAAAAATAGATAATATCAGATGCTTCCAAAGGGATCAACAATGTAACCCTTTTCAAGAATTAATTTTGAAAATTACTTCCTCTCAGGTCAAGCTAGGAGAGGGAAAGTTGTCACACACCTGTAAACAAAACCACCCTCTTCAGAAAAAACTCAGCATATTTCCTCTTTTATGAAGAAAATGGGACATATTTGATCTCCACAACCATGTATGGGATTAGTTAATAAAAAAACGTGGATGCAGAGAACCAGTAGTGAGGGGTCTTCTACCTGTTGCAACCATAGCCAAATCACTTCATCTCTTTGTTTCTCAGTTTGCCAGTGGCACAAGACTGCTGTGAGGTTAAACCTCTTAAAAGAGGTTAAACCTCTTAGTGCAGACCTCCATATGCTTCCAGAACCTTTAACGAACCTTTTACCATTGTTTTGGGGATGAACAGGAGATGAAACAAACATCTTGACTTTTCAAATAGTTTTTCTCTTCTGCAGCCTGAAAAGTTTTGTTTGATCCTCCCATTCCAAACCTTTAATTTTATGTGTCTGCCTGTTCTTTATATTGGTGAAATCAAAAGGATTTTCAAAGTAAAAATGAGAAAACAGACAAAATAAAGTCTTGCCAATCATCCTCCCCACTCTGCAGGAGTCTAACTTGTGACTAAACCAAGTGAAATCCCCACTAAAGAAATAAGAAAATGATACCTTCTTTTTTTATCTGTGGTGAGACAGGGTATGGTCTCTGTATCAGGGAGGTTATTTTCTTGAAGTAATCCCTTCACATGGATTTAGAAGCCTTCAGTGACTCAGTGTTTTCATATTGCCATCTCTAACTAAGCAGAGGCTGAGCCAAGCTAATGTGCAGGGCTCTGTACTGATGTTAATTTTCAGATGTGGTCTAAGAAGAAAAGGTTCATTAGAAGAGTTCATTAACTAATTACCCCTGTGCTTCAATATAATGTAACGCAGAAAATTAAAAGGATCTATCTGGATTGTTTAATGTAATAATTTCCATTCCAGAAGTAACAAATTTCATATTATTTAAATTCACAGATAATTTAAATTTAGGGGAAGCTGCAAACACCACTCAAGAAAGAAATAACAAAGAGTCCTGTGAAGAAGAGCAAAAGAAAATGCAAAGAGATTCAGCTCAAGAAATAATGTCACATGCTGATAATACAGAGAGGAATTTTATCCAGCATGTAAACAGATAGAAGGAAGGAACAATAGGAATATTCAACAATACAGGAGGATGACCAGCCAGCTGAATTTGTAACCCTGTGTTGGTGAATTGTTTGGGTTCAGGGAAACCTCACTGAGCAGAGCATTGTATAAATGCTTTCCATAAAAACCAGCATCGTCCACTTAATCATCTGCCCCATTCCCCTATGCCATCTCCCTTTCTTTACTCCTCTGCTATTTACTTCTTTTCTCTATTTCATCCTTATAACCTCACACCCGACAGCGCTATGTCTACTGAGAACAGCATGGCAACAAGACAGCTTATAAAACTGTAGACCCAGCTGGTGACCCAGTAAAATATTTGGTGCCTGGGAATCAGTGTAGACTTTAAGTCAATAGAGTACAATCAGGTTGTAACACACACACACACACAAACAGAGGCTATATGGTTTGGGTTTTGTGTTTTTTTTTTTTTTGTTTGGTTTTTTGGTTGGTTTTTTTTTCCTTTTACTGGAAAAGAGTGTGATATGGAAGGATTTGGGGAAAGAATATGAATATTTGCAACCTTATTTTTGGTGCATTTTCCCCATTTTGAACCCCAAGGCTACTATTATGAATAGTCTAAATCCTGCATCCTAACCACACTATTTTTCTTTTTTTTTCCTTTTGTTTTTTTAACGATATTTTAAAAAAGAAAGTTAATTTCACAGGCTGGTGATTTGACCTCAACTCCATCCCTCCATCTCTATTCTGATATGCTTCCCTAACAGCTACAACATTCTCGAGCACCTGGTGGTCAAGGGATCCAGGAACCAGAACCAATTTTTCAGCCCTATTTCCTCTGAAAATTATATCAATATTGTCTGTGCATGTGCTTCTCTAAACACCTTTTTAGCTGTTTGGCAATTATCAATCACATTTGACAGCAGGAGTTCTGACATGAAAATGAACAGTAACCTGTTAAAGGTGATTATCTCAAAAGAGAAAAACAAAACCACAAAAAGTTCCAATACCTCAAAACTGTGAATTCAAACATTATTAGTTGACAGCAGGAGAAGAAAACAGATGTTGAAAATAGACCATGTGCTGAAAAATATTTAATTAGAGCTCAAGACTTACTAGGGACTGGAAAAGTTGTGCACCAGAACTAAGCCCATGGAAATATGCCTTTATTATTTTTGCCCTTGCTTGGCATACTTGGAAGTTTTGAGAACTGCACTAAGTTAGAACTTGTTTGTGCTCATCAGCTTTGCTGGGGTAGCACAATGTCACTGTTTAGGCTTCATCATTTAAGATGCTCATTACTTCTCACTACAAATACATACAGAGCATTTTGTCTCACATATTCTCAAGAAAAAAACCAAAGCGCCTCAGACAGTTCTTTTTAAGAACATTTCTGCTGTGCTCTAAAATGTGGACATGTATATACCTTGGATCCTATAGATTTTGCTTGCAAGAGTAGAAGTCTTAGCACTTAGTTAACTTAGAAGAGGTCTTTACATATTACTGCTACAGCTGCTTAGTACACTGAAGCCCTCAGATCTTCTGCAGGCATTAATTTTTCAGTAACCCCTTACTGATCAAGCAGAATATATTCCTAATCAGCATGTGGAGTTCTCTGGGCTATACCTTTTTTTTTCTTGGACTTGTGATGCAACCTGTATTCTACTGAGGAAGTTTCTCTCACCATCTCTTTATGAGTGTGGATGATATGTTCAATACTGAAGGAAAAAAGTTAACATGGGAGAGGAAGCATCACATCTCCAGCTTCAGGGACTGCTGTTTAGGACACTTACAATTCACCAGCTGAGCTAGTAATTCCTCCCCACTCTTCAATCACAGAGATTTTCTCAAAGCTAACTGTATAGCTAAATATTTTTAGTGACATATTTCTTGGTCAAAAAATGACACAGAAAAGGCAATAATATTCGACTGTTACAAAAAAGGAAAAAAAAATTAGAAAAATATACAAGGTGCATTTTTTGACATATGAGCTGTGATTTTCTTGTCCCTTTACACCTTGCATTTTCAGTATCCTTGCAACAAATGATTTCCCAAATGGAGCTTTTAGGAATGGCATAATTCTGCAAATACAACCATAAGAAAAGTATCAGAGTGCAGGAACAATGTCACTTCCATTTATTTCATTTTGAGAGGTAACTGATTACACCACCATCCTTCCAAATTAAATATCTCAATACACTTTCAGAAGATGGACTCTCCAGTTCGAAAAAGCTTTGCGTGCCATCATTGACACCTGTAGGCGGAAAGTATGAAAGATAATCACATCCTTATAAATCAGCTGTACTTTGTTGCTGCAAATAGGCTAGCTTTCAGTACAGGGTTATTTTGGCTCTTTGTTTTGTGTGTGTTTCTTTTTTGCTTTTCTCTTTTTTTTTTTTTTTTTCCAAGAAAGCAAGCAAGAAAATACAAATCCTTATTGCATTCTGAGTAGTGCTTAGTGAGAGACACAAAAAGAGAAAACATCTTTTAGCAAGAAGATTACACCATAGCAAATCCCACAGAGTATAATAATTCTTGGGATCCTTGGCTACCCAGCACAACAAGCTAGAGTTTGGAATCTCTGAAAGCTACTTAACCGCAGTCAGGTTTGGGGAGGGAAAGTGGTACATATAATTTTTGAGTAGAAGCATTTCCAACATAGCCAATACACTGTGACATTCATTTAATGATTTCTGTACTTGTTTAGTTTTGTGTGGGACTTGTCAGTCAGCTTTCCTCTGACAAAGAGTGAATGGAGTGCAAGGAGGTTGTCCCCAAATATAATTTTGATAGATTTTTTTTTTCCAGTCCCCTTGCAGGCTACTGCAGTATGAATGAGATCTCCTCATGTTTTCTTTTTTAGGTAAGCTGACAATAATGGTAGACTATGCATCAGGGACAGAATCTCTCCCAAGGGAGTGCCCAACCATACCAGTCATGAAAGGATGTTACAGAGAGTATCAAAAAAACCTCTTGCTGTTAATTAATGCTTTTCAGAATGAAAACTGAAAGCTGTTGCTTGACATCCCACGACCAAAATGAGAAATAGAACATGGATTTACCTTAGAGTTATTTACTATAACTTATCTTCAAAATACATAGTTTTTTGTATTGGCAACTTAGCAATTCTTTCAGTTTCCCAGCACAGTTAGTGAAGCAACAGAGTCTTTTCCCCTTTTGTTTCATCTCATAACCTTAGTATTAAATGTATTTTTTTCTTATTATGAAATTCCACTTGTTTCATCAAACCTATTAAACCAGGCTTTCAAAATGCACAACATCCTGCTTTTGTCATGAGACATTGCACTCATCAACAACAAAAAGCAGCAGGTATTTTTTTAATTTTCAGTTGCTGCAATCCTGCTTCTCCCCAATACAGCAAGGATCCTGAAAATTTCACCTGACTATACACATCTATATAGCTCTTAGAAGCAGACTATGGATGGGAAGCCTATTGTTAAATTTTGTGGTCTCTTCTCTGTACTAGGATTCTCTAAAGCCAAAGAAGATGGCTGAGGAGCTGCAAACCAGTTTTTTTACCCATGTTTTTTCAACAAGGTAATTTAGGAATTCTCCCATCTACCCTACTTATTTCACCTGCAGAGCTGGTGACTGGTTTTGGAAACAGTGTGCAGCAGGCAGTTATATTCATCCATCAGCTTTAAGATCTTACAAATATGAATGAAAGAAAAGAAAAAAAAAAGAAAAGCATTTTAGTCTGAGACACAAAGGAAAAGCAAATAAGGTCATTAATTTTTTACAGAATCAAATGCACTCAATTATCTTGCCTTTGTACAGGAAGGAGGAATTTCAGTATGAATTGATTTGAGGTGACTGCTAGGACAGGAAAGGGAAGGATCTCAAACTTGGCTGTTTCCCAACATTTCCCCCCACAACTCCCCACTCTCTTATGCACTTAACACTCTGCTGCAAAGAATTTTAATAGTGAGGGGTCTGCAGTGCTAATACTGATAACTGTATAGTGCTGTGCCTATTTGTCAGTTTAATGATTATGTACATGAGAAAAATTGTTGCCTTCCTTCAGAAGCTGATGAGCTCTTCAACACATTATTACCAGAATAAATGTGAAAAGTAAAGTAAGAATTTTCAGTGGAGGGAGTAATTAAGCAACCTCACCACTGAATTTTAATTAGTGATACAAGGACTATTTCATTGCTCAGCTCTAAATGTGTTTTCTGATGAGGGTATAATACCTAAATAGGTCTTCTGTAGCGTTCCTTTTGGAAGATAGGGGAAGAGCTCAAGTCTGAAGCAACGTAACCATTCTATCCAAGTCAAAGGCCTGCCCAGCACTGGGGGACTTGCATCAGGAGCAGTGTCAGGACATACTGCCTTTTTTTTTGTTTGTTTATAAGAAAGAGCCCAAAAGGGAGTGTTAAGTCTGGATCTGCCTCTGCGAGGGTTTCAGGGTCATGCAAGGTAGACACCTTGAATGATTTAGAAGAAATGGGAAGTCCAAGTCAAGATTTTGGTATGTGCTGCTGGATTCTTAGTCAGATGTGCAAAAATGAGTGCTTTTGAGGAGATACTAAAGCACCAGGAACACTCAAGAGCTTTGGTAGAGCAGGAGTTTGCATGAGATGTTCCAGATATATACCATTCAAAGACAGAAGAAAATTTGAGTAAATTAAAAAAATACAGGACAGTAGGGAAGGAAAAAAATGGAAAAAAATCTCAGGTACAGACTTAATTACTGGTGTTTTTTAATGGAACAACTTGAATTGTGATAGGTTGACTGACCATCACTTAAATATCCAAAATATGCCTAGATTGTCTTCCAAAAAGGGTGAAGAGAGGCTATAGGTTTACTGGATGAAAGTGAACTAAGGACAACCTTCAGTATTATAAAGAAGTGGGAGTGAGAGTAAATGATAAAAAAAGGTCCTTCTTTACCCTTGTACACTTAGAAATTCAGAGCACAGAAACTAATCTTAGATTAAGCCTCCTATAATAAGTATAAAATGCAGTTTATGCCAAAATTCAAACTAGTCTGAAGTCTGGATAGCTCAAACATTTTCTTAATTATTTTACTGTTAACCAAAAGCACGGCAGACTGTTGGACTGCTTCTCATAACTCAGTAGTTACCAAAGATTTTGTCTCCAAATTGTTGAAAAGCTTCAAAATTTCTCTCAAGGCACATTGTTCCCATTTTGAATCACCCTTTCAATTAAAATATTCTCACAGTAACATTGCATGTGTAAGGTGTAATTTTTATCATGACCTCGAAGGTCACCACTGCCTGTTCACCATATCTGGCAACCTTTTGTCTTGTATGTTGTACTGGTATCCTACTGATTTACGATCTCATTACATCTTTTGTTATGTGGAGAACATTTTGAATGTGCAATAATCTTAAAGGAATTGCTTAAGTAAATTTCCAGTAGGGTTTAATAGCCTTGCATTCACCTGATCCAGATTTGTGTGTAACCGTGTTACTGTGTTTATATATATGCATAAGTGCAAAACCATGATATTGCACAGTACTAATGGACACAAGACCACAGGCTGCAACATTAATATGCAAAAGCCATTAAGTTCCTGAACACACTGCTATGATGAAACCCTTAATAGGATGTAGACTGCCGAATTAATAACATTCATCGTGATTATAGTGAGGTGCCAAGACTAATTGGAAAAGGTATTTGATCATAAAAATAACTATCAGTATTTTTTTCCAATTTTTTTTCTGTAATGAATTTAAATGTGCAATGAATAGAGAGGGAAAGCAGGGGAGGTTAAAAAAATTATGCCTGGTATTGAGTGTGTTAGAAACACAAGTTAAATTAATTGTAGATTTATTTCAACAATCTTTCGTGTTTTGTCAAATTTCTGTTTTTAAAGTCCTGGTCTACATCAATCTTTGTATAAGAACAATGCTCTTAATAGAGTAATGTACCTTAGCAAACCTATTCAGAGGTGCTTCACCTCTACAGTTGATACGCATGTAAGGAAAAAATAGGCAATTAAACTCTACATCAGAGTAAATTCTCTGTTCTCCCAACTTCTTACTAGCTTGCAGTTTACCTGCCTCTCAAATGCATGACCATGAAAGTATACATCAATAGATTTTCTTGTTGTTTAAAGAACTGGCAACATGAAACATGCTCCTGATTTCATACATGTGATGACTGACAGTCTCAAAAATACTCATGAACAAAAAAGATCAGAATAAGAGAAGCAATGTCAGGCTGTTTTCAGTGTAACTGTTTAATATTTTAAACTGCTAAAAATAAGGAGTCAAATTGATGAATTAGTTTCAACCGTTTTTCTCTCTGTTTGGATGACAGGGGTTTTTTGGTGTTGGGTTTTTTATGTGGCATGGGTTTTGGTTTTTTTTTTTTCAGTAGATTGGTTTGGTTTTGCTTTTTTTTTGTGTTGGGGGTTTTTCTATATAGGAAATTTTTTAAAATTCTTCTTTCCTAAAGAAAACTTTCTGGAACAGGTCTTGAAAGTAACTGCAGGGTGGAGAATTCCTTGTGAACAGTATTAGTTGTGATACATGAACAGCAGCTGCAAATAGGATCAGTAGTTCTTCCTCAATGGGAAGACAGACTAGAGTATTTCACAGACACTTTTATAAAAGGTACCTCTGTGGTGTAAAGAAAACAATCTTTCTAATCTGAGCTGACTAAAAGATTAGTCCTGAAAACTAAGAAGCTGAACACTTTAAGAGAGATTTGTCTACAATGTAACTCATTTGAGTGATTCAGATAGAAGCTTCCTTCCTTCCATCCCTCCTTTCAGGATAGCATTTCATAAGTTTGTCATACAATGCTTAATTTAATTTAAAAAACCCAGAAGACACACATTTCCTTTAGTCTGTTTTAATATGCTTCTGGAGAGTTTGATTATTCCTTGATTAAGTAATACAAGAAAATGGAAACAGGAGGAACTGGGTAACCTTTCTTTGGAAATTTATCACTGTCCCTCAGGCTTTTTGTGTTGTTTTGTTTTATTGGTGGGGTTTTTTTCCTACTTTTCCAATGCTTTCACTCCCCTTTTGCATTGAATCCTTCTCATGTTCCATCCTATTTATTTCTCTATTCTTACCCCCTACCTCTGCAATAGCCTTTGAAGTGCAACTGGAAGTGCTCAAACATTGTACCAGGCAGAGATCTCCAGTCCATTTTATCTTGCTGACCCATGTCAGTCTCTGCTATGTGGGCTCCCTGTTCTGCAGAGATATAACCATGCACCCAGGAGGAGGTAAATCAAAGGCTCAAGTCACTCTGAACCACATGGCAGATGTTAACCTATTTCCTACAGTGTCTTGAGCAGTCTGGCTTCAATCAGGCAGGAACATTCGTTCAGTAATATAGGTCAGGATCAGAATATCCAATGATCATCACCAGTATTGGTTTTATTCTCCTGCCTATGTATGTAATTTTTTTAGCTGACTCATAAACCTTTAAGTATATAGATGCTTAAAAATTACTCATGGAGACCCTACACCTCATAAAATTAGAGGCAAAATGTTGAAGAAGGAAAGAGAATAGTACACAAGGAAATAACAGAAGATAGAATCCAAGAGGGAAGGAAACTCTGGGTTCAATTCCTATTACATGATAGGTGCCATCATTCTTTGGTCTTGAATCATAATGTTTGGGGTTTTTTTGAGAAAGTTTCAAAGTAGCAAAGTACCAATTACCTGAGTTATATATATTAAAACATATATACAAGTACATACACACATGCTTCTGAGGTCTTCTGAGACCAACTTCTGTCTCCAGTCTAGATAAAATGAGAACTCCTAAGACTCTTATCAGATGTGACTAGAACACAATTTGAGGTTGGAGACACCTTCCAACTGTGACAAAATTCAAATTTGTTGTTGCCTTTACTTGAACCTTAGCAGAATCAGAAGTAATTTGTAAAATCCTTTTTTTAAAAAAGTTGCTAAAAGCTGTGTTTTGTGAAATTCAAGAGATTCAGAGAGTTCATGTTACTGTCTGAGGTACACAGGGCCAAAGTAGAAATACATGAATTCTGTGCATTTTGGATACTAAATGAAAACCAGCACTGCACAACTTGCAAGCACATGCTTTTTCAAAATGCATGGAAACAAAAGTGCTTTTCATCAATAAATAATTCAGAAATACTGTAATACTGCAACTAAAATAGAAATCACTTTTTTCCTATATTTGTGCTAGAATTACTATAATTTTTCAGTGAGTGAAATTCCTTATTTCATCATTAAATGGACTGTTTATTGAATTAAGACTATACAATAATACAAATGTCAAAACAAAAGAATGAATAAAATGTTTGAACCTTATCAGGGAGAAACAGCTTACTCAGGTAAATCTTCCTTCATGACTTGTATGATAATATAATTTCTCAATTTATTCAGTACCAAACCAAATTTGTAAATACTGGAATCACCTACAGTGGAAATTCAAAGTTTAAGACAAGAAGTCCAGATTCAACAGTTTTGTATCATCTTACATTGAGTACTACTGCATTTTAAATGTGGAATTTCAGAGATAATTGTTCAACTTCGCTACTTTATCTTCTCCTACAAATACATGCAATGTTGCTTTTCTGATCCATTTATAAACATTCCATATTAGGGAGAACCTGAAGTCATCAGTCATTTTTTCAATAGAAAGATGATATATCTAAACAAGACCGTTAAGAGTATAAGAAAAAAAATTGGTACTCTTGAATCAAACACTTCAAAATAAAACACATGAGGTTGAGTTCAAGAAAGATATCATTACTATTTCTCTGTTCTCTTAACAAAAAAAAAAAAAAAGAAAAAAAAGGAAAAGAAATGCAAATAGAAAGAAACACAGCTCCAAGAAGAAAGAGGCACTTGCTAAGCCTATAGACTTTCTCAGGCTCTGTAGATACTTATTGCAGACCACAATGAGGATTATTTTACAGAGCTTTCAGTCTCATACGTCCTCCCTGAATTCCAGGTACGGAAGCATCTATGTACTGCAAGATGGAAAAGGAGAGTCTCAATAGATATTCAGAAATTATACCAAATAAGGACACCAAAATTAAAACCAGAAGCATATTAAAATATACCTGTTGGGGCAGCTGCAGACATGATGCTCTGGAGGATATTACTGCATCAGCACACATAGCTGGTAGAACAGTAATAGATCTCCGGAAAAACAAGCAAACTTTTAATGAATACCACTCAGCATGGAGCTTACCATCATAAGATGCCTGTTTTAGCTGACTCCAAAATAATCCTTTAAGAGGCAAGCCATAGTGGAACTAACCATGGCAAAGAAAAGCATAGGCAGTGGTAGATCTTTAATTACACTGAACAGACATGAAGTCAGAACTGAGGGCCAGGAGAAGAGAGATGTTAAGGTGAGGGCTGAAATAGAATCTTCTTCACCACATGATTTTAAAACAGGCAACTCCTATTAAGAAAAATCAACATTGAAAATTGTTTTAAACACCCCTATATTTCAGGGCTAACAATGTCTATGTAACCAAAATTTTAATCTATGCATTTGCATACTTCATTCTTTTACCCTCCTCACACCTTTGGAAAAGGAAGATTTTTTCATTCACTCTAGTAGTGCTTGGAGCTTTCTGTGTATAAGCATGTATCTTGGTCCCTGTAATTCCTATTTATAAGTAAAGTCAATTTAGCACATTGTTAAAATCTGCATAGGAAGAACTGCACTTCAAGGCAGTGATGTACCTCAGGCATTAGTGCTAAGGTGGGCACAGGGATTTGTATTACCCAGGAGCAGTACAAATAGCAAAGCTTGCCGCTCTAAATCCAGAAGTACTTTTCAAATGGTGGTACATAGTAATGGATAATTTACTCACCAATGCAAACGTATTAAAGAAGCTTATAAGGCACATGGAGTTATTGAAAATTTAATCCATGCTTTATTACCTCTGGAGTCCTGCTGCAATCATAAATTCTGAAAGCATAACAAAAAAAAGTAGGTTTTGGGATTTCTTTAATATCTATTTTAAAAAGGGGGGAGGGGGAGAGAAAGAAATGCTTTGGAAACTATTTTTATTCTGGCAGAGTTTTCACTGCCTGTTTAATTTGGTTCACGGACTCTGTCCCCTTTTAATTCCCTTGTCATCCAGAATCTATTATGGAGAGCTAATGCCCTCATGGCACCATCTGGCATTATTTAATATGTAACACCATCATATAAATCAAATTATAATTTATAATTAATCAAACAATTTGTATTTTTAATAATCAAAATCTCTATTAGAAAAAACCTGCATTTAATAATGCACCATAGCATTATAAAAATATTTACAATCTCCAATTGTTCTTTTTCTCTCTTTCACTGCTGGAAGACAAAGGCTTTTATTACAAAAGCAGGTATTAATGAAAATGCATCTTAAAATATAGTGCAGGAGTTTTTCAAAAGTTTTGTAGGAATATGTCATCTGAAAGACTGGGTGTTTTAGAAAATTTTAGAAATTAGTTCAAATAGGCAGTTGAACTGTGTACTTTCTGAATGTATTGCTCATTATAGACCCTTTTCTATGTTCTGCATCACTGGGATCACCAGCAGGAATTCTCTCCTTCAGCTGAAGTATCCAAACCTTACCTTCTAATGTATCCAGCTATATCCAAGGACAAATATTTTTACCAATTAGATGCTGCCTATGCCTATTTACATTTTGTCTTTCTTTAATAAAAACATATGCCTGTTTTACCATAAAATGGAGTATAAGGTTTTTTTCTTTTTTTTCTTTTTTTTTTTCTGTCTGGGTTGATTCAGTTTGGATTTAACAAGAGAGCTAGAAGCTAGAAAGAAAAGTCCAAAGATGAAAAATTATTAATACTTGCATCATACTGCACCACATTAAAGTCTAAACTCTGGGTACCACAGCATCAAGGGCACAAGCAGTGCACCAATACACATAAACAAAATACCTAAAGATATCTGTTGCCTGAACACTTCACTGTTATAAAACTTCTTTCTAAGAGAGTAAGCTTCACTGCAGGGTACTCTTGCTTTCACCCTCTATGAACTGCTGCCAAGGGCTGCAAGACAAAACAGAGCTGTCGCAAAGTTCGTGAGGACTGCAGAATTGAGAGTAGGACCAGTAAGCATCATGTAGCAAATCCTGCTAATATTCCTGTGTTAAAAAAACAACAGGAGAGGGGAGTGAAGCAAAATAATAAAGACTGGTTGGAGATATGCTTTAGCTCCCTTCAAGGGCACAAACTGGAGCAGAAGCTCCTCACTTATCCCTGTGTCACAAACCGTGGCCTTAACCCTGTGGGGAGCCACACTTGAGCTGAGTTTAATGCTAAATGCATTTTGACAGGCACAATTTGGAGGCAAAATGAAGAAAATGAGAGAAAAATGTGAGGAAGGGCTCTGAATCTGGCCAATGCCCCCAACCACACCAGGTCATATGACACCTGAGCCCAGTGACAGGGAAGGAGGTACCCTGCCAGCAGGAAGAGTGTCCATGTCAATCTGGCTGACCACTGACAAACAGGCACTGAAAAAAAATCAATAAATTTTACATCCACTTTCTAATTTCAGCCTCAAACCTACGCTTTTTATCTAAAAGTTCCTTCAAAGTCCAAAATCCGTTTCAGTGAGACATTCCTTACCAGATTTTCAAAGAAGCAATATTCATATACCTAATGGTTTAGCATGGCAAAAAGAAGACTTTATAGCGCTTTTAAAATGCACCTTGGATGTTCCAGCTTATATTAATCTTAGAAATTCTCATTTTTTGCCCTTCCATATACCTTTATTACTAAGATACACAAGAAATAGGTACGTCAAGGAGTGTTTAAAGTGCATGTTCCTCTGCTACTTCTTCACTGCATGCAAGCATAATCCTCTGCTTGTAATGTCATGGTTAGTGCTTGTGAACAAAAGAGATTAATTTGTCAGAAACAGAGGATTACACATTTAACAGGGGCACAGGCAGGTGAACAGAGCCTACCCCTGGGAAAGCAGCTCCACTGTCACGCAGACCTGACTCACCAGGTCATTCACTGAGATTATACAAGAGAAGAGCTGAGATAACCAGTGTAAAGAAAAAAAAAACCACAGAGGTAATGTTAGGCATTCTGATATCATTTGACTTCAAAAGCACACATTGAGGTTACCATGGAGAAAAAAGAAGTGACTTGCGAATGCAGGGTCACTGAGGTAATGCTGACCTAAGATACCATGTCCACACTGAGTGGTACCACACAAATATGACATTTAAATTTCCTGTCCCATTAACTCATGCTGGGGAGTGACATCATGTCATTCTTTAATTTTATGGAGAGAGAGGAATCCCAGTTGTCAGCCACAGCAAGGAGCAAGGGAGGTGAGATTCATGGGAGCCCAGCTGAAAAGGCAACAACTCTCAAATGCAAATAGATTGGCAGCTGCGTCCTCTGGCAGGAACAACAGAGTCTAAGAGAGATAACAGGTAGCAACTTGGCTTCTTTCAGAGGCAAACCCCCTCTCTAAGTACACTCCAGAAAACCTAATTCAGATCATTTGGGGGAAGGGAGGGAAAAATATCACTGTAGAAAAAGGATTTCTGCATAAAGAGAAAAACATCCTTCCATGCTCTGTCAGTTTATAAAAATACATGTGAGTTATTTATCTTGAAGTCCATCTGTATTTCCCACCCATCACCACCCCTCCACTACCCTTTGGCCTCTGGAGCTTTTATTTACTGTATAACAAGTCAACTAAGGGGCCAGAATAATACACACAGCTTACCTTTTGCAAAGCCTATTACAAACACTAGTCAGGCACAGTGTCTTGTCTGTTTCAGTACACATACAGTCCCCCATTGCCAGCTGCCAAAATAGCGACAACAGCAACCCTGAGAGCAAGCAGGTCGGTGGCTGGGGCTTTTCCCTGTGCTCAGTACCCTTGTGTTTGCAGGCTTCCTTGGGCAACAAATGTAATGCATTAAGCAGGACATTGTGAAAATGGGCTCATGTATAGCGAGGTAAATCCTTGCACTGTTTTCTGGCCCATTTAATTCATGATGCATGTCACATTCAGGACATTTGAATGTTCATGAACTTTGAGTTCAGTCACACTGAAGACTCATTATAGCCTTCCAGGGAGCAGAATTTGAACCCCATAAGCCAGGTAGCTACAGCGTTTTTTACCAGGTGAACACATAGCTGAGGCTACAGAAAGATGTTTGAGAGGGAATGGCTGAACTAGATCAGGAATTTGCGCACTGCAGATCTGTGTAAATTGAACTGCTAGTGACGTCTGCCTCAGTTACAGATGCGCATTGGCTCTTTGATACTGGGGCTGTGAGTGGGGAACAAACCAGGCTTCAAGCTTTGTAATATAGCCAAAGGGAAGGATAACTCACCATTAGCTGAAATGTGGGCACTGGCAGCTAACCACATTCAGCCCATGGTGGAAAGCCCATGGGTTGATGGAAAATTCTGTTGAGGGGTTTGGGATATCCTTGAACACTGAATGCAAAATATAGTCTGTCCTAAATTAAAACTCATGCTTAAACTTGCAATGAACGGTATGCTTACATGTAATGAATAGTCACTTTTATATTTACCTGAAGCTCTTTTGCTCTTTCAGTCTGGGAACTCATAAAGGACATGGCCTTATGAACACCCAAACTTCTGCAGTTCAAATATGTACGTAAAGCCCCTTCCAGTTTGGATAACTGGAGCACTTGCCTTTGTTCACATCTTATACATAAGTCTTTCAAGAATTGGGATCTATAGGAATATATGTATCATTCCTAACAATGACATACTGTATATGATTGCAGGAAGAGAATACCTGCAAACCTGCAGGCTAGTCTGCAGATAATTTATTGTTGCTGACACTGCTTACTGCCTTAAATACTATAGAAATTTACTTTTCAAATACTCTTTGAGTAAATATATGTCTAAAGAGGAATATTTTATCAGATGGACATTTCAATGAAATATTTTATTTCTAAGGTAGGACGAATGGAAAGTAGCTAAAGAAATACGTTGATAATAAAATAAGCAGTCAAGGGAAGCACTTTCATAGTAGCTGCATGAATGACTTGCAGAAAAGAATAAATTTTGTTTATAAATAAGCACATGAGGATAATATTAATATATGTGTTTAATTGAAACCTGTAAAGCTGGTGAGATTTTTATCTCCTACATTTCAGTATATTTTCTTGCTCCTGTGAAAAAAAATCAGAAAGAAGGTGAGGGGGAATATATGCAAAGCACAAGGTATTGAGTAAAATATATAAAAGTAAAAGATATAAAAGACCTCCTGCTTTATGTTTACATATTTGCTGTCAGAAGTACGGGTCTAACACTCCAGAAATGCACCAGATTTATGTATGCATAAGCAAGAGCAGGATCCCATTGGTGTTACTCACAAGATCTGAACCTTATGCAGAGCAGCAGCTCAGGATGATGACAACCTGACGGTGCGTAAGGAA
>JAOXXN010000102.1:25249570-25268802 GCA_026770055.1 Myrmophylax atrothorax | reverse complement strand
TTCTACAATCAGGCAAGGAAATTCACTCTAAAGTAACAATCACATGCTAGGTTTTCTCTATTTAGTCTGAAGGGGGCAAAAAGCAGTTTCACAGCATACGCCTGGGAGAGCAGCTGGCACCATGACTGTTCAGTGATCACTGGGTCTAGTCCAGGCAGGCTTTTATTCATTTCTCTCACTTAACTCTAATCAGCAGTTTCTGTATCAGACCGAGGTGGTGTCAATATCTCTGGATGTTCTGGGCCTTCACCAGCCCCTTTGGGGCATGTGCCTCCTTCCTGGGCTGCCCTGTGCACTTTGCCCAATGCCTCCCCCACCAGGAAGGTGAACCCCAGTTGTTCCCCTTTTCTCGCACAGAGCGGCACAGTGGGAAGCACAGATTACTCTGCTGGGAATTGAGACTGAGAATGGAGAAGCAAGACAGGGGAAAATCCTAACTCAATTCTCACCAATTCCAGTAATGGTTGAAAGAACTATAATGAAGAACTAGATAGACTTATGTAGCCTTTATGATTCAGCTTTATGCTGCTTTCTCTTACGTGGTTTAGTTTCCTTGGAAATTTGACTTTGCATTTTCCTTAATGTACTTGCAACGGTTTCTCTTGTATAATTGCAAAATCCCTGTTTTTCATGTTTGTTTGGCCTTTTTTTTTTTTTAACTTAAAATAGTTGACACATCCTAAACCTTAGCTTAACATTTATATGCTAGGTGAAAATTAATACCAAAACATTCATCTTCAGCTGCCTAAAGTCTAAACCAGCACTGTGTTTAATGGAGACACAATTTGCATGTGTCCACTTTGTGCTGTAAATAAAATTTTCTTAATCTCCCGAAGGAAGTGATTTCCTCCTTTCTCTTATATCTCCCATAAACCTCTATCACCCTTATGCTGTGGCACACTGTCTGAAAATGGTATATGCCTTCCCTCCTCCAATGCTACTTTGTAAATATATTCTGAAGCTAGCAGAAAAAATGTTTCATCAGATGGTCAGCTTGGTGAAATATTTTGCTTCTAAGAGGGAATGAACATCAGGCAATGAAAGAAATACAGCTATAATAAAAGACACATGCAGTGAAAAGGCTGTAGTAAAATCAGCATAAATGTCACCCCCCCACACCAGAATAAATTTTCTTTATAAATAAAGATTGTGAGAATAACATTAATATCTTTAGCTGAGAGTGTGAAAGGATGAAAACAGTAAAAAAGGGCTTTTATATAAACATACTTTTCTCTTCTAGAGCAGGAGATATGGGACAAGAGTTATAGTACTTATTTAATTACACCTTTTTCCATGATGATTTTTCAAACAAGGCAGAGGATGGCCACTCCCACGTAACTTGGGCAAGACGGAGCCAAACCTTGACTGACAGTTAGCAGGGTTCCTGCTGACCTAGTGCATGGTACCATATGTTTTTATGCATATCTTTAGACCCTTATTTCCTGACTCTGTCTTGTTTGTTGAGAGTGTTTGCAATATAAGGCCTTAATTAAACCTATTAACAACACCTCTACCACCAAGCACTTCCAGGAGATCACAAATCAAAGTGAAGGGTATTTGCAGTCTGCATTACATTTTGTGGTGAAATTGAATTTGAGACAACTGGAAGAATGCTATCAAGTTTTTTTAAGTGTTGGGGTTTTTTTTAAATTTATTTTTACAGTTTTTACAACTAACAAACATATCATCAGCAGAGTGGGACAGGAGTTTGATTAAGTGGGAAAGACAATTAATATAAATAAGGTTGATAAGATGAAAAATACAGCAGAAAAGCAAGCATCTGACAATACTTATACCTACTAGCAAACAAAATTAAACCTTCTGTTCTAATAAGACTCGTGATGGTTTTAGATGGGGAGATATTTGTAGGACACTGCTGAAGTAAAAAGAATTTAGTCCTTGCTGGTACTAGAAGATAAGAGAAGGGAAGGGAAGGGAAGAAAAGAAAAGAGAAGAAAGAAAAAAAGCTGGAAATCTGGACAAAACATTGTTTCTGCGGGGGTTCCTTCTGTTTCTATGTGGCTATCTGTTGTAGGGATGCAATCTGCAACGGTAAGATGATTCTCCTGGTCCTGGAGTTTAATCCATTACCTAGGAGAAAATGTGCTCCCTGCTTTCCCTGACCACGAGGTCCCCAAGAGCCCCTGAGAAGGACACAGAGAGACCGCTGGAGAGGAAGAAGAAGAGAACGTTTATTGCTGGTCAGGGGTTTATATGGGCCCTGGAGGGCCACCAATAGGAAACCCACCAACAGGAAACCCACCAATAGGAAACAAGAGGGGTTTGGCTCTGGGCTAATGGGAGCAAGGGGATTTACATTCAATAGGAAGGGGTTCAGGTAAAATACATGTCATAACCTTCCTCCAGACCCCTGAGATAACAGGGTATTGTGGGAAGGAGAAGCAATGACTTTGCAAAAAGACATTTTAACAAACATTTTGTATATTTAAACATCATTAAAAACATCAGTTGTTAAAGCATTATCAGTGGCTTGTTAATTTTCTTCACAAATCCATTTCTGCCAGGACTTTCTCCATTCCATATTTTGTAAACCAATTCCCACAAAGCATCATGAAGAGAGTCTTGCTGAACAGCCTGGTTGCTATATTATTTTTTTTGCTAGATAGGAAAGTTAGGGTATCCTTTAAGAGTGAGAAGACCTGCATTCAGTTCCCTGATGTAATTTGAAGCTCTCCTCTCACTCTGAAAAAATTAACTGGGCTCAGATCTTTAAATGTGCCTCAGACTACCAACTAACACTGATTTTAAGAAAATATTGACTCAAAAAATCAGATAAAATTAAAATGAAATTAAAGCTGCTGAAGCAAACAGAGTGGAATAACAACCAAATTAGAATGAACAAGGGCAAACACAAAAACAAACCTCAGGCAATTTTGCTTCCTGTGTTTAAAAAAAAATGGAGGGAAGTATTGTTCTTCTTTAAAAGAAGAAAGCAAGGATCAAGGATTAAAGGATTATATATATATTTTTAAGCTTTTTGCTGGCTCCTATTTTCTGCATTTTAGATGGACTTGTTTTTTGTTTAAATTTACTTCCTCACCTGCACTGCCGCAGTACAGTAGAAATCCAACACCAGGATCCCAAGGGCCCTGGGAGGGCTGGTGCTTGGCAAGGCCACCTGTCTCAGGTTTGCTGAAACTGTTGATTAGATACTTCTTACAGTGCAGCCACACTAACTCAAAACTGCACACAGACAAATGCACCACCTTCTGCAGAGTCCTGGCTTTTCTTCTGAACCACCTTCTCAGCACAGATCAGTAAGAAAGGAACAGAGGCAGAGGAGGGGAGGTGTCACAGTAACAGGGGATGCAGGGGAGAGGCTAAGATTAAAGAGAGATTTAGAAGTTACTTTTCAGGGAGTAATTCCTCTTATTGCATGATTCTTCCCCATCTCCCAGTATCTTTTACACACATAGTTTGTCTCTCACACACAATGACAAAATAATCCTTTGCATGAGAAAACTGATTAAAACCCATATCCACCAAAGCATGTTTGGCCGATAATGGTTTGATGACTGTAAATAGTCTCAACATATATTTTTCTCCACCTTCTCCTATTAATAATAATTATATTTACCTTGTTGGTAAATGAAGATGCCTTAAGTTCCCTGAGTGGTAAGGTCATATGAGCAAATGCTACAGCTTCGGTTCTCCACATCACATGTGTGTCTTTGAGGACTAGTTCAGTCATAATTCCTGACCTGATTCCTACACTCAAAGGCAAAGTCATACCACTGACAGTTACAAACCCAGGAACACACAATTCACCTAAACCATAGTACTAGCTCTATTACCATGTTAAACACCTTTTTTAATTTTTTAAGTATTAAGAGTGTCAATAACTTTAAAATATTATTTTTTTCCTGGTTATTTGTTCTAAAATACTTTCTTAACTGGTTAATTAAAAATAAATGAAAGGCAGGTTGTTTCCCAAGGCAGTGCTGTTGCTTGCAACAGAGCCAATTCTGTGTAGAAGAGCTGTGTAGAAGGCATGCAACAGGAACCTAGATCCTTTACTGTAGAGAAAGGTGGGGTTTTTTCAGATAAGTGATTGATATGAATTTCTGCTATTTTGTGCATTCTCAGTATTTTGGGGAGATGCGCAGTTTGCTCATGCCTTCACAATATGTCTAGCAGGTTCCATTTTCATTACTTTCTGCTGGGACTGAGCTGTTTGTCTGAGTTTTCCCAAGTTGTTACACCCTTGTAGGATGTCCAATGAGACCTTATGATGGAATAGCTCAGCTCTGGTAGCTCATTTCCAAACACCCCAGGGGAAAACACAGCAATAATGGAAACAGACCTTGGGGGAATGGCTTCTCAGAGAACACACCACACACAATGTGGGCATGAAACCAAAAAGCCTTTATTCAATGGGGGAGCCAACCTTTAAAGGGCTGACTCAGCTCTGGGCTTAGAAAGGCGCGGAACCTCAGGAGGGATTGGGTAAAACATGTGTCAGTAACTGTTAACATGTAATGAGAAGAAATCTGAGGGCTGTGCTCAACTGACAACCTGAGTAACAAAAGGGAAAACACCCATAACTGACCACTAAGGGCTTAGGGATTGGGGCTGGACAACCAGAAGAGATGGACACACTTCCGTTGGACTGCTGGTCGTGCTGGGGCTCCGGGAAGGGCTGCTATGGCTTGGATCTGTCGGTGAGCTCCGGACACTGCGGTTCTGGCGCACTGCTTGCACCGCTGCCCCCGCCACTGCCTGTGCCATCCACGCCACATTGTGCAGGTGCTGCAGCGCTCCCTGGCAGCAGCAGGGGGGCCACGGGGCTGTCACTGGGTGAGAGGGGGTGGTAGCACCCGGCCACAGCAGTGGCAGGAGTCAGGCTGCCCCGTAGCAGGGCACATGACCAGGCAGTACTAATCCAGCCTGGGAGAGATGACACCGGTCCCTCCCGGTGCCAAGGCTTGTCAGGAGAAACCGCAGGGAGACACATGGGGGGTGAAGCAACATGGGGGGGGTACAGAAACCGCAGGGTGGAAGGAAACCATGCAAATTCTTTCAGCATTTAAACTTTGTGAGCTTCAAATTCAATTCCCACTGATTCTGCTGCTTCTCCGTCCTCCTCCATCCATTGCCTGCAGCACTGTTCCCACTCTGCATATGACATTTGGTTCCCTACATAGCAATGTCAGTTTGCAACAGTTTTTCTTAGAGCAATGGATTTTCCCCACCATCTTTTTTCAAGCTGTTAATCAAAGGACAAAGTTATTCCCACTATAGTTGCAGGATAAAAAAAGTCAGACTGGAAACACACTGACTTCTCTGCCTAATTAAATGGCATGGATTGGGTCAACATCCCTCCTCACCTGATGACCCCTGGAGAGCTATCTCTTCTGACATCCTCCATGGGTGAATGGGTCACCACAAGACATAAGCTGCCCACCCTGATCCAATGATCTTCATGGCTCCAGTCATGCATTTTCTGTGCATCTTTTGCTCACACAGATGGACCAAGACAACACAAATATTGTACAGATTTAGGTGGCCATGCCACCCAAATGTGCTACTCACTTCTCTTCCTGTACCTCACTGATAAGGTTTTATTGGGAGATGCCTGCTGTCAGCTGCCTACAAAGCCAACATAAATCAGTTGCTAAGCTATGTCATACTTACAGCTATTATGTCAAATTGAACCCTGGTGTAAGCAGATGCATCTCACAGCCATGTCTGGCTGTGATCCACTGGGACTGGAAAAAAAACATTTGTTATACTCTCTGTGATCCTTTATACTTTTACCTTAGTAAAGACTGGAGTAGGTGTAAACCAGCACATTTTCATTGTTTTCAGTGGATCTATACTGACCTAATTCTTTTTCCTCTTTATCTCCCATCATACTTGTGTTTCTGCTGCTGTATCTCTTGCTTAGTTACCTTGTTCCTGCCTGTTATCAGGGTCAGACTACTTCTTGTAGAGGTTTTACATGTAAGGTGGACATAAGCATTACACTCGGGTGGAACTGAGCCCATTGAGTTCAGCCTCCCAGCTCCACCAGGGGTCTAGAGCTAATTGAGGAATGTAATAATGAGGACATATTGAGAGCAATTTTTTCCTGAGCACAGTTTCCTGATTTATTGTAATTAGTGGTACAGAGACATCTGGAGTTGGAAGTAACAACCAGGCTACTATTAAGGAACATGAATTTATCTAACCTTTCAGTGAACCCATTTGTACTCTTGACATTATTAAAAAGAAGAAATAAAAATATTTTGCTTGTGTCTGCCAGTACGATGTGCAGAAACCTTGCACATGGTGGGCATGGGCAGAGGGTTTCACTGCTTGTGCTTTTACGAAATGAAGCTTCAGGAGATTGCAAATAGCCCTAATATTTTGAGATGAGTTTCAGAAAGGAGAAATTAAAGAAGTTGAAAGGAATGAGGCTTTTTTTTTCCTTTTTCTCATGCTTTTGCATTTAATTTATTGGAAGTAGATAGAAGTTGTTGGTGCATAGGGCTATTGGTACAAATCTGATGGGAATGTCATTGCCCCTTCACCCTGCTGGAACTGCTGCCCTCAAGGTGCCTATCCATAAGACAGCTGTTTAAGTGTTTTTTGTATCTTTGTCCACCTGAAAAGATGCATAAAAAACCAAGTCTAGAATTCAACACAGCTTTTAGGTACTGCAATATTTCTCTTTCATCAGCAATAAGTAATAATGAATTATAAACCAGAAGGAACTATCTGTTAGACAAAGCTTCATTAAAGCTGATGAAAGGATCAGTGCATGCCAAATGTCTGCTGTTTTTCTAGTAGCAGCTGGCACCAGGTGTATTCTCAAATGCTACACATTAATCCAGGTCCTTTCTGAACCTAAGCTTCTTTCTCTTGCCCTACTGGTCATACAACAAGGATTAGATCAGCTCTTGCTTCTTGACCTGCACAGGAAAGTCTTTGGAAAATGACAGACATCAAAATGGTGTGATCTCACCAAGTAACATATTCCAGTCCTGCAATTATTTTATTTTTTTTTTAGTACGAGTTCTTTAAATTGTCTTCCTGTGAAGTCAGTTTATGGTTTTAATGGCTTCTTTTGATATTCAAATTTTTACAGAACATTCACTCCTTCTTGCTTGGTTAGAAAACTGAACTATTTCTTCCTCCACTTCAAGTCATGTGTACAGGGCTTTCTGGTTGCTCCCACACACATTTGCAAATCCCTGGGTGGTCAAACTTTATTTTGTTCCTTTTTCACATCAGCTAACCTTTGAAAATGATTTCCAAGGGCTATTTTGAATAGCAGGATCCCAGCTGGAGCTTTTTAAGGTCGTGACATAAGATTTATCTTTAACATACATTCTGATTTCCTTTGCTTTGCCTTTTCTGTGATAAGAATTTGCTTTTCTCTGGTGTTCTGCTTTGTATAACATTGTGCTTTTTGTGACCAAACACAATTTTCAAAGGCTTACAAGTAAATTATTGTAAGCAGTGCCTTGCTATTGTACATAGTTATTCATTGGTGAGAGAAGATGTATGCTAGCTGATAAAAATGAGAAAAGATAAAAGGAGTTGAACATCTAACCTGTTGACCTGTCTGATGGAGAAGGAAGTGGATTTCCTGCAAAACACTAAATGCTCACCATCACTGGATGCAAGTGAAGATGGTGAGCAGTCACTTTATAAGACTCAAGAGCCAAAAGGCTTTTTTCTGAGGATATGAGGGCTGGTAGGGAATGCCTTCTTTAAGTAAACGTTGATAACAGGGTGCTTTATTGCAATACATGGAATTGTTTGGGGGTGAGCCTGATACTATTGGTGTCAATGAAGGTTTAACTAAGTCGGTGAAGTGAGAGCCAGGCATTTAATTTCTGGAAATTATACTTGTTCAGGGATATAGACAAAACAGTACAAGATAAAATGGGCATTACCAAGCAAAAAAGCTGATCTTACCTAGCAACTTATATATCCAGTGGTGAGAAGGACTGATCTAGACATTTGTTTACAGCTGTTTCATTAAAACTTCCTCTCAGATGAAAGTAGCCTCCTGGAATGATTTTTCAACACTTATTTTCTTTTTACTTTTTTTTCATAGCACTTTTTATGGAGAGAAGACTTTGCAGCTTCTCTCAAGTCACCAAAGACACAGTAAGAACCTGTTTAGCACCACACAAACCTGCACCCACAGATGGGTGAAAGAGGCTGACAGCAATTCATGTGGATATTGAGTCATACTTGTCTGTGATTTTGTCTCATAACTACTTAGTAAAGATCAGAAGGATTATTGTGAAGTGATATGAATTAATCATGAAGCAAACCCCACAATTTCTAGTGGGGTCCAACTGGCATTGACTGGTCAATTACTTTGTGTTGACAAGCTATGATTAGACACTTATTTAAAGGTTAACCTATTTATTGAGCAATTCAGCTCCTAACTTTTACCTAAAAAAAAAAAAAAGCTTAATACTCATACGTTTGGCATTCCCATGAACCATGTCCATGTAGATCTGAGTGGTAACACGTATGGTTTGATTCACTATGAAAATAATATTACCTGCATATAAGGTGTGACCAACAGAAATAGTCATCAGAAAAAAAAAATCCGTCTAACTTACTTTTCTAAAAACACCCACTCTCTCCTTATAAATAAACTAATCATATCTGCATGCAATAAAAACTGATTAATTTCTGCTACTTCAACAGAGCTCTTTTAGTCTACAATAGCAAACCTTGAACACCTTTGACTACCAACCAACCTTTCTATATTAGGGAACATATCTTTGATAGTTACTGCATCAAACATTACAGTTCCACTCTGTGTCAAGCACAAAAAGTATCTGTTCAAGGAGACATATCAAAAAAAAAAAAAAAAAAGGGAGAACTCACAGAAAGCAATTCATCTAGCAAAACATGAGATGAACAGACTTTGAACATAAAGCCACAATGTATCACTGGAGACCTACAGGTTATCTATTCGCATCCTAATGAAACAGCAAACAGATTTTTTCAAAAATAGAATGTGTGCATGTGTGCTTTTGCATATGCACTGCCTTTGTGAAATCTCATGAGAAAAGGTAGTTATTTGTAGAAGAAAAATGATCTTGTAAGACCAGTCTGCCCATACATAGCTAATGAATTTCAGCTTCTTTCATAAAATTATGACATATAAGTATCATGAGTGTGCCCAATATGAAGCTTACTAAGAGAGATTCTAGGCAAGACCAGCACAACCTGCTCACTGCCCTTAGCAGCAAAAAAAATATCAACATCGAAGAAAGAAAGAAAGAAAAAACCAAACAAATATACCCAAACAAAAAAGCCCCAAATTAACAAAAAAGCGAAACCAGAAAAAAAATTGTATCAAAAGTCCTTGAGACACTGATGAAGGGAAGATCTAAATATCTTTGCTGCTGAAGTTTAATACCTTATGATATTTGGCTGTGGTCTTTGTCTCATACATGCTCTTTACCCTCTATGGATGAGACGCAGCAAAAGGGAATCGGTGCTGGCTGTTCCATTGACATCTTATGTCTAATGGCTGGGGAAGTCAGGTTTACACTGTGACTATGAATTGTGACAGCTGAAGGATCCTTCTCATCCTTTTTCAGTTCTAATATGGATGGCAACTTTCCAGTAAAACAGGCAAGATCAGTGTATGACTTTTTGTTTTGGAGGCTGAGCCTGTTTTTCACTTGATGTGGTCAAATAACAGCACAACAGAACCATTTTATTGCCAAAACCTATATTTTACATTCATAACCAGAGAGATACAGCATTTGAAGATTGTCACTTCTCATCGCACTAACAGTAGAAACCTCACAGCTCTTGCAGGGCTCTTCATGCTTTGTAGGATCAGAACCTAAATGCTTGTAGGTCAGTCCATCAATCACAGTTGATGAAAACTTCATTCACAAAACAACTCACAGATGCAAGGTCAAAGACCAAGATAGCAGAATATGACAGTTCAAAATAGAAATACTTTTTTTTTAGGGATTGACCTTATATTACAGCTCTTTTGTCTTCTGATGGTTAGTAAGATGCTACACATTCAATTCTACTATCTTACTTCACAAGTTTACTTCAGAATATTTTGACAAGATGCTTTAGTTGCTAGTAATCAGACAAAAATTTTTGTGCATCCTTGTAACTGGCAAAGGAAAGTTCTATAAGGATATTGAAAGTGGGTTTCTAGACTGATACATAAAATATGCATATTGGGAAAAAAATTACATTAGAAGTTACTGTACTTTCCTCCCTCTGCCCCCATGCTTTACAATCAAAGAGGAAAGAAAAGAAATTTAAGTCAGTCACACTCAGAAACAAAATACAACACGGTTCTTAATTTCTCATTAATAATGTGTCAGACGAACTGATTTATCAGGAAATCTGCCTTCCTGCAAGTAACATTACAAGAACACCTGTAGTTTTCTTTCTAACTGATTTAGCTATGGAACTCTGCCTCTGGTTCCTCTCCAGCAAGGAAAAAAAAAAAAAAAAGAATCTATGATTGCATTGAAATGCCTGTTAAAAGATCATTGCACCCTTAGAGGAAACATGAAGTAACCGGAGGTCCGTTTGTTGCTGTCCTTTGCTAGGCAGATGACTACAGGTCTTGTGACACATGAAACAATGGAATTCAGATTTGGTGTCTGCAATATCTGCTTGCATGGCAATTCACTTGCTGACATACTAATGAATGTGACCAATTCTTTGAAAGGATAGTTGCCAAAATGCCTGTGGTATTAATTGAATGGTATGTATGATTTTAAGCATCATACAGATGCTTAAAATATTGCAAGAAATGTGATGATCCTGCAGAGGAAGGCTTGGCTCTTCCTCACAGATCAGCCATTACATGGACCTGACTGTATTTTACTCTAAAATCCCCGGTTCACTTCATTTACAAAGGCCCCATTTTCTTCCCTGCACTGACAAAGGCAGGCACTGACACGCTTCCAGGCATTAGATGGGGTTTTAGAGACCTTCAGTCATCACTGAGATTCACACCAAAACTGTGAATATGAAGAGCTAAGCCAAAGACTGGATTTGTGACCAATTCTTGACTCTGTCACCAAACTGTAGCACAACCTAGAGCAATTCACTTGCTGCCCCTGCATCAGTTCACTCTCAGGGGAATAAAGATCATGATTCTGTGTTTACCCATCCTTTTCTAGCTCTCTAAGAGGGAAACTGAAATAAACTGGAAGGAATTCAGGCAGTCAGTTAAGCCAGTGGAGGTTTAACCTCCAAGTGGGTCATGACACCAATTGGTAGGTGACAGCAACATCTTTAGCTGCTGGGGCAGTGAAAAGGGAATGCATGAATACAGGCATCCAGTTCAGGAGAAGTGCTCTTAAACTCAGGAAATTACTGAAGTTAAAGTGTTTTCAATTCAGTCCATTTTTTCCATTGCAGTTCTACTGCGCTTTTGTTTTCACATGACGGTTTTGTTTGCCGCCTCTTAAGATTATATTATTTTGAACAGAAGTACTGTGAAAGTAGGTCCTCTTGAGCATGCATAGGGTGGAAATTAGTCATTAATCAACAGAATCCCCACAGAACCACTAACTTAATGCAGTAAAATGAATGATGGAAGGAAAAATAAATGCATCTGAATTAAACAAAGCATAAATATTATATCAACCAAAACAAAACATATGGACTATTCTTGTAAGAAAGGGATTTGATAAGTCCTTTTTAGATTTATTATTTGGATTATTAATACTGATGGGTTGGGGAGAAGCAGTGAGGAAATCAGTCTTCCATCCTGTGGTGTAGAAACCAAGTATCACATGGTCCAGAAATAGATGATGCAAATGCTGCTGTGTCTGGACTAACATTGTATCAAAGAGCCCATTTTCCTTTTCCTCCCTTGTCTTACCTAAATGGGAATCTCTGTGGAATTTTGCCACCACAAAAAAACATCTATGGGATCTGAAAGATGGATCCTTCTAAAAGGAAGTATATCCTGACAGATCTCTGTACAAAACTAACCTACTCAGTCAGAGTAAGAAAATAAGCTTGTGCTCTTGGAAAATGAGAATCAGTGCGTGAAGCTTGGCATGCCCTGTCTCTGGGGTACAAAGGCACTGCTCAGAGACCAGAGCCCCCATCCATCACACCTGGTGCAGCACCAGCACCTAAAAGCTGGCAAAAGCTCTCTGCTTCCTCACGGCCCTATCCTGCCGGGAACATCAAATCCTCGGTGCATTATGAAAAGAAATAACTTCTAGTAGTATGAGGACAGAAGTGGGAATTGCAGACTGAAAAACCTCAGGCTTTCAGTCAGGTCCCACTTATGCTTTTTATGGTTTATAGGTTGGGCCCAGGAAAATTAGCCTCAAATTAAAGTAGAGTACTCTGAGCTTCATTAGCTGTAAACAATCCACTGTTCATAAAGGGGTGAGAGACCAAGCTCACTAACAGCCCTCCTAGGAAGAAGTTACACTAAACCAGCAACTGGATATTAAAGGTATAAAACAGGTGGTACCACAATATAGGAGGGAAAAATCGGAGCTGCAGAGATGCAAATTCTCCCAACTTTTATTAAATATTCTGTAGCTTGCAGCTCATGAAAATCTTGGCCCCTAATGAGAGAACAGATTAGGATTTCAAAAAGCATTTAAAATCAGTCAAGTTGGGATCAAATACTATTTCTGACTAGATTTGAATGTAGGCTTTCCAACTGCTTGCTGAAGAAAGGAACATTTTGAGCATCAGTACATGCACCTTTTTCTTTTACAACAGGTTCCTCTAAGTCCTTTATTTTGGTTGTGTCTAAGATTTCCCACATGCTTTCTTCATCATACAAACAATTCAGTTTACACTTGCCTGGTAGAGTTAAAGAGATTGCCCCAAGAACAAGCTGATGTGTAAGCAAATAAAATTCAGACCAAAGAAACATGCTTGCATAAAGGGCAGCCCCTACCCCTGTGCCAAACAACAGGGAAATTGGCTCTAAGCTCTTTCTGATGCTTTATTGAAATGTGTTATTTTATTTTCACAGGGCTGCCCTCTGGTTTGTACAATGCTGTGCAAAGTCAACAGCTCTGTGTACTAGATTTTTGGCTAATCAAAAGCAGCAAGCATGCCAGAAATTTGTTTGCCCTATGCAAACAGTGTAACCTTGTATTGATTTCCTCAGCACATGTTAACATAAATCTGACATTAGCACTAGCTTAAATGCCACTCCTTTCATTGAGAGCACACTGATTTACAAGCTGTGTTAACGTAGGTTGTTTTCAGACAAACAACTCCTGGTCCTCTCTGAACAGTGGTGAGGCATCGTTTGCCCTTAACCATCAGATTCCTTAACTGAGTGCATCTTTTATTTGATTTCTCTTGTTTTGGAGCCTCCACCAGACTACTGGTCTGTTTTTTCTGTGTTCTGCTGTAACACATTACTGCTATGCCAGGCAGGAGAAAGACTCGATCTAATATTTTTCTCCCTTAGGATCCCAACAGGGGTGACTGCAAGGAATCATTCAGGAGACAAGCTGTCACTCCTTTAATTTATTAGATATCATATAACCACTCAACCCTCATTTAGGTACTTTAAAAACAACATGCCCCTGCTTCCCCAAATGAAAAACTCAACAGTTCATTTGACGTGTTTCCTCTCAAGTTAAAACCAGATTCCTGTCTTCTCTTCTATATGATTACAACAAACCTTTTTAAACAAACTATTTTAACTGTCTTGAGTAGGGGTTTTTGTGATTTTTAACAAGACTTCTCTTTTTAACCGTTCCTTTCAGGCAGAAAAGCATATACAATGTTACTATATGTTTTTTGCATGTTTCTATTTTTTAGAAACCAGTCTGGCACTAATTCCATTCTAGGTTCATGGGTACTTTACATTTCTACTTTAACAAGGGGGAAAAACCCCATACCCACAGCAACTGATTCTTCATCCCACCTGTAAAAATGTCCTATACACCATTGGCCTTCTCTGGCCTTGCTTTGTTCAAAGCTAATCCTGACCACCAGTCACATTCACAAACATATGATGTGTCAAAATGATAACACAAGGAAAATTCCAAGGGAAAATATGAGGTATGATGAACATCCCCACCCTGAAATACATGGGAACACTGTACCCAGATTGCCAGTGTACTCCATATCCTGCCTCCATGGTGTGGCTTTGACCCTAAACTGGGTACCTCTATACCTTGACAGGAACTGTTCATTCACAGGACATACTATTGACTTCCTTTCTAATGTCATTTTTGGTACATTATAGCTATTTTTTGCTTATATATGCTTGTTCCAACAGTTTTTCTTCCTTCTTTGAAAACAGAGAAATGACTTTGAGTATAGAATTAAAATAAAATAATTTTCTAAATGTAATCCAACAGAAATTAACAGCTATAAGAACATTTGAAAAAAGCAGAAGCAGAGGCAAGCACTATTAGAAAAGCAAGTAACAAATTAGAAACCTGAAGAGTCATAGCTGATATTATGACAAGGTGCCTCTTTAAAACCTATTAGAAATAAACAGATTCACAGTAGTAATTAGGGAATTGGCAGTTAAGTACAAGAAAAAGGAAGGAAGAGAGGAGGAGATATTCTTGAAAATATTGAAATTGCAAAGCTCTTTGCCTCCATTAGGTTAAATGCTACAATTTAAGCACTCTGAATGTCAGCTCATGTAACTGCACTGACTGAAGTCTCAAAGGCTCTTTTTTTCCTGCCTAGTCAGTAATAGCTAATAATCAGTCACAAACCCCCCAAAAATTCCTGTGGTTTGCAGAAAGGTACAGTTGTATTATTGGCTTCCACAAGGTGGCCTCTGCCAGTCACTTTACCCTGCAGTGACAGCTCTGCACAAGCTGTGTGTCTTGTAGGCTCAGTCTTATTTCTGCTTTTCACCCCAAACTCTTTCCCTCCCCTAAAGGACGGGGCAGCACATGAAAAAGACTTTAACATCATCAAAAGAAAGTGCCCTTCCAAAACCTATGCTGGCATATCCCATAGCTCCCATAGAAGCCATTCCTCGGATTATTTGAAAATGCTCAGACCCTACTCGTCATAATAATAGTAGTAATAACAATAAATAGCCTGGACTTTCAGGATAGATGACCTCACTTCTTTGTTTTACTTTCTTGTAACATCTTCAAAGTTCATTTCTCCAAACTGATTCTCCACAATTATCACATGCCAAGTATTGTCATAAGGCCATAAACAAATACATGTGGAAAAAGTATAGAAACACCCCTGATTTTTCTTTGCAAATATTTCCTTGAGCTATTCATGCTGAAAAGACAAGATGCCTCCCTTGTCTCATCTAGCAGTACAAGCAACCATTAATCATATTAATCTGTTGAGGCTCTATTCTTACAGTGAGGTTTTACTCTGATCATTTGTGGTACAAGTTCTTTGAAAGTCAGTGAGCTCTCTTCATGAACCACAGAGGAGCTTGCACAACAAATCCTCCCCTACTTTTTTTTTCCTTTCTTTTTTTTCAAGCACTTTTTATCTTAAGTGAAGCCAGAGTGGCCTTATCAAAGCTGAAATGCTGAAGTCAAGTGTCAGGCATTAACACAAATGTCAAGTGACTGCAAACTTCTGGATGAAGAGATATTTCAGTGATTGCAACGCTGGCCGCACATTCAGAAAGCCTGGTTAAATCTCATCTCTGGTGCACAGCTCCTGAGTGACCTTGAACAAGCTCTGAACTTCAGGATCCCAGCACTTACATAGTAACCGATTTTTCTTTACTCCTCTGTGTCCTCTCATCTCTTTGTCCTGTTTGCTTTTTCAGCACAGAAAGTATAGCTTATTATGTGTTTATAGCATTGTACACAGTGTGATTCAGTTTCTGTAGCAATATTCAGTTCGACTCTAATAGAATAAATGAAAAAGAGAGGACTTACACAGAGAAAAATGTTTCTAATTTAAACCCCCGTTCTTTATAAAAAAGTAACTGTTCGCAGAACAGTCACCAGTAGCTTTAGGTCTAGGGATGTTAAAATTGTCCTATTTTTGCTATCCGCTAGATAGAGACCTCAAATTCTTTTACTGGCAATATACAAATTTTACAAGGAAAAGAGATAGATACTATGACCTCCCCAGTCAGAGAGAAAAGCCTGTCCTTAAAAACTGCAATCTTCACATTTCTATTTCTGCAGTTTCCACAATGAACTTCATAAAAGGTTGATACTAGTTTAAAATAGAGAGTTCTTTCTGCAAAGCCGTATGCTTTATTCAAGGCACAAAATATCTTCCGGACAAAAACATGTTCTGCTGGAATAAACAAACACAGATCAGAGAAAAGACAAACTCAAAAGAACCCTCTGGGTTTCAGCAGATTGCAGCTTACAAGTGACCACGTATTTTCTCCCCCATGCAGTCTCTTTTTGGCCATCAATTGCGTGTTTTCTTCTTTTAACCTCACGCCTCAAAAGCTGCAAATCTACTGTAGTATTTTTATACACTAACACAGAGGACTCCTTATGAACTAGCTTTGTGTGCCTAAATTAATCTCTGGCATTCATGGATGAATTTGGAGGCATCAATTTTCCCTGCAGGCAGCTGTTGTGTGGCAGTTCAGAAGGGGGACAACAGCTGGTAACAGATTATAAATTGGGGTGTCAGAGCTACAATGAGGCTGAAGGATTGTTTAAATGTACAAAATATTGCCCTGGCCTTTATGGAATGAGAAGAAAAATCCAGAAGTCAGAGTTATGAGCTACTGCACAGGACTGGACAGATCTAGAAATGTAATTCTACATTTTTTTAGATAGAAAAAGCTACATCATGTGCCATTAGCATGTATGAGGAAGCAAAACTGAGACAGAAGACATGAGGATAAAGCAGAGGGTGCATGTCATCTAACAAGACTGTGAAGAAAAATGTTAAATGTTTTATCAAAATAGAACGCAAAGGAGCTAAGTCACAATTGTCATCTCACAAAGCCAACTTAGGAGGAAGGCAAAGAAGTAGGTTAGGATGAATTTCACATGGCTTCCAGTTTTGTTAACACTTTCCTCAGGATAATGAGAGAAGTTTTCTGAAGATTGTTTTTCTCTCTCAGGAGGACTTGGGTAAGTAGGTTAAACTCAGCCTGGCAGAATGAATTCCTTGTCAAGCGAAGTCTGAAATGCTGAGCACTGACATGGTTCTCCTGTCTCAGTTCCAATTTTTCTGTGTTTTTCCTGTGTCTCTCCACCATTGTTCCACCAAACCTGGAAAATCCTAACAGAGAGCAGGCTTTGCCAAATGGGCAAATAGCCCAGAACAGCATATATCCTCAATAACTACTATGACAAACAAATTTCTTGAAACTACCTTTCAGGGTGAGTTTTTAGAACAGAGTTTGTTACAAGATGGACTGAAACAAGTGAGTAGCTTCTGTTCTCTACTAGTTCATGTTCTGAACCTTTAGTCAACATTTTCATTTTTGTGAGAAAAGAGTGCAAAATTAAGAATAACTACCTGGAAACTTGCTCAATTTTAAATTAATAATAAAAGGAAATTCAAGAGCTTTCCAGTCCAGACTATCTTTTATTTCTTCCTTATGTTTTCTAAAGGAAGCAAAAGCAAACATTAATATATCAATTCAGTTGTCTACACACTGGCAGATATAGTGCTACTGCAGACCTTGTGAGGTGCTCAGGCGAGACTAACAGGTATGGTACATGATCTAGATAGGAATCATCCCCTTTTGCAATGTTCACTGGACCCTGGTTATGCCACTGTCTCTGTATTTATGCTCTGGAAACTGAATTGGTGCCTAATTATCATGGTTGTGTGGAAAACAGCAGAGACAAAAAGTGCCATAATAAATCCAAAATCCTGATACAAGGTTATAGGAAAAAAACAAAGACTGTTTAGAACTTTTAATCTAATTTTTAAAGCTGCCTGAAATGTGGTTCTGTAACAGTGAGGGATTTTTGTGACTGAAAATCTCATTAATCTGGTCTCCAATCTCTATTTACATCCCTCACATGAACAATTAGGAACCTGCATAGTTCTTAGTACAAACCCACACCATAATTTTAATGGAACAGGACTAGAGTCCTCTCCTTTTTCAGCTCCATTTACTATTGCTGTCTGAATCCAAAGATTAAGAAAAAAAAAGGGACTGACAGCAAAAAACCCCAAATCAAATCAAAACAAAGAACCAAAAGAACATTGAAGAACAAAGATCGTATAAACTCTATGTCTTGAAGAAAGATGAGTGCTTTTATATTATCACTTTACCAGAAGTTTTTATTCAAATATTGATAGAGGCAGTGAAGAGTTATCCAGTGACTGAACTGCTCTTTGACTTAGATTGTAGGTGTCAAAACACTACATGAAAGATACGTGATCAGAAAGCCAGGTTTGCAACATATATTCAGAAGTGTCCAGAACAAAAACCACAATGAGAATATTTGGCACCCATTGATGGCCACAGACCACACCATTCTGCAGACACTCATAGAAAATTCAAATTAAAATCACATTTTTGACTCCAGCAGAAATCACTAGTTGAAGGAGACACTAACCTTAACATGAACCAGGCTTAAAAGGAAATTCAAAGTCTTTGCTCTTTGAAAAGAAAAAAAAAAAAGCATGACTGAAACTTACATTATCTTAGCCTGCAAAGTTATTGAAGTAGAAGCATGAACTATAATAGCACTGGGATGCATTATTTATTACACAAATTTATTGACCATAAACTTTGGAAATGTTTTATTATTATACAGAAGTGCCAAGCATCAATCACTTTCTCATGAAACAGCAAGGAAAAAAGATTGACCTGTCTGGCATTTATGAAACAGTTCAGGATCTATTTGCATATGTCCCAGAATCCTATGGCCACAAAATGCCCGAAAACGGGGAAGTTTGTCCGTAGAATCTGATATGGATGTTGGCTCTTAGTGGTTTTCTTAAAATCAAGAAAAATCAGAATACCAATTCAAAGAAATTTTAACAAGTGAATTTGATAATAAATTCCCATTGAATTTGTAATTGGCAGTGATCTTCCCCCCCAGAATGCAAGCAACCCGTTTAGCTCATTCACAGCCCAGAGCTGCCTTCAGGATAGGGCATCAGGATAACAATACTTCTGGAGGTGGCCTTCCCACTGACTGAAATTCAAGCTGTTTAGTCATCGAGATCTGCTCCTTGGAGGGCTGGGTTTTCCAAGCACCATGGTTGATTTGAACACTCAGCTTAGGTGGCTTTTAAGGAGAGGTGGCTACATGCTGTCTCTCTGAAAGTCCCCCTCTCTGGCTATGTAGGACAGACCTGGAGCTCTGCACAGACACTCAGAT
>JAOXXN010000102.1:25202009-25244405 GCA_026770055.1 Myrmophylax atrothorax | reverse complement strand
ATATATTTCACGTGCAGCCATTCTACTTCACCTGAAAACTGAATTTCATTTTTCAGTCAAGCACATGTTTACATTCAGTGATACAGTCTTGGATACCACCATCAACCAGCAGGCTTCTAATGGGTCTCACAAAGGGGTTCCTCACACAGCCAAAGAACCAATTGTAAAGAAATAGAGTCCAGCAAAGCAAGGCTGGGTAAGCCAACAGTATCTGTAAACCAGAGCACACCAGTGGTGATTCAGGTGCCATGCTGAAGCAGTTCTACTATTTATGATGATTTGCTCATACGTCCTTGACGCTTAGAAACATCAAAGGAACATAAAGATAATATTACACTTGGAGGTCTTGAGGTGATCTGTCTGCAAGGACACTGGCATCACACCAACAAGAAATCAGCACAAGAGAATAAGGCATGGAATCAAGCTCCTTGCAGGTTTCATTCCAATGTTAGTATAGTCAAAGAGTGACATCCCTCATGTGCCCCTCTCAAGCAGTAGCATTAAGGGTGAGCTTTGAGCAATGGAGCTGATGCTGGTTATGGAACCATTCTCCAGACCTGAATTACGACAGGCTGTCAGCACCTTTCATCAACATGAATCATATTGCTTAGCTAATGGACCCTGGAAAGGATCTACTATTTTTCAATATTTTTCCCATTATTGTAAATAGATGAGATTCTGCTCCAGGTCACATAGGAAAGATGAAAAATTAGGAGGAAGAGACATGAATAAGTGAAGAGAATGTGAAGAAAGAATGTGATTGCTCTTATTTCTTTCCCTCAGCAAGGCATTTTCTTCTCTTTGACAAAACCAGCAGATGCCGTGAGAAGAAGCCAGCTGACATTATCTGGTGTGCAAGATGGGAAAAGCATTCAAAAGAAGCAATACTTGCAGGAAAAACTTCATTTTACTGCTTTCATTATTGTATAAGCATTCATTTTTTCCCAAGCTTAAATATCTGAAGTATTATTATAAATAGAAAATAAAATATTAGAATTAGAAAATAAAGTCATTCTCAAGGGCAGACAACTAAATAATATTGTCTAAGCATCTGTGGTTCTGAATCTCTTTTTAAAAGAAAAACAAAATCTTGCCTAGTGTTACAAATTTTAAATCTAAGAGTAAAAAAAAGGTTAAATTTTTACACAGTGTTACTCAGAGTTTATCAAGGCAGCTCATATAGCTGTAAACAAGAGTTCTTCGGAAGACAAAAAAGGGCACCTGCATAAGCTGTCTGGGTTCTTCTGAAAAATAACCTCTGTGAATCCTAAGAAATTAACATAACCCACATTCTCCAAAGCTCTGTTTCTTAATACTACTTTTAATCCAAGTTTTAGCAATCCATCTGTGCATTTGAAACAGTTACTGAATTTATCACTATTTAAGCCTATGTAAACACATACAAAGCCAAGGCAGAGCTTGAAAACAGAGACTCTTGACAGAGGCAGTCTGCCACCATTTGCAGGCTTAGATGAATGTGGTGGATCTTCTCTCAAATTAGTTCCACCTTTTTCTTCTGATAGAAACAGGTTTCAGCTTTCAGTGTTTCACAGTTGACATGCTATGTTTATATTGTATATGCATATGTTTTTGCTATTCATTTGGTAAAGAAAACCAAAGCAAATCTGTGTTCAGTTGAGCTGGCAAAATGCCAACTGCCCAATACAGAGTCAAAGCTTTCCTCCCCCTGCCAAGAATAGGGAATAAAAAACAAACTGGACACTCAAATTCGAACTTCACTAGTTACAGATTTACACAAAAAAGGAAAATTAAAAGTAGGCTACAATATAACACACACTTATCCAAGTTAGATATAAGAACAATCCTCTACCTCCCACTGAAAACAGATCCCATCCCATCACTCTGAATCCCTAAAGCACCCCAAAAGGCATCCAGCAAGAAACAGAGAGAATAACAATAAAATGTTTACTTCCTTGAGCTAAAACAAAACGTGAAGTAGCGGCAGGCAGTAGCCAAGGCTCACTTCAGCAGGACAGCAGCAGCGTGTCTTGTCTCTACCTCAACTGTGATCAGAAAGACTAAACTCCTCCTACTCTACTGTATTTATATCCCAGTTTGCATTGTCTGGTATGAAATACTTATTCGGTTGCTTAAGTCAGGCGACACCTGTCCCTCTTAATTTATGTAACACTATCAGGGCCTACTAAAATTAAGGCCTACATCTAGGCCTAACCAAAACTAAGGCTTAAACTACTACAAAATCTAAGAACAGATGAACTCCCAGCAGTTTGCAAACCTGACAGGAAACTCTGCGAGAAATTCAAAGTATCCTTGTTCTTGGAATTTAACTTGAATATTTAAAGGAAGGAGACAGATTGGTAACTCTACCTCCATAATATTGCCACATATATTATCTTTATTCCCTTCCCGCATTTTATTGATGGTGTGTGTTTTGGGTTTTGTGGTTTGTTGTTTTTTTCCACTGAGCTGGTTAGATAGATGTTTGAACACAAGAGAAATTATAACCTTGTAACTACCATAGTCATGACTGCATGATTGAATCCTCAGGGCACCATTTAATATTCAGATACACAAAAATACATTTAAATAATGTTAGGGTTGGGCTGTACCACGAACCAACAGATGCTGGGCAATTCAAAGTTAAGGATGACATTTCATTACCACTGTTCTTAACAAGGAGAAGGAAAAGCATGCAAATTAAGGATATAATTTCAGCTTTCAAACAAATTCTTCAGGATTTATTGGTATGTTACAATGGTAATGGTATTTTAAGCACATTTTTTCCTGTATGTTAATGGCCAGAAATTGTCTCTGTATTCAAGCAACACTAAGTTTAAAAAAACTGAAAGAAAAGTAAGTTATAAAATTGAAGAGTCAAATTTCCAGGGACTGCTAAATAAATCACTGTAAAAATCCTACCATATTTTTGGGAAGGGAGTCGGAAAGAGGATATAATGTGAACTTCCAGCATCATACCAAACACAAACACAAAACATAATGCTTGGCAAAAACTGAAAAAGAATAGTGCTGAACTATTACCCACACATGGAACATGAAACATTGTGGAATTAATTCACCTGGCATAGATAGTTCTGTCTAAAGCCTTGTTTTATAATTCTTTGTGATGTAAATACGCTAACAGCAGGAAGAGTCAGAAGCATCAAACTTCTATACCCATAGTTAGTTCAGAGACAACAGTGAGTCTTGGTGATACTTACTCCAAAACACAGAATTGAAGAAACAGTTACTTTGTCATGTCCAGAGACTAATTCTATATCTGAAAATAATAAGATTTGATATAAGTGATACAATAAACAAGAAGCTAAGTGCTACAAAGTACTGAACATCTCTGCTATGGGGCTATAACTGTGGAAATTTTTGATGTGACCAGTTCTTTGCTTTTTGCAAGTCATTCTAGGTATGGAATTAATTAACCAGTGAGACGCCCATGTGACACTCTCAAATATTTTTTAAAGGAAAGAAAAGTGAGGTCATTTTCCAGTCATAATTGATCCTATTTAGAAAAGAAAAATGACTTAAAGAAAAAACTACTTGAAAAAATTGGAACATTTATAACTAAAAACTCAGATTTTCAGGCTTTTCATTAGTTGAGTCCCACCCATGACACAGGATTACATGTATAAACTTAAAAAAAATACAATGAGAGAAAAATAAGAAGCATGAACTTCTGTGAATCTGAATCAAAGAGAGAGACAAAAAGAGCTGAATAAAGAAAGAAAAAGTTCTAGTTGAGTAAAGACCAAAGGGACAGTACCATGAATATAGGATTGCATAGTATAAAAAAAAAATCTTCAAAGCAACTGAAGCTTAAAAATTCAAAGAAAGTATTTGAAAGCAAATACCACTGTGTAAAAAACTATCTGTGAGGTACAGGTATGGCTGAAACATACCTGTCAAGACAAACAATTCAGCTGTGTAAGAATTTTTTACAAGTCCAAAATACATTTTCCTGAATTCATGTCTTTTTTTTCCAATGCCTTGTTTAAAGAAATCATACTACACAAGATATTTAAATACTATCTGTCTTTAATGCTGTAAAAAAAAAAAATTGTCTCACAAGGAAAGATTTAGGCTTTAATGTTAATTTGTGTACTTCAAGCAGTTACTTATTTCACCCCACAACAAACTCAGTCAGAGGTGTGGATATTCTGGCAAAACATGCTCAGAACCAACAAAGCACCATGAAGTGAAAAGCAAGAAACAAAACCCTCAAACAAAAACACCAACAAAACCCAACCAACCAAACAGAAACAAAACTAAAAAAAAAAAAAGAAACATAAAATAGAATAGAATACCTACTATGTAGAAGCAGGCAAATGAGAACAGGTCACTGTGATACAGCTAAAAAAACCCCAAACTAAAACAAAATCCCCCAAGAAACAAACAAAAAACCCCAAAAGAACCAAAACAAAACTTTAAAAACACCACACCTGTAAGTCTTTATCAATTGAAAAGCAGCTTCATTCCAGCATGCAGCAGGCAGTAGAGGGCAAAAAAAAAGTTTCAGAAGAACACCAATGTATGTGGATTATCTTTCCAGAAAAGTTAGTGTTCCTGCCTTGCTATATTGGTTCAGAAATGATGTGTAACAAAAATATTTAAAGTTTTTAGCTGTGACAAATTTCTTCAAGTTCTTACGAATTTTTTTTTTTGAAAGAAGTATACATTTTTTTAGTTTCACTGAATTCTCCTAATGAATCACTCTGAATCAGCAAGTGAAAAGGATGAGTGAAGACAGCCTAGGTTTCCTTGATTCTGGAGGATATGAGCATTGCACTGTAGGTTAGCATATGAAATAATTATCTCATTAGTCACAGAGAAAATTATTCATCAAACAATCCAGACTCAATCCTTCTAAAATCTCCCTAAATGAAATATAATTACAACCTACCAACACTTTATTATTTTTATTCCATGAAGTTTAACATATAACTTGCTTTTCTTCTTTTCCTTTTTTTAAATATATGCTCCTCAATATTTTTCCTTCTACCACTTTCAACTCCAAATTGTGCTATATGAATGAGCCCCAGAGCCACTTTTTCCTCTCTTCTCTTGCATTTAATATTCTTTAGATTTACAACATTTGAAATCAATAGAGTTACAATCTGAGCCAAAACAATACAAAAATACATCATCACTTGATTCAAAAAAATAAAGATGCATCTTTGCCTTGCCTTTAACCAAGTAAAGGCAGCTGAACAGATATATAAATGGAGGAAACAAAAAGAAAACTATTGAATTTCAGAATTTTTTCTGCTGTCCTCAATAGCAGAAACTGTGGGAGAAGTGCAAAAATTAAACAAGTTAACATTTTAAATTATAGCAAAAATTAGAATCAGAAAAATCATAGGGAAAAACCACTAATGAGACTTGTTTGTGTGAATTTCCTAAACCCTTATCTGCAAATTGACTGCAGAAAGGTAAACAGCACTGAAACATCTATTTGCAACTGTTTCTTACACCCAAATATTTCCCTTCTCCCTGTGGGTCATCTGCTCCTGTAGCTGAATTTCAAAATTTGCAGTTAAAAGGGAAGGGGACAAAGGCAGTCCCTCAGACTGAGCCCACACATTGCAAAATCCATAAACTGCAAGTACTTCATCTGGAGGAATTTCACAGGATTGGTTTACAGGCAAAAAACCTGCTGCAGGAGCCCAGCAACCGCCAGGAAGGTGCCAGTAGAATCTGCCCTTTGGGCAAGGGAAGGTTTTCCACTCTGTAGCCCTTTCTCACAGAGGCAGCACACCGTCCAAGAGATGCTTCCAGCCTGCCAGCACTTTCCCGGTCTCCCTGATACCCTCAAGCTGACAGAGGGTGTTTTCTCACCCTGAAGCAATTTACTGACACATTCGTGGGGACTGCTATGGATTTTGTTTTGTTTATCATCTTGCTAATGAAGTGTTTGTTTGTGTGTGTGCAAGTGCTCCGGGAAGAAACCTCCAATTTATCATGCTTGTGTTGACATTGCTTCATCTGCAGCCTAAACACAAGCAGAGACTGCACAGAAATCTTATGGGTGGTTAAGTGTTTAATTCCATATCTAGCACATCAATAACAGCCAGTGAAAAAAACCATGGTTTAGGTGACACATATCTCTCCAAATCACCAGTTGATTAGGGCAGCTGCATGACAGTCAAAACAGTGCTCTTAGTCCTATAGCTTGGTGAAGAGTATACAGAAAAATAGAAAATATTCCAGTAACTTATACAGCATAGAGCAGATTTTCGTTAAAAGTCTCTTTTAAAGGGGCAGATTATTCAACATATATACTTGCAGCAAACTCAAGCCTGCCAGAAAATTTGCCCCCATGTAGGAGAAGGAGGCAATGTATTGATGAACAGAACTGCTGCTGCCATCCAGGAGAAATAAAGTGCAAAGAAATAGGAAAAAGAAATCAATTTCCCTTATCGCTCTCCAGCTGCACATTGTTTTTCTCTCTGTCATGCTTATATAGGCAAATCATTGTATTATCTTGCCTCTTGTGAACAGGTCCATTGAAGCATTTATGAAATAGAGGATGTATATGGCTCGTCAAAGGTTATGACCCACCAATAAATCTTTATACCTCTCTGAAGGAGTCCCTGCTGTGCTCCTCTTGTGTAGATCTGCTCCAGAACACACAGGGTTCAAGTCAGCCCTCTATTATCTGGAAGATTTTTCTCTTTCCATTAGAATTCATTCACGGACAGAGAAGACTTTCAAAATGGTTGACAAGCCTCTGACAACTAAGATACAATCCTTTTTATGGTACTTGTAGAAGGTCCACAAACTTTATGGCCCCTGTGTAAAGGATATCCAGATGTTAGTCTGACCACTAGCCAATGTAACACCTACCAGCTTTAAAAAGAATGTGTTTACCCGTGAGTGCTACCAGCTGAAAGGAAAAGAAACAACCCACAGTGAAGGAGTTTTACATTTACATTAAGAGGTGGAGCCCAGAGGTTCTGGTACCCTGAGTTCTCTGGAGGGAGGGGTGTGTGTGTGGGGGGGGGATGTAAGTCTGTGTGTGTGTGAATTTTGGAGTAAAGTGACTTGGAGGCAGTCATTCCTCAAAGATTACTTTCCCTTCTCTGCCAGAGCTCAAAGAGATGTTCTGGCAGAAAGATGGACCATTGATTTTAGAAATGTCCTCCAAATCACCCTAGGTACACTGGACAAAAGTCAGCAGCCTCTTTCTGGTGTTGGCTTTTAAGAAATTCCACCCTTTAACATGTCTTCCTTCACTTTGTATTTGGTCCAGGGGAAGCTGGTTAGGAAAGACCCAGGTTTGAAACCTGCCTTCCATGACCACTAATATCAGTGGCAAGAACTGCTCTGTGTTTGAGAAGGAGCACGAGGTTGAATCTTGCATCATCTCTTCATCAACATGCCAGAGCCGTTGGGATTTCCAGGAGTGTGCTGTCCTTTCCACCCCATCCTGAGAGCTCAGCAGTCTCCCATAAGTCTCTTTTTCTGGTTCTCATCTGAGAAGAATGATTTTTTTTTTGGTCAGCCCCTATTCTTCAACACAGAAGCAAAGTGATATGGATGCAATGGGGCATTATCCCACACCTCAGTAGCAGTTGCTGCTTCACCTGGGCTTCTCCATTCCCTACCTGCTTCTTCCATAGCAGTAGATGGGTATCACCACGGCATACACTGACCAAAGAGCTTGTGCACTCTCCTACCCCCACTCTGCAAGTTCTTCCAAGTATTGGCATTTTACATCTCTTTGCCCAGTAAGCCACAAAGAGAAAAAGAATATTTTTAGGGAGCCATTTTTATAATAAAAAGCATCTTATTTTACAGCTGATAGTGAGGGTCTTGCCACCAAAACCAGACTTCATACATGGTAAGGAGGCCCAAGCAACTTCAGAGAAGCCTTGAGAGCTTGCTGTAGCTCGGGATCTTTCCACATCTCCTACCCCAGCCCCCAGATCTCAGTCACATGCCTTGGGATTTGGGGTTGGAAGGTGCCAGGAGAATGTCAGTCATCATTAGGATAATTATCACACTTAGACATTATGCACTATTTATTCCAAATATTTATTCATTATTGTGTCCCAGATTAATATAAGCTACTTGAAGCAAATCTACTTCTTATGGAAGTATTAGTTAGAGAAATTCTGAAGTAGAAAAAAAGCAGGCAACCAACCAAAAAAATAAACCTTGTCAAGCTCCTTCAAGGAGTGACAGAGAGAGAGGAAAATGAGAGAGAAGAAAGTTTTAATAAGATGATTGATCCTAAAGCTGTCAGCTTGTATTATTGACAGTAAGCAAGCCTCTTCTGGGAGCACAGATGTTGATCTAATATATTTGATCCATGATCTAATTTAGTGTGTTAGATGTCCTCTTGGTAGAGAGTAAGTTTTCTTCCAGTTCTTTGGGGAACAAAAAGGAGGAAAAAAAATCATAGTTTCAAAAGCTGTGTGCTTAAGATTTTTAAGTGAGTAAGTTTACATATTATCTAAGGTAAACTGGATCAGCTTTGTTGGAACTAATAGCATTGTTCTGGTTTTTGTCTGTCAAAATCCAGTTTAGTAGCAGTAGCCCAGAAAGTGTTATTGCAATTTACAAAACCTTCACCTTAACTTTGCTACAAGTTATTCTTAATATGATTTATTATTTTTATGATTAACACTACAATGACAGCAAAGGACTGGGACAGAGCCATCCCATGTGCTGCACAGACATGTAAAATAGCAGAAGGTAGATGATGTGCACTTCGACCAAGAGGCAAATACTAGAATTATCAGGAACAGGCCACTGGTGTAAGCTAAAATGAAGGCAAAAGAAACTTAGAGATTTTCTCAGCCTCATAGCTTCATCAATAGTGCAGTTAGCTGAGCTCTCTGAACTTTTGTGAGCTGATATGTGGTAGCTTTATTATAAAATATAAAAAAATACTTTTTCCTCTGTGTGTGTACATTTCTAGAGAAAATTTTGCAAAATAATAAATAACCAAAACATACAGATCTGTGAAGATGTTGGAATGCCAAGTCCCTAAACTCGCTGCTTAATTCTGCCATACTTTTCTTCTCTACTTTCCTGTTATTGCATTTGTCTGTAATGTCTCTTCTAATATTTACATTAGAGGTCCTCAGGAAAAGAGGTAACAGCTCTATTTTGTGTTTGATTTCACCTGGACCTAGGAAATAATGTACAAAATTCAAGTATAATACTAATCATACTAATCATACTACTACTACTATTTAAAACTGTATTTAAAAACTAAAAGTTTAGTTTATTTTGCCATATTTCTTTTTATAACTGTTTTGAGTCTTTAAACTTTTAAAAAATCAGAAGTGATCAGAAAGAGTGGAGTAAGAAAAATTGATTTATATTTCCATATGATTCCTCAGAATAAAGACCAACTTTGATCTGCTTTTGCTCTTCCACTTTCTTTCTTCAGTCTCAACTTTTCATCTAAAAAGAGAACGTGTCTGTATTTGGCAGTCCTTCCACACCACCGGATAGAAAATATGGGATTTTTGTCTTTCAGAACCATTTCCTGGACATCTAACCATAATGTGTCACTTCCATTAGAAATCAAAACCCATAAAGGTCCAGTCCTGCAGCAAGGCACTGCAGGAGATGAAGGCACTCAGATAAAGCAAAATTGCTGTGCTCCTGTCCTTCCACTGAAAGCTTCTCTGATCCATAGATATGGAGCAGCAGCTGGGCAACATCAGCCTAACTGTGCATTGACCACAGCATCCTGCCCCAACAGCAAGCATCAAGGGCCAAATATAGTGTCAACACAAACCTATTGTGCTATTTCCTTGGAATCCTCTCACAAATTACAGTGACCTTCAGGCAAGGTAATTTTGAAACAAGAGTGATCTCAACAGCTGAGTATCACTAGTAATCTGTGTGGATCTTGATATGTGACAAGGAAGAAAGAAAAAATGCTTATGTTGTCATTACATAAATAACTCAGAAGCTTCCTTCTGACAGTCCATGGAGGAGGAGGTGAGCAGCAGGTTAATTGCATTCTGATGGGAGATTTTTTTTAAGGTCCTTCTCTCTGTTTCTCTCCTTCCTTAATTTTGTCACAACATTTTTAGTGTTAGTTTAATGCAAACAGTATTTAAATAATGAGTATTTATATTCTTTCTGGCATAGTTCCCATAATAGTGAAAGACAAGCAATCAGCAATCTACTAGCCAGCCAGAGGCAGAAGGGGCAGTGAGAGAAGAGAGTTTCTGTTTTACAGCAAATGTAACCTAGAAACTTCTTCAAGGGGTTTAAAGGAGAGCCAGACCAGCACTTGCCTGTAAATGACCAGTGTGTTCATCACAGCAAGTCTGAGAAAAGTTTCTTTGAGATGCAAGTGCTGTTGTATGGAAAAAGTACAGCTGTGCAGAACAACACAACAATTTTTTGGCACTAAGAAGGGGCAGGACAGTCTACAGGCAAAGCTGAGGAGTACAAACTGATTGCTGATGGAAAGCTGATGTAGAGTTGTGCTGAAGAGCTATGTGAAGTAACTAACATGAATAACTTACTGTGCCTACTGAGTTCTGAATCAGTTCTACACAGTCTGGAGCACCGGGGTGGTCACTGTACAATATCTGTAGGCACGACAGGTTATTGGCAGTTTAGCATAACATGTTGGGAATTTTGCAAATGTACAGAATCTAATTCTTAAAATAATGTCATCTTAAACTAGAGATCAGAACATGCTCCAGAAGAATCAAACATAATGATCTAATGACCATTGACTGTAATTTAAGGTGATCAGTGGTAAGACCAAATCAAATGGTATAAAATGGGTGTAAATATCAGACCAATTTCAGTAGTTCTTTAATGGTATAAAACATGCCATTCTAATGAATGTAGAGATGACAATGTAATATATCTTGATTCTTATGCCCCAAAATGAGACTTCCAGGCTTTCAGGCTTACATTGAGTTTTTCTGTATCTAACTTTCTCAGTTTATTGAAGATGTTAAGTCAGCAAATACACTGTAATATGTCCCTTGCTATGTGTTAATTCTTCTGAAAAATCCATTCAGTTCTCCTTTAAGATTTTGAGATTGTCCTACAGGAACCTGTCTGCAGTGAAAAGCATTGCTATTCAAAAGGAAAACACAGCATGTCTCTCTGATAAATATCAGAAAAGTCCCTTGGTAACAGTGATGTACTTTATTTATTAATTTATCACATGAATGCATTCAAAAGCATTCATATCATAAAACAAAGCATGGCAACAATCTATGGATATTCCACTTGCTGGGCCATTCCTCCCACCACTTGGGTCCAATGCCATGTAAGCCACCATTTCCAAATGTCTATTTCAGTTCATCCCTCAAAAATTCAAGCCCTTGTAGCAGGTAAGGTCTGCCCATGTAACTCCATGCTCCACATCTTCACAAAATTTTTATTTCAGCTGTCAGCTCAATGGCAAACTTCTCATTGAAATGTCATTTCACACATTGCTAAGTTTTCTCCTCTCCCCCGCCCTTTCCCTTTCACTAGAAGAGTTGTTTTGAATCTAGATCTGATCTATATGACAAAAGGGTAACAAGACCTAACTAGAGTTTCATTTCATCAGCTGCAGCAGGGACTTTCAGGTAGACAACTGCTGGATCTTATCTGATACTCAGATTGTTTCCTGAACAATGCAGGCACCTGCTTCTTCTCTCACACATTTTCAACAGCAGATGTAGCTCTGGGCAGTCACTCACAAGTTTGGGCTCAACCAGACCTTCTATTTCAGGGAAACTGCTGAATCAAAATAAGCAGGAGCTGTAGAAAAAAAGTAATTGGCTAAGAATCAGAGAGCTGGAAAACCCTGGAATAATTCTGTATAGAATCTGTTCGATTTTAGATAAACTCTTAGGTGAACCTCTCTTTTGACTGACTAGAGAAGGGACACTGGTACACAGATTCTTAACCCTGTCTTAAATGTCTAAGTTTAGGGTGGATTAGTTTGGGATTAAGCAACCCAGATTTTTGAAGCAGATGCCTTAATGGATCACTGAGGGTTGTGAATGATAGTTCTGGAACAACCTCAAGTAGACTTAGGAGTTTTTCTTCTGTTAGTGGTGCTGTCATTGAAATACCCATACATTTTTCACTCTGGTGGTTTCTGAAGCCCTCAGAGATCTAACAATTCCAAGCAGCATTGCCTGTTTGTTCTGCACAAACAGAAACACTCTTAAAACAGCAGTTGAGACCTGGTGGAGTTCCCTAGATGCTTATGTTTAGGCACCTTAATTATGCTCAAATTGCACAGAGAATCAGTTTGTCACAATACTATTTATCTGATCATGTTGCAGCATCCTGATGTGAGAGTGCCTTTTCAAGGGTCTTTCTTGCACAGGCTAAATGAGAGCTCAGCACCTAAAAGCAGGCCACATGCTGTACCTGGTCAGACACTAGAAGCCTGACCTGAGAGTCAGTAACAGCATAACAGCATTATTATTCTACAGGGTTTCGAGATGTCTGCAAGCAAAATTTGAGACCTACCTAAAACCTTGGTCCTGTCCAAAGGGTCCTGCCTTGTGAGTGCAGCATGCACTAAAAGGAATTGTGAAGTGGTGCCTTGGTATCTGAGACAAGAAACCACAAGCTGGTCAGTGCCACTGGCTCAAGACAGTTTCACTCTTACTTGCCACTCAGGCTGTGCAAACTAAACTGTCTCAGCCTAGACCAGTGTCTGAGCTAATAATCAGTATACTCAAATAAACTGCATTGAGATTCTCTCACAGCCAACTAGCTCAGGTACCACTGTTCTGCTGAGGTAGATGCAATTGTGAGTCACAAATTAAATCCTGTTTCCTCTGTTGTATTCTTTATGTAATGATTCTGTAGAGGGAAAATAAATATGTAAAAACTCCGGGCTTTGTGCTTCCTGGAGAACACGATGGTTTCTTTGATATGAATACTAATTAACCAGGGGAATGATAACCAAGAACTGTAGTGTTACTGGGCCTGTTAAACTTAAGAGAGGTTTACATGACTTTTACTTAAAGACATAGCAAAGTATAAACATAAATTCAATCAGGGACATCTTTCAAGAGCAGGAAATTCTAACTGATCAGCTCAGTCTCTCTGTAGATTTGCAAACCTGTGAAACTCCCTGGTTTGGACCATTCTCAAATGGCTTGCCTAAGGCTATGCAGGGGATGTGTGACAGGCAGGCAACATCCCCCAGAGGCAGCACCATGATGATACTTCCCAGGTCCTGATCTCAGGTTGCTACAAGAGCAGCTCCTGTCTGTTTTGGCAGAAAGACTTATTGTGGCAGATGCCAAAATGTTATGTTCAGGAATGCATCTTCAATAGGGGGATCAATAAGACTCATACACATTGAAAATATTGCCCAGAGACTCTTCTCACTAGTGAAATCCAATTAAAAAAAATTAAAATACTCCATTTTCAAACTCCAGCACTTAGAACCAAGCATCTTCCTAAAGTAACTGAAGTAGAAGAGATAGAAAAGATAAAGAAAAACCATAACTCTGATATTAAAATGCTTTTCCATGACAAGTGTTTTCTTATTTTCCCCAAAGAAGAAAAATATAGGAGTATTTTTTCTCCTGACATGTTGGCAAGAGTATTGAATGTTACATAAAGCAGGGCTGCAGGTTAAAGACTGAGGTTATTTGTGTCAAAAACACTATGACTTTTTGCTGTTACTGCATAGGAAACTAAAACATATTTTAAGGACTACCTTTCTCTTGTGGAGATTGATGTTTCTTGATGTTTTGGGTGAGGGAGCAAAGGCATTAGGAGGTCAAAAATCCAAGCCAAAGAAAACAAGGCAGAGTGTAAAAATAGAAAATAACACATGCAATGTTAGAGCCTTGATACCCTCAAACCTGTGTTTATCATGTGTTCAACAGACACAACAAATACTTAGAAGGAAACTGTCATTTGTAAACAGAGATAAGTTTCTCCAAGAACTGTTTACAAGCAGTCTATGCAAATTCTTATTGCAGTCCCCCAAAAAATAAGCAGTTACCTTTTCACAGAATACAAAATTAAATGAACTAACATCACCTATACTGTGCCAGAATCTTTAATGTCAAGTGCCTGGACTTGACAGTGTGGAGGTATCCACCCCAATATTAAGATGTATCAATGTATACATCTTCCCAGCCAGAACACAGCAATGACCCTTCCTAATTTTTCATGTCAATTTTGTTATTTTTGAGCAGCATAACAGCTCATAGATTCATAGACCAGCTTGCATTGGAAAGGACATTCAAAGGCTATCTAGTCAAACCCCCCCTGCAGGGACATCTTCAACTAGATCAGGTGCTTCAGAGTCCTGTCCCATCTGACCTTGAACGTTACCAGTGATGGGACATTTACCACTACTGTTTCACCACCCTCACTGCAAATGAAAATGATCGTAGTGAAGAAGGGCTATAAAGCCCTTGACATTTACATCTGGTCAGTGTAAGGGTGCAAGAAGTGGAGTGTGAAGGGCAGATAGGCCATTGGGATAACTTAGTTTAGGACTGAATAGTTTAAGTGTTTGCTTCTGGAAGTAGATGGCTCTGAGCTTGGAAACGACATTGATTACATTCTGAGCAGCTCCTGCTGCTGAGGAGAATGACAGATAATCTCACCTTGAGCCCCTGAGTATTGTTGTTTTTATGATTATTCTTCCACAGAGTCATAAGGAAGTGGTAATATTACAGTGCTGACAGATTTTCAGTTCTAAAATGGCAAATTAGCAGCTATGTGTTTCTTTAGCCTTGACAATTAAAACCAGACCAAATATGCTATGTAAGTATAAGACAACCCTAATCAAAAGAATCCATTTGTTATAGTTTGTTATATAATGGATTTATTCTGTATGTGTGAATATCCAGTTTTGTGCTTACTTATCAATCTGCTACTTGAAGAAATGACAGGAGAGCAAGAATCATAATCCAATTTCCTATTCCTGCTCCCAAGCTGGGTGTACAAGAAATGAAGATAAGCGTGGGTATTTGAAAGTGCCACTACCTGGCACCATGCATCATGAAATGATAGCTTTGTCCATTTCTTTCCCTCCTGTACAGAAGACTTCAGTTTACCAAACATAATGGTATAAGGAAATCAGTCATCTGAAACACAACTATCTAATTCAAGTTAGTCACATCAGCTTTCACTAGAGCCACCAGAGAAAGATTATCATCTGAGATGATTAATTTCAGCCTGAGAAAGGTGTCTAAAACCAGAGGGACTTATCACCCTCTCCACCAAGTACTGAGTGAGCTTGGACAAGTCAGCCAGATTAGACACATATCTTGTAGATAGCCAAGGTCAGAGAGATGAATGTTTTCCTACTCACTCTTTATAGCCATGGACTCTTATTAGATGCACCCGTTGTACTTGGAGCTGTGGAGGTCTATCTCTACTGCTGCACAGACAGCAAACATTGGTAGCATTAATCAGAAACACCCCTAGTCCCTTATCTCAGACATGTATCTGAGCAACCTCGAAATACAAACTGCAGTATAACCAGCACCATTTCACCTCTCTCTGAAACACAATAACTTTTGCTAAAAACACTGCAGCCATTTAACCATACGCAGGAACTACTGGTGAAAGAGCAAGTCACAAGTCTTCACTTGCCTAAGGCTGAAATGGGAATAGATGGGGGAGTGAAAACACATAGGAAGAGAGTGGCTCATAATAAAAGCTCACCTTGAAAGTCATCTGAGCAAGCCCCCTTATTTAGTCAGAATTGGTTTGGAAAGAGATTTTCCACTAGGATAGGAGCAGGTAAAACACCAGTGTAATTATTCCACTAGGATAGAAGCAGGTAAAACACCAGTGTAATTACACTAGGTTGTCGTCTATAATACAGTTATTGGACCTTAAATATCAAATGAAGGTTGACATTTTTATAAAATATTTTTGCTCCATTAATTTATGGAGTTACTCCTGAGAAATACAATGATTATATTTATACATGGGTTTTGTGCTTAAAAACTGAGGAGCTGTGGGTGAGGGCAAAGGAGGCAAGCCAAAATTAGAAATGTCAGCCTATGCCCCAGAAATCCTTCAGGTCTAAAGCACCATACCTCTTTCCTCTTCCAGGCAGGAAAAAGCTGTTCATAAAACCATACTGGAGCTGTCATCACATTCTTGAGCAGAGCCCAAGAACTTTGGCCAGGATGTAAAGTGCATTGAGCATGATCTAAGAGATCATATGGTTCATCTCCTCCCTAGACCTCAGGGATTTCCTTCCTCCCCTTTCTCCTCCCCAGCCACCGTCACTCAGCATTTCATATAGTACCAGCTGGAGAACATGAGCAGTAGCTGTTCAGATGGGTGAAATCGAAAAGAACAAGGCTGCTTGTGCAAGGCTGGGATACTGGGATTACAGCTTGGCCTAGGAGTAGGACTTCTTAATGTCCAATATAAAGAAAAAAAAAAAAACAAAAATCCACAAAAACCAACCCCAAAACAAAAACCACAAAACAAACAAACAAACAAAACCCCCACACGTGACTGAAAACATAAAAGACTGAAAACTTAAGTGCATATATGATTTGGGACCTGCCACAAGGACAGTCACAAGGGACTTTGACAACAGCCATGGTTATTTTGAGCTTTTTAACTCAAAACATCTACATTTTAGTAGCTCCCAGACTGGCTGTGAATGTTTCCAACACAAGCAGAATGTTTTCAATAAATTATGCTAGTGGGAATCAAAAACTGTAGCAAATCACACCTCAGTATCTGTTGGGTATTCCTCAGGCATGAGTTTTCACTGAGTGTGGAGTCAGTCTGAAAGCCATATGGAAATGATAACCAGCTCCTGCATGCACAGTGAACTTGAATTTCCTGTCAGTCCTTTCCCTGGCTTAATGTTGAAGCAAGAATATCAATGTCTTTAATTGTTTTCCATGTCCTGAGGGCTCTTGGTATGCAAGAAATACCTTGAGGATATGAGTACTGATCTATTACAAGAGGTAAGCAGCAGAACAAAACAGAAAAATACCAATAACTGAAGTGCTCTGAGTGGTTTCCAGCCATCTCCACTGCTGGGATCAGGTTACGGCTTTTAGTAGCATTCTGCATTTCAGAAAGTTTCTAATGTGCACATCCATTGTCCTGCAACAAGTTGAGTTTCTTGCCTATCTGCTTATTACACCTGTCAATCATGTGTGAAAACTGATGCCAGAAAGTAATGTGACAATGCTGTTATACCCAATAGTGATAAGGATGAACTTCGAGGCTCAAAGGACTTTGGTGGCAGCAAACCCTCCACAGTTTGGATCTCAGCGTTTTCTGTCAGGCTACCTTTCATTAGCAAAAGAAAATGAGAGAACCCAAACAAAAGTGAAAGAAACTAATATTAAAATGTGAACTTTTGACTAGAACCTACTCACAAGTCTCTACTCGCACACAGATCTTTTCATAACCTTGCAGGAAGAGAGGAAGGTGGAGAAAGGTAAGCAGAGGATGTAATTCTCCATTTTCTATGCTTTCTTGACTCCTGTTCATATTCCTAGAAAAACAAATTGGCTTTGTACCTACATGAAGAATTTTATGTCCAGAGGGCTGAAACATGCAGGTGCACCTGTGAACAACTTGGTGTCACAGGAGAAGATGACAAGTGGAAAAGATGTGCATGTTCTAAAATGCTATTTTACCCATCCAGCTACTCATATAATACCTTTCATCAGCAGTTATACCTAAGGTCACCTCAACAAAGGGATGGCAACTTCAGCTGGAAACAAACCAAAGTAAGTTGTCCTACACAGGATCAAGAGTTGGAGTTGGTGATCCTTGCAGGTCCCTTCTAACTCAGAGTATTCTACAATTCTATGAACATCATTAAAATCAGTGGAGTAATTCTTGATTTAAACCTGTGAAGAGAATTTCCCAATACAATTCTTCCCTTACATTGTAAGGAGGGAAGAACATTCTTGCAGTGGTAATATTAAAGAAACATATAGGTGGAGAAGTGGGGAACTGGGGAAGAAAGACCTGAGCTGATCTGACCACTGGACTGAAATGGTGTATACTTACATTTCAGCTTGCTCCATAGAAAGTCTGTCCATGCTGGAGGTCAGGGCTGGAGTTGTGATCAGGCAAGCAAATTGAGAGAGTGATGTGCATATACATTCTACTGACATCTGGATTGGACTCATTGCTTTAGTGTCTCTAAATCCAGAATAATGTGTCCTTCTAGTCATCAGATTTCCTGCACTATTAAAAGAAGAGAAGCATCTTAATCACCTCCATCTTTCCAATAAAACTGCACATACAGGCTCTGCGATTGCAGCTTGGAGGCTGGGAACACTCTAGTTAATGCAGTTACCTCTCTGGGGACTCACGCTGGTTCACTCAGAACTGACTGCAGCACTTCTCTGCAGGGTGACATAGACTTTACACTCACCCTTATTTTCCAATGTCTTCTCAGTTTCATGCAATTAGGACTGGCACTAAATTATTAGATTATATTTATACAAAAATTTCTTTTCCCCTCTACCCCAAGTAACAGATGTGTTTAAAAAGGTGACCAGAATCGTTTCAGACATAGATACACCATAGATTTTGACAGTAGTTTCAGTACCAGCAACTAGTTTCAACTTTCTTCCTTAATTGGTTATCATATTGTCATCATGCATTGGTTTTCTGAACTTTCTATCTGGAAGGTGAAAATGTAGGAGAAAAGATTTAATTTGAAACAAACAAAAAAAAAACTTAAATAATGAGTTTGTGAGTACTGACACAACACACTTAGATTTTAATTAATATTGGATATGTGTCCCCTGAAATCTTGCATGAAACATTTTACATATAAATAAGTAAAATTTTTCTTACCTAAGGGCAAAGCTCTCATTTACCTAAATCAATGCCTATTGATTTATGGATGATGTTTGTGTCTTTACGTATTACATCAACTTGGACAGATTCCTTGGCTTTTCTTACTAGGTTCACTGCTTTGCCTTGGAAGGTAATATACTTCATTTAAATATATGCCAAAGGCAACAGCAATGCTGCTCAAACATGCATATAATTGTGCCTTCCCACTCAGTATTTAAAACAGTACCTCTGTTTTAGATGGTCGTGAAATTTAAATCAGACATTCAGATAAGTTCAGAAATACTGACCTGGATGGAAGGACAGACCACATGGCAAATCCAAGCCTGTTTGTAACCCAGACAAAAATTTGGCCTTGGTTTCATGGAAAGGTTAGCAGAATGTCAACCTGTCACATCTTATTAACAGTAATAATAACAACTCACACTTCTGAGTGCAAATACCATCTGCATATCCTAAAGGTCTCAGCAAATATTAGCACACCAGCCCTAGAAAGACAAACCACAACACTTTCCTTTAAAGATGGGGGGAAACTGAGGCAGGAGTAGCAGAAAGAATGGAGAAGGATTTCACATAGTGCTGTGAGGTGGGAGCAAACAAGATGGGAAAAGAAACACCTTACAAAGGAGCTGATTGAAGCGGTCAACGCAGCATCAAGTATGATTAGGGAAGGCTGTCTTGCTATTTTGATGTGGTTTATTTTTAAATCAGAACTATATCTTGTGTAAAGCAATGCTAACTTTAATACTACTATAGTGATATGCACAGTCCAGTCCAGTTGTCCAGTAAATAGAAGCAGAGAATGTGGAGTGAGTTTTTTGATCTGCTTCATTCTTTCCAAATGCTGCAGATGTCCTTTGCTTTAAAAGAAAGGCGCAACCAAAAGCAAATCCAGCAATAATTTTCAGTAACTTGACTCTAATTGAACTGTCGTGCATGTAACCATTCTAGAGAAATGGTGATTCCTGCAATCAGCTGAAAAGAAAGAGGCTGCAGGAAAAATAAGCCTGAGACACAGATAAGAAGATTTTATTCAGCTTTATTTGACAAGTTTTATTACACTGAGAAAACATAACATATCTAATCTCTTTGCAGCTGTTGCAGCCCTTCAGCCTTTATTACTTAAATCCTATTAGATTTAAAATTGTTTCTATTTGTCAATGGCATGATATCTTCTTTTATTATTATTATTATTATCATCAGCAAAGTCTTGCAAGTATGGCCATGAACATAATTTCTGGTCCATCTTCTTACCAATAGTTAAGGTTACCCTGTGATATTTGCCTGTTTAAATGGCCTACTTTTTCAAAAGTCCTGGAGAGCTCTATGTGTTGTTAATATACACACAGTGGCACTAAATAAAGCTCAGCAAGTACTGAAAACCTCTGCAAATGAACCAGTATAGCTCATTATTTCTATTATGGGTGCTGAAATTCCAGTCATGTTGGGCTCAGCATTATGCTTACCCACATGAAGACCTTGAAGCAAAGCTTTTCTTCCCTGTACACAGTTTTTTCAATTTGTTACTTGTAAAACTTTAGTTCTTCATTTTTCACAGAGGGATGAAGGACATTCCTTTTCTAACAGGAATTCATATTATTGCAAATAAAGAACATTTTCAGTGCCTCTTTTTCTCCGTGTCTCTAGGATAACCCATTCTATGATTCATCAGACCCTCACTTAGCAGAATGCAAGGAACTTCCCCATCACAATGTCCCTTTGAAGTCGGGTGGCTCAGGGACAGCCATGACAACACTTCACCTGGCTGCACTTCCCTTGAGGAATGCATACCTCATTTCCACATGGACACCATTTCATTTTTGAGGCAAAAGATTTTACTTTCTGGGAAAGTGATTTTTTAGCTTCACTGCCAATGGAAATTGTAGCATGGTGACATCAAAATTCTTTTACAGCTCTTTTTAACACGTGTGTTTTGACCAGATATTTTTGCAGCATCATCAGATTAGGGTACGAAACAGTGGGAGAAATAATAAGGCAAAAATGTCTTGTCCATAAACTTACAATAGGGTAGAATATACCATTAGCATCCCCCAGGTACCTGCTCTTGCCTGCACTGGAAGCATCATATTCATTCCATTAAAAAGAGCACTTTTATGCTGAAGAAAATTAGTATTTGAGACTCCCTATGCCATAAAAGTTTAACAAATGAGTAAGACACTGATTCTGAATCCATAACAATAAGGAGGGGGAGCTGTTTTCTCTTTTGCCGATTGTTTTTTATTGTTATTGTAATCTCTCTCTTTTTATTAGTTTAATTTTCTTTTGTGTAATTTTGTTTTTATGAAGCAGATTCATCCCTGCTGTACCCTGTACCTCTGGTGGAATTTCAGGAGAGACAAAGACATTTTTTTGTGTCTTCAAAAGATAAAGAAAACATTAATCTCTCTCTCAAAGCTTTCATATTTAAATACTATGGGCAGTTTTATTGTAGCTTCTCTCTATTGACTATAATAGTGATGGCCAAAATGTGGCTCACAAGCAGTTCATGATCTGCTTGCTTATCAAATGTGCTGATTTTCTGACTGCATATTTTAGCATGCTGAAATGTGAAAGGCATTAATTTAGGACAGCAATATGTATGGAAATGAAGTGAAAAGTTCAAGAGCTGTGAGTTGTTGCCTCAAGCAGGAACAAGACACTGTATGCCAACTGCTCTTTGGGAAGTGAAAGCTTCTGTCTCTTGCAGCTTTTCTACTGCATAATGTGTGGTATTTTGCAAAAGAACTTTGTCAAGCCAGTATCAACTGACTAGAAAGCTGGACAGCCTTTCAAGGTGGACAGCAGGGAATTGGGAAGCTGGATGAGATCTCAGACATCAGACTGAACACATCGAGAACCAGTCATATCTTCCAGGAGGTTAAAAAAAAGACAGAGTCAAGGTAGGTGCATGTTTTAAAGAGGTGAAAGCATATCACAGAAAGTGAGAAAGAGAAATGCTGTGATAGCCCTGATGTGTAAAGGTGTGTGTAAGTATTTGTGGAATTAAAAGTTTGGAGTACTGTTTTTGGGGGATGCAGGTTCTGAAAGTGAAGTGGATGTAGCTCTCAGCCAAGTGGAGATTTCCCTAAATGGTGGGTAGTGAAGTCTGGTCCTCCACAAAACTGAGACTCTATCTCAGAGAATGTAGGTAAATACATGACAAATTTCACACACCTGAAGACTCATGTTTTAAGGATGTCTTTTAGTGATAAATTGGATCACTGCTGGCTGCATTTCTGAAAGTCACCTGTGATTCAGCTTTGGCAACAGGAAAACAGGACTGACTATAGAAAGCCATGAAAATGCAGATACAACCTGAACTGAACTGTTGAAGAAGGCAGATATCTTCAAAGCCCATCTAAAACAGGACTTGAATGATGTCTTATAGTCTCACACTATATTATAACACTAGTCATCCATCCAGTTTAGCAACATCTGATCTTATTAGGCATTTGTATTTTTGATCCAAAATTTCCTAGGACAGTTTTTTAACAAGCCATGACCACAGAGGCTGTCTGTGTATGTCTCAGGTTGAGCTGGCAAAATGCCAACTGCTCAATAACAGAGTTAGCTTCTCTCCTCCCAGCCGAGAAAAGGGAGAAAGGAAGAAAAAACTCTTCAAACTAGGTTTATGCTGAAACTAACTATATATATTTAATCAGAAAAGTAATACTACAATATAACACACACACAAGTTAGAAATAACAAGAAATAACTCCCCACTCCTCAGTAAACACAAATTCTACCATTCTAACTACAAATCATTCTAGAGACGTCAATTCCCCAGAGACAGACTTAAGCAGAGAAAAAAACTAAGAACAAACATTTTACTTCCCTAAGATAACATGATGGTAAGCTGGTTCTCTGGGCTTGAGCCTCCCCATCTCTCCTGGGATGGCACAGTGTGTCTTGCTGGGACCACAGCAGTGACCCAGCCACTCCCACACTGGCTCTTATCTCTTTTGAGATGATGTCGTAATATGGTATGGAATACAATACTATTGGCTAGAAGAAGTCAGCTGTTAGCTAGCTCAGCCCAGCTCAAATCAGCTGACAGTCCCAGGCCTAGACTGTTATGTAAAGCCTAAATTTAGGCCTACCTAACTAAACCCATAAACAGTGTGTTTTCTGCTCTGTGTGCAAGGTAAGACTGTACCCTAAAGTACAAGGTGAGCCTCAACTTCACCACAAACTCATCTGCCACAGCAAGAAGTCAGGTCGCTCTCCCTGGAGGGTATCCCATCTCTGTGCTCTGAGGATAGGAGATAAAGTCATCTAACACTCTGGAACAAATTCAACAATATGGGATCCTTCAATGTACTGAAGGAAGAACATAACAGTCTAGTGCCATAGAGCACAACTTGCAGGAGGAGATATCAAAGGTGACTGAGTCATACAGGGTGTGGGGTTTTTTTAGTTGTTTCTGTTTATTTGCAAATATTTTATAAATCCAGCAAAAATGAATGTGAAGTACATTCACAATTTATAGACCGAGTCATGCTCTTGCTCACTGTTCTCTCCAGCCACTGGCAGTTGGGCTGTTTTGTGTTAGGTTGGTGCCTATTATGCTTAGAGACCCCAGTGAGTGAAATCAGATAAATGTAACCCACTCAAAATGACAGTGCTCATTACAAGTGGTTGCCACAACCAGACGATGTGTGGGGTTGAGGCCTGAAACCCTCGATCTGTTATAAAAAGCAGACAGACTTTCCTCTACCAGCACTTTTGGTGACTCAGTTTTGCTAGGTTCTGTGCTCAGCTGCACATACTAAAACTAGGTTCTAATTAATAAGTGATGAGCTTTTATTAGACTCCTCAAGACTGCACTCGTGTTTTTGAGCACACCTGGAATTTAATCATATAAATAGCTCTATTCTCTAAAGGTGAGTGTTGCAATAAAACCATGTCACAATCTAGGCCATAGGAAATAGAAAATATCCAAGAGTCTTCTTAAGATAGCAAGATTTTTTTATAGACTGATAAAAACATATTGTGTATTAGGAGCAAACAAAATATTTCATGCATTGGAGTATTATTCTTAGCATTATTAAAAATCCTCCACATTTTTTATTTGATACTTTGCATTATTCAGAACAACTTTATCATTCAGCTTTTGAGTCTTAAAAAAATAAAATAAGAGAGCAATACTCGAAGGAAGCAACACAGTGTCAACCATCTGTAACTGGAACATTAAATAATTATATAGTATTTAGCACAGACAAAATGCAGCCCAAGCATTAACTAACAAATCTGTGTAACATTTCTCTAATACAGAAACTCTATTCCTACTTTGAACATAGAACATTAAAAAGAAAGCAAAATCTTTATTGTTCTGTAATAACTATGACCAAGTGATTATGTTGTATATCATTCATTCTAGCTTGCTTACACAAAGCAAAATACAAGAATTAGAAATGGTTTATGCTAAAAAACAAAACCTAAAAAACTGCATTTCTGAACTGAAAACTGCTTTTCTCCTAGCTCTGGTTTTAGGCTAGAGAAATCTGCCTGAAAGGAACATATGTTGTCAAGGATTATGCAAAGAATGGTGATGTGACTTAGAAATTGGAGTGCCACTTCTGAAATGAACCAAATGTAGTCCGTCAAAATAGCCTAATTAATTTAGTAAGATTTAATAGCAAATAATTTTGCTCATCCCTGGAGGATTTGCTAAGCTAACAGGTGAGATTTAATTATACCAAACCAAGCAGCATAATCTGTTCATGAAGCATGTCTGAGCTCTGCTTCCCATTAAAGCTACATCTAACACTGAGTGTCTTCATACAGATGAGCATCTTCATACAGACACTACCAAAGCAGGTCGTTTATGTATTAATATGAGTTATGGATATCTAAGGACTCTTCAAATCTATGCTCTGTGCAGCAGGGAATGCTTCATCTTTCCCATTTTTGTTATGACAATGCACTCAAGACTGGAATAAACCTCTTAAGATTTTTATTTTAGGTTAGTTTTCAGACGGAGCAACTCCTTGGCCTGAACTCATCAGAGACCTACACCAGCTCTAGTGTTGCAGAAAGTGCACAAGGAAATCAATAGCCTGAGATGACAGCAGAAGCAGCAGCATCCTTTTCAAGAATAGTTTGGATTTTAACTGTGTTAAACCCAATGCAAAACTCTAGCTATTGTATCTGTCTACCAAATAAACAAAACAACACAGGAAAGGCAGCAGGAAAATAAAACTGGCCAACAGTAAAATATTACCTCAGTGATAGCTAAGAAAAGAAAATTCAGCTCTGTAACTCACTCCTAATGAGGAGACTGAAGCAACTGGATATGAGACGAATATTTGATTACTCATCAATTAATCAAAAGCATGGGCAATTTCACTAATTTTCCAGCCAAAAGGGGTTGTGGAGCTGTTACCATAAACACACATGGTAATGTTATGCTCTGATTCAGCAAAAGGGATCTCAGTGAACTCAGTGGAGAAGGGATTTAGCTAAGGCTCAATATTATTATTTTGTGGTTTAGAAGTTTACCAAACAAGGGAGGACTTTCTGGAAAACCACTGTACTCTTTAATTTTTATTACTTTAGCAAAATCCAAGGGATTTATCACACAGCCCAAATTTTGTTTCTGTTACATATGTATATGTGTTTGTGTATGTACCTATACATAATACATATCTAAGTGTTCCTTTTTTTTTTACGTTTTCTAATTTTTTTTTCATTTTTTCAATATCTCACAGAAAGCCTGGCTTTTTACATTCGTCAGACTTCTCTGCTTTGCAGTGAATGGTGTCTGAATTTAGCCAGCTTTATAAACTGCTGTGCTCTTAATTAGATTCTCCAAGTACAGTTTCATCAACATGTCAGCAAGGGATTTCAACATGGGATGGCAGAATAAATTACCAATACTTTAACTAACTTGTGTATCTGGTACACTAGCTGTAGAAGGACAACCAGAGAAAATAAAACAAATCTAGATTATCCCAGTTTTTCAAAGCTAAGAACCACACTGTCTTGGATTTCTATTTCACCTATTCAGACTGACTGTTACATTTGTGATCCTCAATATGGAACACTGTGAATGCTTTGAGGCATATATATTCCTAACCCCTTTTACAGGTAGAAGACAGACCCAGAGGGACTAAAGGCTTTTGAAATCCAACCTGGGAGTGTAAGGCTTTATTCTTCTCTGCTTTTTGTCACCAGTTATCACCCCCAAACACTGTAAAGGATTGTGTGCTTGCAGGCTAGAGCCAAATTCAGAAGTCAATATATGAGCTTAAACCTTGAAGCTGGGCTTACCTAAGAATGCCAAAATGAAGCTTTCAAAATGTGTTGGGCACATTTTCTTTCTTGCTGCCTACACAAATGGAGAGGGAGAGGCAGAGTAGGGTGAGCACTGAGCACAAGAAGGTCAGTGCTGCACCACTTTGCTTCAGTGCACAGAAACCAGAGCTGCAAGGCCCAAATTTTTTGAGGACCTCGATGGTCCAGGCTTATCCAAAAATGTACTTAAATTTTTAAGTCTAATTTGATTCTGCACCTATCATGATAGCATATGCAGCTACCTTGTCTTTGTTTGCAAGCACACTGGTACTGCAAGAAAATTTGGTTCTATTAGATAATTGTGCAATGTTCACTGAGAATATTGTCCCCAGATTTTAATCATATGAACACATGTTATTTCTCATATAATACACTACTGGATTTTCCACTTACTCACAAGCAATGCTGCCTTTATTATTTTCCCAGAAAATCTTGCTCTTTTCTTACAGAAAATCAAGCTTTTATGACAAACTTTGAGATCTGGCAGAAGGCAGCCTTTCTGTCAGCTTTTCAACATGAACTGAGCAACAAACTTAAAATTTCCCAGATTATTCCTTTCTGAGACAATTTTTGCAAGCATATTTTCTTCATACAAGACAGGATGAAGCAGTAAATGCAGGAGACTGAAATACATTGCTTCTCAATAAACTGTCTCTAAACCTGGCAATACAAACCTAGTTAATTTTCTTTATTTCTTTCATATTAACCCAACAGCAGCACATTTTTGAGATGTAAGCAGCTGAATTTGAGGGGCCGATAGGAAAGAATGACTGTCAAGCTGAATTCTGCATCCCTTCTGTACACACACATGTGCTTTTAGGAAACCTTCCTTGAAAAAGAATCAGATGATGAACTAAGAAGTGGACATGCCAGCAAGCTAGAAGAGAAAATAAATCCATGACATGAGCTATGCGTGAACACTCGCTGGCAGAGAGTAATAAAAAATATTTCTTTCAATGTGAGAAGCAATTATGGAGGGAGAACGAAGGGTACTGACTGACCTTTGCTCGTGGTAAATAGGAGGCTGGGAGTGATGTGTTTGCCGCCAAGATTCAGTTCAATAAAGCAGTAAGGTAGGGGAAGAGATTTTTATTCCCCACTGCAGAAGCACCTGTTTGTAAATGGAACCCAAGGGCAAATATTCAAACTAGGAATAGAGCCTTTTGGATATAGCATATTAAAGAACCCATCACATTTACAAAAATTTCACTGACAAAATCTGCACTACCCAGCAGAAAGCACCTGCTTCTTCCATTGCACAATATTGCAGTTTAACAGCAAGACTATTACCAGTTTAAGATCTGTAAGGAAAAAGCATTATATACATTTAACATTTCAGAAGGAACTGGTGGAATCAGCTGATGATGGCTCAGATTTCAGCTTTTCCTCTCCTGAAGTTTTCAAAATAGTAACAATTCAGCAATCCCCAAATGACTGTCACTCTCAGAAGGCATGAATCAGAATTATGATAAGACCCCCTGTAAGTCTCTCCCTTTGAAAGGGTTTGTCACTGACATAAGAAATACTTTGCCATTTTCTATCACAGCTATTTGCACTCTAGATATGTTTGGGTATAATTTCACTTTAGACCCTGCAGCGGATGTCAAGCAAATAGAATGTATTGCCTGTGAGTAATTCCTTTATGTTCACCTCTCCCCACATTAACATTTAAATAATCTGGTCCCCTCACTGGTTTGATGGGATCTTTCTGACTAATAACCAACTGTCTGAAAGCTTTCCCATTATGTGGAAGGAGTTCCAATTACAAATACATCATGGAATATCCTCATATGTAGGTTAAGTGCATTACCTAAGGGTGAAGTTCTGTAAAAAAGCAGTAGGTCAGTAACAGCCATCATCCTGTGACGCCGGTTCAGCCCTGAAATTCCCGTGTCATCTCCTGAGGGTTCCTGGATTTGTCTTGGAAGTTTCTCCAGTTAAATATGTCCCAGTCCTGACCCTGCTTATTTTGCAAAGTCTGAGAACATCATTCAAGTAGCATAGCTTCTAGCATGGCTTCAGGCTTGTTGCAACTCAAAATGTCTTCAGGGAGGAGGTGAACTAAAAAAATGGTCATTCACTGAACATGTTCACTAAGCTGTCCTCAAGACAAATTTGCAAACAAATTTTCTTTAAATGTTGATATTATTATGCAACATGACTAATTATCACTTTGTGCTCTATGATGAACTCACCACCAGCTGCTGCAAGAGAAGAGCCCCAAGGAGGACATACAAGGACTCCCTGAAACAACACCTCAGCCTTGGCCATATTGACTGCCACCAATGGTCCACTCTGGCCTCCAATTGGGATTCATGGAGACACACCCTTCACGATGCTGCTGCCTCCTTTGAGAACACATGCAGAGTCAGTCTCGAGTTAAAAAGACAACACAGAAAGAACAGTTCCTTGCCAATATCACCTAAGGAGACTTTCTGCTGTGCCTTTTGCGACTGGACTTGCCTATCCCGCATAGGCCTTTTTAGCCCCCAACACGCTTACAGCAAGCTGGCTAGAGCACTTTCCAAATCCTTGTTCTTGAAACCTAGCCATGATGATGATACAAGACCACTGGGAAACACCTCTGTATCAGAAAAGTACACTTTTCTGAGAAAGCTGCCTAACACACTAATTTCTGTTATTACACATTGTGTAATTAACACGAATTAGATACATATTTATATTAAAAAGACATAACTTTTTAATTAAAATTGAGCTGACATAACCTGGGATTGTTGTTTTTTTAATTTCTCAAGATGTACAAAATTGAAACAGTAGAAAACTTTCAATATAATCCTTCAAGTTTAAAGTATAAAGTATGCTATCTACAAACAGGTACATTGACATGGGTCCCATGGTTTGTATTTTTAATGATTTTTTAGGCCAAATACTGATTTGCAATTCTATTTGCATTAGTGTACTCACACTACTGTAATTTGGGGCACATGGTCTTCAGGCTGTTCTGTCTCTACTGGGTTTTAGAGCAAAACCTAGCAGCAAAGGCAATCCCTGCTGTCTGCTCTCTAGAAATGTCCCTTAGGTCTTTAACATCTCTTTATCTCTTTGGCAACCCAAAGATGGTCTACTCTCCGACATCAGTCTAATAGGCTCATTCTCCACCACAAAGATGTGTTAATGGAGTCTTTTCAACCTGCAAGAAAAAGCCGAGTAATGAGTGAACGGCAACACTCTAAAAAGACGTTGTTAGCACATTGCTTGTATTTATCTGGACAGTTATTCCAGTATGAATCATCTCCATATAGGAGCACCTGTATATCTCTATGTACATAACTGTACATTCTATTACTGACATTTACATTGGTGGAATCTTGGTATTTTTCTTATCCTATCTTATTTTACCTAATTCTGTGGTGAAGCTAGATTGAGGTAAAGTACTTATGATGCCACCAAGACTCACTGTCTAGCTCGTCTTTGTGGAAGTAAGTTACACAGCCACAAGCAATTGTTACGCAAGATCTGATTCCTGTGCTTGCCATTCTCACCTTGCAGTGAGATAATGTTCTCAGACTGTCAGTATTCACAGATAACCATCTCAGGGCCATTTCCTCTCCTTCTTATAAGGTATAATGAAGATTGCTTACTGCAGGTTGCTCTGTCTCAGAACTCATTATTCTTTCTCTGCACTAAAGAAAGCATTTGTTTAAAAGCCACTTTCTCCACTCAAAACATCTTCCATTGAAGTGGAGAGTAACAAGCACAGAAAATCTCTTGAACTACAACAAACGGTGAAAATGACAATCTAGAACACCAGGAATGACAAGCACTGTCTTACTCTCTTACTTTCTTATACTGCTAACTTATTCTTGCAGTTACTAGAAAAGTTGCCTGAAAATATGACTCAGAGTCTTATGTGGCCATTTGCAAAATGAACTATACCCACCTCTGCCTGATTCTAGGAATGGAGTGTATTCCTTAATAAACTGTATATATTGTGCAAATATTGAGCTATCATCAGTGGAAATGAGATTAATTTTTTTGGAATAAAAAGCACCCTACTATAGTAGGAATTCTTTTTAGGCTCAGTAAGTCCATTTTCCGAAAAGGATGGGAAAGCAGAATGACTCCACAGATTTATGACTCTTCATAATTTAATACAATTTGCCAATGCAACATTACATAGAATAGCTGCAGCATAAATCAAATTCCAATTTTAAATGTATTTTCTATCTCAAAGTTAATACATTTTGTTTAGATGCTCAGGAGGTTATATGGTTATATTCTTATGTCTTCCTCAAGAGACAGAAACGAAGACCAGGTCAAACTCCAGTATTTTAACTAAGACTCTAAGTAACATTTGGGGTTTTTTTCTATCCCTCAGTACGGAAAGAGGGGTTTAGCTGAAGAACATTGTGTGGCCCTATCCCATCAGAGCTTCAACCCCTGTAAACAGTAAATTCCACATAAAAGGAATATTTGAAACTACATTCAAGATGCAAGAAAACCAGGCTATAATAAGCAGCATGCCAACTGTATCAAGAGAGCCATTTTTAAAATATGAAAGCACCAAGAAATACCACAACTCTCACAGCTACTAGGAAGCTTACTGTTAAGTTTAAGTTAAAGAATTCCATCTTCTTCAAGAATCATTGGACATATCAAAAACAATCATAGCATCAATCCCATCCTACCATCTTGGATTAATTCTTGGAATTTCCCCAAGCAGCAGAAGAAAATAGGCATAGTGATGCTTCAACACTTCTACATTCTCAACAATTTTTCTTACAGTATCCTCTGAAAGGTAGATTTCCAAATTCAAAGATGCCCTTTTTGTACTCTTAATGTCCTTATGATAGTTATCATAAGCAGAAAGCATGAGGAATAATTGTCTTCTATTTATCCAAAGCTGGCATGCAGCAGTCATTGCTAATTGATGAGCAATTGTCATTGTGGCATCAACATGTGATTTGAAAATGTTAATTTCTGGATTCCCACATGGGGATCCTATTTTATCTGTGTTGATCTATTTTCTCTGCTTGCTACTAAGATGATAATATCTTCAGTTGGGATTTCATCTATATTCTTTTTTCTCAAAATAATTATAATAAAAACCCTATGGAAAATAGTATGTTAAGCTTCCCATTATAAACTAGAGTTGCTGAAGCATGAAGGGATTTTATTTGTAAAGTTCAATCATATACTTTTATCAAATACAAACTATATAATGGAATGTTCCTGTAAATGTCAGCACTTTATCATCCTTACACTTAAAATCCTTTAAAGAAAAAATAAAATTAAGAATGCAAAGAAAAATGTTGAGTTAGCCAGATGTGAATTTGCAGTTAGCATTTTATGGACCAAACACCATTTGAACTGAAGAGCAGATAAAACATTTTAAGACATGTTTATTTAAACTAAATAAAATATTCATTTTAGTTCTGTGGGTGGATACTCACATTGGTGTTGACTTGCCACAGCCAACTGTCTTTATAACTGGTGAAGTAATCACTGATAAACTCGAAACACAGTATCCCTTACATGCCTTCCTGGGCAAAACCTGTACATCATCACAGCAGTACAGAAATCTCCTTCTCAAAGAGATAGAAAGTTTACCAGAAATAATCTTGTAATACCAAAGAACTGCAGTTCAAGGTAAAGAAAACTGATTATGGGTATGTTTTTCCCTGTAGGCAAAGGTCAGGTATCCAACCTGCCTCTTCTAGCCCACTCCCCTCTCAGACTTTTGACAAGTGCTTATCTGTATTTGGTATTTATAAAAACATGAATGAAAACCAGATTTCATGGTGATCTGAATGTAAGGTGGGATATTACTGAGGCAAACCCCTGTTTAGATACTGTGTGCACTGTAGGAGAATATCAATTGTCTTAGCCTGGGTGAGTCTTTACTAGGTGAAAAGATAGTCCATGGAAAGGAGCCTGTATTTTTTTAGACTTGAGTCAGCCTGGGTCAGATGATACGGGTTTCTATTAAGTTATAGATGTTTTCATCATATTATTTACTATATATTACTAAACGTATTCTCAGATCCTCCCTGTTTATTTTCTTGTATTGTTTTTCTTCAGTTCTTTCCCTGTGTTATCTCTGCCATTAAAAATAAATTTCCTATATTTTCTCTTATCAGCTACTTATGCAAATCTCTTTTCCTCTTACTCATCCTGTATTTACTTTTCCATTTTCCTTGTTCTAAGATTTCAAAGTTCTTTCTTCTTTTGCTTATTCTCTCAAGTATTTTCCTCTTTCAGTCTTTTTGTCCACCTTCTCCACATCTCTGCTATGAACCCCCTCTGCAATTCAGAAGGCATAGTAAGATTACTGCAACTGTTGAGCTGCCTTTTCTTCCCATCCTTGCCCACTTTACCCTGAGCAAGTGTCACTTAGTAAATCGTAGGAGCAGAGAATCTGCAGAATGGCTGCCAGGGTGCACACAGAAAACTTTTGTCAGTTCTTGGCAGAATTCTGAATATATATGCAGTTACCAGTAACCAATGCAAAGACACATGTTTAAAAAAACCCCTACCCCCAAACCACAAAGGTAACTAAGGCAGTGTTCTTGTGTTCCGGTCCTGTTGTTAACTGTCATAATTTCACTTCCAGTAATGAATCCCAGGTTAACACCAGCTTTGGATCTGGCCTGAGGTTTGTTCTACTGAGATTTTGCCAACTGCTGCTTTGCTCCATGCACAGAGTAAGGCGAGCACAGCTCTCTTCACAGCTCTCAACAGTTGATCCACAGATGGATTCTGACTGTGTAGGAGGTTCAACCAAAAGGAAGTTCTTCTCAGAAGGGCAATAAACCTGCCCAGAGCTCCATGTTTTTCTGCTTCCAGGTAGCAAACTAGCTAGTTCACAGTCAGCCAGTTGAGAAAGAGCTTAGCTTTTTCTGCTTGACAGCTCAGAGCTGTATAAACCATGGAAGCCAAGGTGCACTTTAACTTTCTCAGCTGATATCTGCCTCATGCCCTGGATTCCATGGGATGGGTAAACAGGCTCCTTAGCCAGAGGATGTCAGGGCACAGTCACAGCTGCTCACATCCATTGTCTCTGAGCACAGAGGGGAAACTGCAAGTTTTTCAGCGTTCATAGTACTGACACTAGTCCTCAGAATAAACAGCCACTTTGTTACTCAGACATTGATCTCCAAAGTACTATTCCTGCCTTTAAAGGTGTGAAGAGCCATCCCCTGTTTTAAACAAGAATTGTCAAGATTTTTTGACCCACTTCAACAGCTAATGTTGTGTGGTTTTGGTTATTACTTGCTTTGGCAGAAAGTTTCTTTTAACAACAAATACATGCAAAGACTCAAACCTTGTAACAGTGACTCCGATGGCACTCCTAAACCAAATTCTGCATGAATATTCTTTCTAACACAAGTTTTCACTTGAAGCACTGTTTACTGTAGGGCACAAGTCATGTTGTTTTTACATTTTTTTGACAACTGAACTTTGCATGTTATTTAAATCAGGGAAAGAGATATTGCCCAGTGTCCTTGATTTTTGTAGAGGCAGCAAAAACTATTGTTAAAAAAACTGGGTTTTTGGAGGAAAAAGCAGTCCTTTAAATGTTAAAAACAAACAAACAAACAAACAAAACCAAAAAATCTCTAAAAAAATCGTGGCTGCAGACCCAGCAGGACTCACATGTAATACGTTTCTGAGGTGTGCATTTGTGACCTGTAACTGGCAATGCTGCCAGGTGCTTGGGGGAAAAAAACCAAAGCCCAAACCAAAACAACCAACCCTGCCCCCAAACCCACCAAAAACCTAGAACAAACCAAACAACTCAGCTAGTTCTGCCTAATTCTGCCTGTTCAGGCTTCTTGGGGATAAATACAGTTGTGGGTCTCTGCTCTCATAATGGAAGACATATCTCAGAAATCTCCTCTCCAGCCATAATCAGCAACTCACAACAACTGTTTCTGTAATAGGTAAATTGTGGGCAAGGATGCAGGGAGATTTGTGGGTGTGAAAGGCAGCTGCTGCACAACATGGTGTCTCCTATTTTTTAGCATATTAGCGTATTTACTACCCTGACAACACATATTCCATAAAAATATAAAGAAATGTAGAAATGACAGTAATGAGTGAGCAATTGCTAATCATCCTGAACCTCATACTGTAATCAGAGGTGTCAGTGTAAGCGTTTGGTGTTGGCATTTGTCAGTGAGTGCAGTTAAACAATGTTTTCTTTCTGTGTACTTGTATCCTATAAGAAGGATGTTACAGTAACTGAGTAACAGAATTGGTATTCAGCATGTGACAGTTTAAGATGAAATTTATTCTTGCAGCTTCTTGAGTGTATAGCAATGAACATCCTGCATCAGCCTCATGTAAACTTGCGCCATTTTATCTATTTTATATATTTTATTTATATATTGCGGGTATAGTTTGTCAATTTAGTCTGGGCAGAAATATTTTACTTCTCATAATAATGATTTCTGTATTAGCAACTGTATTTTATTAGTGTGAGATATCTTTTTAAGGATCAAGGCCAAAACCACAATTATTACTTCTTCTTATCAACATTCAGCTTTCACAGGCAATTACAGTTTATGCATATTTTATAACAAGTATTTGGAGCACATGCTGATTATGTAGTACTTGCTCAATGCCTTGTAATATCCAAGAATGTGTATGGCAGGATAGAGTATTGTGGGATCTCACAGTATGAAAGAACCCTTTTCTATTTAATGACTTCCACAAACCGGCATTTTTTTGCTTGGTGACCCTGCTATATCTTGTTTCTCTGGATTATTAAAGATGAAAAAATAGGAAAAATATTCCTGCTTACATTTCTTATCTGTATGTTGGCACTGCATCACCTGTGAAAACAAAACTTCAGCACAGGAACTGCCATGTGGAAAGAGACCTGAAATCCCTCCAGTATTCCAAACCTGTAGCCTGGCTCTGTTAATGACCAATTCCAGGTGTTTTAGTGAAGCAAGTAAGAATTCATAGAAAAAGAAAGTCTTCCTCTTTACCTTCAACAGCTGATTAGCAGACTGCTTTTACTTTTTAATATGGATGTTTATATCTTCGAGCAGTAGGGCCCCATCAAGTTTATCCCATCTAAACCTCACTTTTTTTAATGTATATAAAAGCCTGTTTTATTCACCAGTACTCAGAACAGCCTCAACAAACTGTGAGAATAGAAATATGTCTACAAGATGTGCCATATGAGACACAGCATATGAAATAGCTGAGGATCATGTCCCACCAGCTTCCTCACTATCTTTCAATCCTAACCCATCTCTTAGAAAAATTAGGGTTGTATGGCATTATTCTAATCTCCAATTTTGCGTCAGTCAATTTTTTAAGTGTCAGGGAATCCACATCTGCCCCTTTAAGACTTCTTTCTGTCTTCTTTGTGCTGTCTCAGCAATGTTCAACAGAAAGAACTGGAGCCAAGAACTTGGATCAAGATGTGTAATCATGTTTTGAATTCTACTACGCTTTTGGCTTTAGTAGTAACTCATGGCTGAGGGTTCCACAGCTTAATCATAGAATTTCATTGTCAGTCATCACGAAGATCAGTAACTTAATGAGATTCTAGCCAAGCCCAGGAAGCACTTAAAAAGTGTCAGTCATTTTTGGGAGGGTTTTATTTAAGAAGCAATAATTTTTCAAGAAAAGCTTTTCAGAGCTTTCATTTATTTTTATCCAAATTCACTTTAATTTTCTGCTTTCTTCTTATGACTCTCCAGCTTAATATAATGAAATGAGGAAACCCTGAATACAAATCAAGATGTTTTGTGTGTTCTTTCCTGCTACTTTCAGGGGGGCAGAGATGAAATCCTGATCCCTCTAAGAGTGATACCAAAGCTTTCAGGGACAATAATGGAAGATTCCTAAGACCTAGTTTATGTGACAGAGCTGTACGTGAGTGACAAAAATGTTAGAGATGGGTAAATGAAGCCATTCATCTGAACACCTATGTGTGTGCATAAATGCCATAAAACTTCATTTTTTGACATATGGCTTTCAAATTCAGTTACTCCACAGAAGTTTATGGAAATATATTTCGGCTCATCATGTGTTCTGTGGGAGTTTTCCTACACAGTATTTTAGTTCATTTAATGTTCACAGTCCCCAATGAAAATCCTTTAAGACTGAAGTTTACTCCCCTAACAAGGAAAGCAAGAACTGTAGCAGACAAAATCTCCTAAATTTCTTTTTAACTCCGGAGAAATCTCAAAATACATGGCAGGAGTATTTAAATTTAAGCAGAAAATTTGTCTTGTCAGTTAAGTTGCAATCTGCTCTCTTTAACTTTTAAGGACACATCTTGAAGGAAATAGTGACAAATACCAAGTTATAGTTTTGGTTTTATCTAGAACTTTGTACTTCTTTCGCACTGCACAATGGTGCTATGATTTTATACAGGAGAGAGCTGCTGTGCTAAAAAACTTTTTTTAAAATGTGAATTCCAAAAGGCAGAATTTCTGTATCCCCATGATGCTGGTGTTCTCCTGACACATGTGGTTAATTTCACAATGAGATTACAAATTGTAGCTTTTTTCCTAAATTGTATTTTGGCATATGTGATACAATTGAATCAACTTCCCTGTGAAAACCATCCATTGGAATGCCAATGTGTTTGTTGCTTGAAGGATTGTGTGAACACAGTCACAACCATTCCACTTTATCACGACAGCACACAGTTCTGGTACTGCACATATCAACAAGATGCTTCAGAAACAACTTTTTGCCTCTGAAATTCTCACCATGAAAAAGAATATATGTATTTACTAATCATTGTCAAAGGCCAAGACTTAGAATCTATTTAAATTAAAGCATAACTTACAGTCTCTTGTGAATAACCAAGTAACTGGTTCAATGTTAGGTCACAGTGGAACATAGACTGTAACAGGAATATATAAAAGCTCTGAAGGGAGCAAAGAGACTTTATTCTGGAATGGTGAACATCGTTGCCAGAGTAACATAAACCTTGTGTGTTTTCACAAGGAAATGAGTCACTTGTTTCTGTTGGCTGGAACTCTGTTTTCTTTTAATTTCATATTTTAGCTACCTAATATAGTTTGAAAGAACCCTAGGATTGCAGTCTTTGGAACAAGATACCCTGTTAATTAAAGCAGAGTAGAAGGGTAGCATGCTAATTGCACAGAATCAAGAAAAATTAATAGTAAATAGGACATGCTCACACATGTGAAGGAAGCCTTTATCCTTTTCAAGGACAGTTCTGTGAACTGTTTACATGGTTATGAAAAGAAGACTCATTTTCACACGTGTTATGTGTATACCTGTATGTGTACTTACATCTGTGACTTGTGTTCTTTGGGCAACTAATTTGCAAGTTTCCTCCTTGCAGCTGTGAGTCTCATATTAACTTAAGGACATGAGCCCTAGTTGTCATCAATGAACAGACTATATTAATGTTAAAGCTGTTGGGTCAGATACATATGAACAGGCAGGCAATATTTCCTTTCTTTGGGCCAGCAACTCACAACCAGCAAGATTCTTCTCCATTTTAAGTGTTAAAGCAGCACTGAGCATTCTCGCAGAGAATTCTTGCGGAGTGTCACCCTTTCGTGCTGAGGCATCCTCACGAGACTTAAGATCAGCACAGCTCATTCCTAAAACATTTTCTATTTTCTCTTCTTACAGCTCCAAGCTATGGAGGTTGTGCCAAGCAAAATAAGTAATACAGACTGTCTGAGCAATTCTCAGCTACAGTGCAGTCTCTGAAGGAACATATCTGGCTGGTACAACACAGACTACTTTATCCTGTGTGTAATTTGGGCAGAAACTTCATATAGCTCTCCTCACTACTACAGCCTTAAATGGAAGTAGCAGAGAATGAGGGCCAAATACATTCAGCTGACAATTAAAGTATACATTTTGGACTTTTTTGGATGGCATAAATCTATATGTGCAAACATTGCACACCTGTGCATGTACATGTGATGGTTGAAACATATGAGCAATTTTAGTTCCATATTGCACATGTGTATAAGTGTAGCAGATAATAATGCATTTATTTCATCACAAATTCCAACAGAGCAGATTCCTGTTCCTATTGGTAAAAATTACTCAAAATGCAATGCTTTATGCTTAGTTGGAAACACTTGGAAACACTGAAGAGATGCTTAATCTGTCCTATTCCAAAACCAGTATTTGCTGCATGTTCTGACTCACCTGAGAGTCTCAAATCCGATGTTTATTAATTATACATTGACCATATTGTTGATAATCTAACAATAACATAAACAAATACTTTTAAGTCATTTCAGTGGGTAGCAAAGGAGAAATAGAGTGGCTAACTGAAACTTAAAGGTCATGTACTGTAATTGGCTCAGGAGAGGAAAAAAGTCCTGGCCTAAACTAGGACCTTGGATTAACAGTTCAGACACAGCTAGCTAGTTAAGACTCCCTAGGCATGTTCAAAGTGCTCTAAATCCCTAAAAACACAGCAGATGATATTCAAATATGTCAGTGTAACTGAAGTAAATTAATGATAGCAGCATTAAAATTCTTGTTTATTTTGAAATCTATTATGCTGAGTAATTAGGGATGGGTTAAAAAGAAAATTCAGAGAAAAAACTTTGAATATTTGGAATACATCAGACTCGTCTCCCTTACACAGGAAACTAATTCTTTTTTCCTCATCAAAAAGTGATTTAGCATATAAAAATTGGTAGAGAATAAGGAAATAAACAAGCACTGTAACAAGTTAGCCTCTCTAACAAATGTTGACCACTGATGGATGGGATTGTTTAAGAGCAGAATTACCTTGCAGTCTTTATGAAACATGTAGCTATTAATTCCATTGTGTCTCCTATTCAATGGCTCTGACCTGCCTGATCAGTCAATATAACTAAGCATTTTGACAGCTGCAGGTGTTATAGAGTGTTTGAGTACTTTAAAAAGAAGATAGTTGTGCTATACATTTGAACCAGGGTTTTTACTCTTTTGTTCTCCCATTCTCTTCTGTTCAGACAGGTGGAAGGATGTGGAAAGTGCATTGCCATTGTATTTTTACTAATTCTAATGAAGGTTATTATGCTGCTATTGATATATGGTCAACATTTTTTATTCTGTGTCTTCTAGGCACAGCTTTTCACATTTGTAATTAATCTTTTCTTGTTTCTGAGGGATACTTCTGTGGCTATCCACAGAAATATGGAATCCCTTCTTACAACATGGTCAAATAGTTCCTTTGACCATTTCAAAGTAACTGGTCCAGAGGTCTTCAAATATTAAGATCAAAATCTTGAGTTTAGCAGGGATTCTGTGCAGGGGTATCTAGCCAGATGGGTTTTCAGATTTTGAAAACATAGAACAAAAATAAATTAGAATAGTTACAATTATTGATAATTATGGTTAGGATCAAAGACTATTTGGAAGTCTTGGTTTTTGAAATGAAAACCCTAAAAAAGAGAACTTACAGAACTCCCTTAAAATGTCCAGAGAAGACTGTTTACCTCACATCATAGCTGTCCTACCTACATCTATTCAGTGTTCCTTATGTGCTGACATGAGTGATGACTCATGAGCACTGAGAAGAAAAGTCTGTAAGAAATTATGGTTTATCTCTGTACAGATTTTATCTTTTCACAGGTACTCATTGGGAGGAGGATGAAAATATAGGGATTTTTTTCAGTATTTTTTGGTAGTTTTTGTGGGGTTTTTCCTTTGAATTTAGTAACTGCAGTCCTAAAATAGAAGGGTCTTTCTAAATGGTATCTATCTATTGATTTTTTAGTCATTAGAAAAATAAGTGAAGAAATTAGCAAAACTTCAGCCCGGTGCTGATCCCTATACAAAGCACCATATAATCTGAATGCATTTTAGTAGTACATACTACATTAAAATAATATGAAAGATGTTAGAAGCATTTGTCTGCATGCACATATCTATTTATCTAATTATTTTATTAGTATTATCATAATACCTTTATTTAATCACAGACTAAGTCTCCCCGTGATAATTCCACTGCATTTTGTTATAGTCTCACTATGTAGTCTCACTACAATATTATCTGCTCTAGAAAGCTCAGTATGTAAGTGAAAGGTAGAATCACAAATGGACACAGAAAGATGGAGCAGGAAGAGCTGTAACGGAGAAGACAGAGGCTCCAGCACTGTTACTTATAGGTCTTTCTGACGGTGCAGAACTGGGCTTAGGGCAAGCAGTCGCAGAGCGTACCACTTAAGTGACTTCAGAATATTACAGTTCATCAGCTTCAGTTTTGGAAAATAAAATTCAGGCACTCTCAGGTTCTTTCCCACCCTGCTCTCAGTCATACTTTTCATGGGATACCACTTCTTCAGATACATGTTGTTACAGTTTTCTTACTATCAGCCTATAAAACTTCAAGCTAGAACTTGATTTTACAAGCTGGTCTCTGAAAAATATTGCCAGCCTTGAAATGCTCCATAGAATGAAATTCTAAGTAGCCCTGCAAAAGAAACTGATAAAACCTTTCCAAATTTTAGACTCTATTGCCAGTTTCTACTAGAAACTTGTGCTTACGCTGTGCAGTAACTTCAGCATGCTCTATACTGACAATTAACTTTTATTCTGGTTAGTAATACAGCTACATCAGATGATGCCATCTTGCAACATCATGCCTTTCCCTCCACAGCTTACCTTTGCTAAAAACCTGAGTAAACTCTCCAATACAAATTATTTTTTGAACCACCTAAACTAGGAGTTTTCACTGATAAAATGATCCAGCTGTCAAACAGCAGGAAAATCCACAACTTTGACCAAAGTAGTCTTTAGAAAAATCAAAAAGCCCCTTTAGACAGTTTTACTTTTTCGTAGCAGGAGATTGTTTTCTGCTTTCTGAATCATATTTTTCAAGGACAGGTGTATGTATGTATGGCTGGGCTTCATGAACGAAGATTTGGGAAGGGCTCTCCCCACATGGGTGTGTCCTTCGAGCCTGCACAGTGGATGTTTTAGGTGAGGCACAGCATGCACAGAACTGGCCCCACCCTTTAACTCCTCAGGTTCATCTGCCTCAGCCGAGAGAGCTTGGACGGTGACAGTGAAGTCCTCAGGACTAGAACAGAAGTTTGGGTTTTTTTTTTGTTTTGCTTGGGGTTTTTTTTACAGAACACATGTGAAAAATAGGTAAATGCACCTTCCAGAAGGAGCCTGGACTAAATAAGTAGTCAAAAACTGGTATGAAGAACCACAGTATGTTCCATGTAATCAGCCCTCTGTGAATAAGAAGTAATGCTTCCTCTATATCCCTATGTCACTTTTGCAAAGAGCTAGGCAATTACTCTTAATCATCTTAAAGGCTAGTATGTGTTTGTAGAATATGTTTGTATGATGATTAGTACTTTATGAGAATGAATGACGACTTGAAGGAGATCAAGGATGTGTTAAATAAATAAGGATATCTCTTCTATGCTGTGATAATGATTTTCTTCAGTTTTTACAACTGTGTAGTTGGCACATATAATACTTCTGTTTTCTGAGAAAATCTGCTGCTTGATGGTCAAACAGCAATGAGCAATATGCATATCTTTCTTTTTTCTTTCCATGAGACCTGTGTTTCTGCCTTTATAGTATGAAATGCAACATAAGCATAGCTATCAACTGGCATTTGGATATGAAGCCAGTATAAAGTACACGGTTTTAATTTCCACTCAGGATAAGCTACTGGATAAATTGCATCAGCTCTTAAACCCAGTTTGGATTTAGCCTGTTGTTTACTGACTTAGGTCTGCCGTATTAAATAAAGGATTCCAGGGAAAATCAGGACAGAATATTCATTTATCCTTTTTACTCTGTCATATTTTAATCTGGTAGTTTTGAAAAGGAGGGAAGAAAAGATATTGTTGGAAATTTTTTCAGTAAAATGAACTTACATGAGAATGAAATGTTTCCTTCTTAGCTCCTGTGAATAGGCGTGGAGTAAACACGGACAATACTGAGCAAAGCCTGGTCTGTGCTTGCAGGACTAGGAAGAGATTTGTCACCTTTGTCATGTAGTGACCTTTCATGTAGATAGAAGTTAGTCTTTCATATGATATCTAAGGCAAAAGAATGCTGTGAATGAGTTTCTTAAGTGATGAATGCAGACGTTGCACTCAGTAAAGTAACAGGATGTTGAATTATTTTAAAAGAATAGCATTTCATCAGAATTTAATGCCTTATTTATGCACAGTACACTTTTTTCCATGAAATTACACATATGTCAACTAACTAACCATTACACATAGAGAGAAAGGAAAAAAAATATCATTCAAAGGTAATATATAAATCTGGCACAGAGATATAAATGCTGGCTTTTCAGAACTTTGTTCAAGTCATTTAAAATTATTTTCTGCACTTACAAAAGAAAATAGGATATATTTATACATATTTATCAAGTAGTCT
>JAOXXN010000102.1:25179187-25201909 GCA_026770055.1 Myrmophylax atrothorax | reverse complement strand
GGTTTGGTAGCACAAGGAGAGCCATTAAAATGCTGCACATGGGAAACTTGTCTCTTCCAGCCCTTTCAAGTTGCAGGAACCCTGATATTCAAGCTTTGTGGAGCAGGATGAGCTATAGTCATGCAGCAGATGTGCATGCACAGAGCTACAGTGCTGATGCTCACAACCGCAACTGGTTTGGGAGCAGGAGAAAGGCTGTTGTGGAGTGAACATCTCTGGGATGTGGACTGACCTCCAGTGAGGCAGAAGGCAGGAGCCAAACATGCAGTTCTCCGTTTCAGTGGAGGAGCAACCATAGGACCGCATACTCAGCAAGAGAAAGACAGGAAAGAAGTAGCTGTTTTGGAAAATGAGTACAGAAGAGATAAATGGCAGGCACTTTCAACAGTTTTTATACAGACATAGGCTGATGTCCCAGTCTTTCAGTTTGCTGGACATAAAACATCTACTTTTCCAGCACTGAGTGCCAGACACTTCTTGTGGCTCCCAGGATACTTCAGTTCACAGATCCTCATATGTCTTTCCCTGAAGCCAAAATGTGTCTGTCATTCCCTCTTTCTTATAGATGGAGCCCAGGATGAGCTATGCATTTGTCATGTCCAGTATGGATCACTGCAGTTCACTGTCTGGTTCCACTTAGTTCAAACGCATGGTTTGTCTCTTCCATATTTTAGAAGCTTTCTTTTCAACTCTCTCCCTACTTCCTTCCACGATTTAGGGCTTTTGTATCATGCTGCAAAGCAACAAAAGCATCTGATCTCAACTTATTTAGTTACATTTGAGTGTAGTCAAGGCTGCTGGGGTCCTTTGGGATGAAATGAACAAGGAAACATGGCATACTGTGCGAGTGAGTTACAGGAGATGGATACCCAGGCTGAGTGATCTCGGCACAGCTAAACTTCTGGAGAAAGGGGAAAGGAGACTGTTCAATTCCAGGAAACACTGAAAAGTGTTCCCCAGGTAATTAGGTCGTTCCTTTTTATCATTATTATTAAATACCAGCTTAACATAACCACCCCTCCCTTTTCTTCCTCTCAGATCTCATTTTAATTAAGAAAAAATAATAAAACCACAAGGCAGTGTTGCTGTCACAATTTACCTTGACGGCATCTTGTGACTTCCATGATAGAGATAGACCAGATACAAAAATAAAATTAATGTAAATGTGATAGAAGGCTCTGTCCCTAATTAAGTGAAGTGAGAACAATTCCTCGTCGCTGAGTATTTCTATAACGGTCCCGACTTTCCAGCCGGCTGATGTCTGAGTACAGCACTGCCCTCTCCTGGTTGCTGTCTGCTCCTCAGATCCCTGCTACAGCATCTAAACCTGAGGAGTGGCAGGAAAAAGGAAAACTTCATACAAATATGAGTTCAGATTTATCAGGAGATGACCTGGCTCGGGCTACACAAACTCCTCCAACTCACTCTCTATGCCTCTGCTCAACAACAACCCCAGAGGTCTCCAGAAGGTCAGGAAAGGACAATTTCTCTAGTCTCTGTGCTTCAAGCAGAACCCCTTGGCTGCTTTCGCATCTCCTACCCTTTATGCTGGATATTCCCTTCCCTGGGCTGACTTTCCTCGTGGTCCATGCCTGGTTCTGGGAGAGCCTTGCTTCGCTTCAATGTGCCAGTGGCTCACAGAAAGCTTCTTGGCAACCCAACCAAATCATTCTGCAAACACCCACCTTACCCACAAGCACCACTGCTAGCATTTGTGGAATGACACCACATCATTGCCCCTAATCAAAGGGAGCACCCTCCCAAATCAGTGATTCCAGACAATGGCAAGATGTAGGGAATTTAGGATCCCCAAGTGATGCCTGATAAATGCCCTTCCTGTTGGAATGGGTCTTCTGTTTGCTTCGAATGCAACCTCTCATCATTACCCCACTTCTGCTTCACTCCCCTGATTTCTAGGACGTCTTTAAGTAAGGAAAGATATTTTTAGAAACATTTTGTTACCTTCTGTACTGGTCTGCTATCACATTCTCTGTTTTAAGATCTCTGAGTTCAGGAAAAAGGATAAGAAACATTGGAGATTGTTTGAAAAACAACTCGGCAGCTGTTCAGCCAATGTGCACTGTGTACAAATGCTGGTGTTTATTTCTATGCTCTTCCAAAGCCTTAGATTTCATCCAGTTTTATTGTCAAATGACAAACAGCAAGGAACAGCCACAACATCCCACCTCCAGCTGTGATAATTAATAACCTGTCAAGACACGGATCTGGCTGTCTTAGGAAATCTAATGTCTGGCTAGAGGTGGTGAAAAATACTGAGAAACCAGAAAGAGGGAAAAAATGCATGATTAAGAAGCTATGTGTAATGAAGGGAACGGATAACCTTAAATAATATCTTTCTATAGGTATGTATATTTAAATGGAGTAAAAACTTGTTCAAGAAGTCCATTTTCATAGAACAAAATCCTTATGTGAAGAGTTCTGTATAAATGCAAACTCTTTCTCTGACTTCTTATTCACTTATAAGGACTAGTCAGATGGGGTTTTTTTCCTGCAAAATTAATCCTTTTCACTTATATCCAAAGTCCTCTGAAAATTGTGGAAAGTCTTCCCTTGATTTTGTCAGGGTTTGGATTTTGAATGAAATACATTTTGTTCACTTGAATATTCATTTTACAACAGCTAAATAGAGTTAACTCTGACAGGCCCCTTCAGTCTTACTCAAAGAGTAGATCCATCACTTTAACATTGTGGGACATGAATCCCATGATCCAGTCACACTGATGACCTCTACATGGGGATAACAATAGATACACAATAGTCTACTTTACAAATACCAAAACAACAAAAAACCTAGATTTGTCTGGACAAGCACAGATTTGTCCTCTGTGCCATGCCTTCAGACTCAGATAACCCTATTTTATTCCTTGTCACCATCAGCCCATAGAAGGGACTGATTCTAACGTCTTCTTGCTGTGGAAGCTCAAAACTAGACCCTCACTGGCAAACCATTCAAAATAATGTTTGGTGATGAGCTCAATTAGCCTGTGAGGATATCAGTTGTACAACTAGAAGGCTAGAAAATAGACAACTAGGTATTTCAGCAAAAACAATGTGACAAGTTTTCTTTCAGGAATGTTCCACAAGAAAAGCAAAAGCACTCTTACAGAAAGGCTAAGTTCCTAGGTAGACTTTAAAGACAACATACATATGTATGTTCATACATATATACCTATACAGAAAGACAGATAAATTGAAAAGCCCTTCTTGCACACAAAATCAAGTAGAAATAGATCTCTTATTTGAAATTTGTGTGACTTGGCAATTAAAGGTTGGCACACATGGGGAGAAGGAGCTTTTCAATTTTATATTGCAAAGCACCTAGCCCTACAAGGAAATATGAGGCGAACACAGCAACTAATTGAAACTATCAGGCAGTTTTGATAAAGTAGGATGTGATTAGCAAACTGGAATTTAGCTAGAGCATCCTGGTCCACATTTTAACTCCCCTCTGCCTTCATTCTCTCAAAGTGCTTGACTGTAATCTACCCCTATATAGCTGTAATGTTTAATTCAGCTTTTCATTCCACTGAAAATAATTACGTATGGAGAACACCTGTTAATTGACTGTGCTAATTTAAAAGGGGTGAAAAAAATCCAATTTAACTTTGCAACATGTTTCCATTAAGATGATATTACAAGTTTTAATTAATATCTTGATTAGATACTATTATTCATAGTTCTACTCCAGTCATTGAGATCAGATCTTCATTGTGATATAGCTTTTTTGACACAGAGAAAATATGACTTGCTAGGAATGGTACTTCTCTTCCTAAGGCAGATGTAGTTCAGGTTTCAGATAATTGAAACCACTGACATGAATAAACTGGTGGGAACAGCAGTCCATGTTTGCAGTTTGGAAGGGTACAAATTTATCTTGATGACAACTGCAAATAACATGTCCAAGAGAGTTTACAAACAGAACTAAATACAAGCAATTAATAGCATTATTTACTCAGACACTGATACCTGCAGTATGAATTTCACCCAATGGTGACTCATGTGCAGCATTTGGTTTATGAACAAGTAGGTGAAATATTAATTTTTGTGAGAGCAAATCTTTAGACTATAATCTATATTTTTATGACAGGGGTGTTATTCCTGATTTCAGCACATTTATAGACAAAGACGGGATCCTTTTCCTCCCAATCACCTTCACTTGCATAAACAGCATCTTTGATTTACAAATCCCCTCAAAAGTCAGTGATGCAAGCAAGGACTGCAGACTCCTTTTCTTAAAACACTAACCTTACTGCCCTCACATATGGGAATACTGAGAATACTCTCCTTCTCATCCCCTAGAACCCAGACAGAGCCCTGTTGGTGTTTCCCACATTGCCAAACTCAGTGTTGGGCCAGAGAACAAATTCATATAAAGAACCAGAGGCTGCCCTAGAGGAGCCCACATGTTCCTGGATCCATATGCGTGATCATGCATTCTGGAAAGCAACAAAACTATCCAGAACTCATTGGTAAGATATGGAAAGCCTGTTTAGGGCACACTCTTCCAGGCAAAAAAGAAGCAAATTGGGAAATTGCCCTTGACCCTGAGGTGAATTTTTAAAAGAGGTGATCAGGTCTCCCTGCACCTGCTGCAGTGTCCATGTGTGGGATGCTTGAGGAAGCAGCTTCTCCTTGCTGTGCTCTTCCCAGGCATGCTTCATTTCCTGCTGTGGCACTACACATGGCCCACTGCCACAGGGGTATTAAACAAGCAGAAAAGACTCAATTTCCTTCTGTCAGGGCTTTCCATGCTGCTGACAAACAGCAGTCGACTGACATTTAAGTGGGAAAAGCTTGGCTTTGAAGCCTCAGACGATCCATGCCCTATTGCTTCTCACTAGCTGGCTTTGTTCACGTAAACCAGACTGAAATGCGCTGCCAATCATAACAGAGGGGTAAAAAATCCTCAGCAGCATTAAGCCAGCTGGAGATGTTTATCCTGACCTGCTCTCCGAGGACATGAGGCACTGGATCCATTCCTGTGCGAAGGGAGAGGATATTGACTCTTCATTTTGTTCTGGTGATTTCAAGAGGCTTAAATATAGTCTTCAGAATGTATAAAAGGCTTTTTATAGGTAAAAAATTGCTAGATGTAGTGCTACCAGCCAAACTTAGCCCAAAACAAAATAATAAAATAAAAATAAAAAGCTTTCTCAGTTAGCCACTATACCAACCACACAGTTAAGCACATTAAACAACTCACCTGGTTTTTTTATTCTATTCCTTTGTTCTGAAAAAACAATATTTGCAAAAAAAAAAAAAGGCAAGGAGTGAAAGAACTCCCTAATTTACCTGTGCCACTCCAAAAATGGAGGGAAAGAACAGTGAGAATTCAAAATGTCAGGAGTTAGCATCCAGTTATTCCAGAAAGGCAAATTTTGCTCGATTTCATCCAGGGGCTTAGCGTGCATTCAAAATGGCCATAATCTGCACACAAAGTCCTCCAATTGAAAATTAAAATCCAAAACACTCCTGATCCCGGAGGACTTCAATCCTTTCATGTCTGCAGCTTTGTGACCTCTCTTGGTCACAAAAGTTACGTCTTTGGGTAAATCTTCTCCCTTGGTACAGCAAAAGATGCTGGCAGCTTCTACTGAGCACAGCAGAGTAGTCGCAAACCACTGAAGGGATCTCAGCCTAAATGCCCCTGAATTTCATCAATATAGGTGCAGTCATGCTCTGCTCCAATCTCATCAGATCAAGTTCAGTGCACACCAACAGGATCAGGGCCTCACACAATTTAACATGAGGGCTTGAAAAGCATCAGTTAGAGATCGAAAGATATAAAATATATTTAACACTCTTTTTATATCCTCTGCCTGGTTTAGGCACCTTCAGTATTCATGTCTTCTAGCACATCTCCACAGCACAATGCTCAAAAGTGACCTTTTTTTTAAAAAGAGAGTGAAGGTTCAGGATACCTGTATAATTTCACAGCTGAAGCTATGGAAAGTAGTCATGAATTTGCACAAGGATTTCCTTTAGGGTTTGTAAGGCAGATCCAATAGACCTAGGATGAATCTGCAGGGTTGTTGTTTTTTTCCCTCTGAATGACTGCCAAAAGTCATGGTTTTGTGTAATAGGAAAATTGCTGTTTCCTGTTCATCACTTCCTCAGCTAGGAGGAAAGATCCAAATAAACTCTGGCTCAGAGCAACTGCCACTATGCAGCCTTCAAATGGGAACACAGGATACACTGGGAACATTTGTTCACAGGATACTGAACTCTGTATCCCTCTTCCCAGCAACACCAAGAATTAGTTTGAAGAAGCATTGAGAAAAAAGCATTTACCACACCTGGGGAAAGAGATTTTGTTGGGTCTTCTTGTTCTAGAGTTAAGAAAACATTTACATATCTTTATACTTTTCATTTGATAAATACTTTCATTCATTTTGAGCCCCTTAAGTCAATTCAGCTTGTCAACTATTCACAAGCTTTTCCCACTCCAAATAATAGCTGCATTTTGTTTTGGGAGCACCCTGGAAAAATGAATGTTCAGTCATCATCAACTTATGTTTTTCTTGGTTTTTCATTCTCTATTCAAGCTTCTGTGCATGGTCAAATTTTCTCTTTATCACCTTTACTTAACACATTCAGCCAACTTGTCTGTGTTGTGTTTGGTTTTATTTCCGCTTGGATCAGACTTCAAGAGGTCTCAATTCATTAATCCTGTATCTTAGAATGGAAAGTGCTTCATTTATATAATTAACCCTCTTGCAAAGGCAAATACTTCTTTTTTCTCTAGAAAAAAAAGAAAATACAGTGAAGATGTGTGTTAGAAGAACAGTCAGCTTTCAAAACATGAAAGCTCCTCCTGTTTGTTTGATGTCTCAATTCCTTGTCGGACTTTCTCAGATGAAATAGAAGAGGTTCTCATTATCATGTTGAGGTGTTAGCTCTGAGAAAAAGGCTCCTGGGCTTCATGAAAAAATTCAGTGTCTAAACAGAGGGATTGGCCCATGAAAGTACCCCAGGCCCTCATTTGTGCTGATGCTCACAGTTGCATAGGAGGAGCTAGGGATCAGGGAGAGGGACCTGGGTGATTTGCCCCAGAGCAAGTTCTCTAAATATTGAGCTTCACCTGCTGTTCAAAGCCTGTTTTCCTCCTTCCATCTGTGATTAATAATCATGGATCTTTCTTGAGAGTATATAGCCCTTAATTAAAAATCAAACAGGATCTGAGAACAAAATTATTCCTTTCTTTCTAACATGAACAAGCAGAGGAGGAGGCAATACCATTGGGACTACTGGTTTTTAAGACAATAATTCAGGTGTCAAAGCATCTGAGATCAAGATTGCCACATTTCATTCTCTCCAGACCTTGACGAAATGTTAAGGCTGTGCTATGCAGCTGGTCAGACTGGGCAATATTCATTATGGTTCTTTCCTTGAGTCAAAAGCCTGATTATTTTTCTTTACAGCTGAAGTAACTAAACTTAACACATTAGCCTTTACACATTTGGGAAGCAAGTATTTATGTCACATTCTGAGGGTTTAAAAAATACTAAAAAAATCTGAAACACAAATATTAACAACCTTGCATTTGCCAAGCAGCTGTAGAACCGAGAAGGAAAAGATATATTCTTTTCAAAAGGAGGGTTTTTTTTTTCTTAATTATGTTTTTAATTTTACTTTATTGTCACTACAATGATGTTCTTTCAACTGCCATATACTTTCTATCAAGTATTTTGCTATTCTTACAAATATGTCCTTCCCTGGAGCATGCTCCTTCATACATCTGAATTTTTCTCTCTTCCCTTCTCCATTTTTTTGTTTCCTCTCGATTTTATAGCTTCTTTCTATGTGTGTGATTGCTGTATAATGCGAAAAGCATGCACAGATTCATGACAGTGAATGATTTAAACCTCCATATATAAGAATTAGAAGTGACTGCATCAAACACAGAAATTTATATTTTCAAAAATATTTCACATAAACTATCTGTGTATGGAGTCTGTCTGTGTGGCTTTAAGCCTTAAAGCAGCACAGAAAGCAAGGGAATAATGTAGGTGATATTTGAGAGATTATTTTGCTGTTGCACAGAGAACTAGAAGACAACTTAGTTTGTACAAATGAGCTAGTACACAGAGCTAATAGAAAAATAAACAATAAATGAAATGTTATATTTCTCTTCCTAGACAAAATATAGTGTGACTGAATAAACATATGGATCTGCTCTGTTAAGAAATAAGGTGCCATTCTTCCCTGCAATAATTTTCAAGCCAATAATTTCAGTTTGAATACCCAACCACAAACACGTTAATATAAGTAACATTTATGCTTCTTCAACAAAAAAAAACGGTTTTGCCCTTGAAATAATGTTTCTCCGATGCTAAGATATGTTCAGAAACCAATATGCATCAAAATTAAATAAAAAACAAAACAAAACAAAAACAAACAAACAGGAGTTTCATTCCTTAATAAAGAAATAAAATTATTTTTATTGACACAAACTACTTCAAAATTCAATTTTTTGTTCAAACTCGCAAAAACATGAAGTAACCTCAAAACTATTTATTGGAAATACTTCTCATGATTCTGCAAGTATATTGACAAAGAGCAAAAATAATCATCATCATCACCATCATCATAACAACAACAACAACAAGAGAACCAGAAATTAAATCCAAGGTGATTTCTTCACTATGGTCTGCTGAGTGCAAAAAAATATAACAACACAGAAATCATTTGTCATTTACATTTATCTCCAATACTAGTTTCATTTTCTATTTCAAGCAGGTTGACCTTGTAATTTCCATATTGGGGAATTAGATGACTGAGAAGGTTTCTCAGCTATGTAAAGGAAAATTGCTCACACAGCTTAATCAAGATCCTTTGTTACAAAATGACATGAATATTCAGACTAGGCATTCCCTTCTGAGAGACAGCACATTGTCTCAGGGGAGTTATGAGGCAGACTTAGAGCACATCTGTTTGTAAGAGGGTCTCAGAAATGCTATCAAACCACCCCTATCCTTTTCCTTAATCCCAGTACATGCCAAAATTCTCACTGAAAGAGAGAGCTTGGTGTAGCTACATATGAGTGTTGGACCAGGTGCACTCCAGACATCCCTTCCAACCTCATGCATTCTGTGGGACTTTAAACTTACCCTAACCTCAGAACAAACTATGTCCACTCATTTTTCTCTGAGCAGCAATGGTCTGTGTACGAAGAAGATTCATAGCCATGAAAGTATCTTTTGTCATGTTCTGCAGGAATGTGGAGGACACCACCTACCCTGGACACCACAGTGGCATAGGCAGCCCTGCCCTAGGATGGCTTTTTAGTTCTCAAGAACTGAAATCATATTTGCAAGCATGGGTAGCTTTCCAGTGCTTCTCGGTAAGTATATTTTCACAAGGTCAGGCCTAGAGTTTGCTTTTTCCGTAATTAAAGAGAAAGCTGAAAGATATGTACTTATGAGCTGGCTGAGAAATTTTTATGCACCATCTTTTATCTGCCACAGTTACATATAGAGAAATGGAATGAAAGAGCACACTCTGAGCTCTATGTTTGGGATTCAAACTTAATAGTAATTTGTATTCCCATAGAACCTAAGAATTTGACTAGTTTTAGAGACAAGATTAAATCCAGGCTTGTAATCCCTTCTGAGCCTGAGACATTAACTGAAACAAGCATGTGAGACCATTCACTGTGGCCAAAATCCCCTTGCACCATATGGTTCCAGAAAATTATTACTGGTTTGGGCAGGTCTGGAGTTTATTCCTTGCTTTAATCAAACACATTTTAGTGATTTTGGTGGAGTCCTCAGTGTGGCAAATACCTTGATTACATTTGAACAAGGGTGGACAGACATGTCTATGAACAGTTTTCGTTCACTTTTACTATTGGGTATGGAGGGAGAAGAAGATGGAAAAAGAGAATTTTGCTCCTTTTTGCATGGTCAATACTTAGGTAAAAGATGTAACAGACCCATTCACAGCTGGAAAACAAGATACACATTCACAGATTTTCAGGCAGAAGCCAGAGAAATGGGAAAAAAGGAAGAGCAATAAGCCTGATCTGCTTTTGAACACCATGTTTCGTACCACTGAGTCACTAATGGATATTTAATAAAAGACCATGAATATGCAATGATTTGATTGTTCAGATTGATCAGATACCAGCTGATCCTCTCTGACAGGAAGGATTCATTGACTAGCATCCAAACCTTCTTTTTGTTACATGCTTTTGAGTGTATTTTCCTGCATCAAATGGGAATTTGTTCCTGCTCAGTTTGTGCAGTGTGCTCAGATGCTTTCAGATAAATCCTCTAATAATTTGATTAAGTAAATGCATAAACATATTGCAGAACCTGCAGGAATTTGCTTCAGGAGGTCAGTATTTTCCCAGCTTAAGGCAGTGCATAATTGCCAACCAGAAGAGCGGCATAGTGCCTTGAGAGGGAGAGACTCTGAGCCCTCACACCTCTGAGATAAGAGGAGAAGTGTCTTCAAGCAGCTGTTTCCTTTCTTGGCTGCTCCTCCTATGTCTGAAGATTATGGTTAACATTACAACCACAGGAGATTTTGCAGTTTCCACTGCAGCAGCATGAACCAGGCTGGAAGCACCTTTGGGAACAAGAATTTGTTGTTTCACTACCACTGGGGGATTGAGGAGCATTCTTCATTGTCAGGCTAGTCCATATTTGCTGCAAAGGTATAAGTACTGCAGAGAAGGTAGCACATACTAGTGCCATAAGCATGGCAACAAAGGCTGCAAAGAATCAAATCAAAGCCCTCATATGTCAATGCATCTTACATGGTTCCTGTCAGACAAGAGCCTTCATGTCTCACAAACATTAAATTGACTGAATCCTAGCAACACTCCTATGCAATATGGAGCTGTTATTCAAGTTTTATGAGTACCAGCAGGTACTATGTAAGCCTCACAGAACATGATCTCTAGAGGTATATTTGAAATTAGACATCCAATTGTTGTTTATTTAGTTTGAAATGAATGGAAACTGGAATTGAATTCAACTCTTTGAAGTCTCAATCCATTGCCTACCAGACCATCTTTTTTAACATTTATTTTATCTCAAACATACACAACTCACACCTATAGCTTCTCCAGGACTAAGTAACTGACACCAAAAGAGAACACACTGGTATATATTGTTACAGACATGCCACTTCAGATATCCTGAAAACAAATGTCATAGGGAACTTCTCCTTTCACAAGGGAACAGTTTCATCTTCCATTTGTATATGAATCATGAAAGCAGTATAAGTGATGCAGGCCACATTTGGAGACTTGCATACCTTTATGTCACTTCTTTATCTTTGCTCTGCCTATGATGCCATTGCAAATTACTCTCTCTCCCTCCTTTCCCTATTAGTAATTAGAGGGCAGAGCAGATGGTAGTAGCTTACTTTAAAGTGATGTCTTTATTAAAACACTTCTCAGTATGCTGCCTAAAAATCATGCACAACAGCAAAGAAATTACTCTCGTTATGGGCAAATCTTACAAGGTTCTGTGGTTCATGGTAGAGAGACATCAACAATTCAGAAACTCTAGGAGACCAGTACAAATTTTCAGAAACCACCAACTGAGCTGAACAGTGTCTCAGGAACATCATCTCCCTATGAGGACTTTGGAAATATTTTGTTGCCAACCATGTGCATATAAAAATTGGGAGTCAGAATCTCATTCTTCAGAGCTTCTTGCTTCCAAATTTAGTAGCAGCTTAAGGCTTACATCTCTGAGCAGAGGCAAAAAGGGAGTAATATTGACTGCTTTGTGCTTTTACACTACTAACAGATGGTAAGTTTTTTATGCAGGTCAATGACCACCCAAAAGTACCCAAATCATTCTCCCCTTCCAAATCACTATGCTCACAATAATGTCTCTAAGAAAAGCCATATGAGAGACATATATTATGAAAGACCCCCTGGGGTCCTCACTCTGAACGTATCCCCATACACCTGACACTGGGTACCTCCTCTTGCCCAGAGGCAGGGCACAGATCAAGGAGGTCAGGGAACTCTGAAAGAGGGTGACAATGGGCCAAATTGTTCACTCCTATGAAAACTAAAGTTGTACTGGAACCAGGAAGTCTATTGTGATTCATATAGTGCCCAGGAGAAGAGCCAAAGCTCAGAGTTGTCATTTGCTTTGCAATATTGAAGTGCAAGGACAGATTCTAGGGAAGAGTAAAAAATAGTTCAAATCAGAGAGGGTTTCTCCATTACTTATATTACACTTTTCAGCTTAATTTGGTGGTACCTCCAAAGCACTCCAGCAGCAGGCTGACCGGAGTCTTGGCTTGACTTTTCCCAGCACCTTCACTTTGGTTCTATTCCACTTGAAAAGTAGTGAACTTCTATTACCATCCTTTAGGGAGCACCAGCTAATTACTGGCATTCTTTGGTAAAAAGTCCTAGGATTTATAAGTACTAAGTACAGGCTCCAGCTGTTTAACAGTGCTGAAAACTACATCACAAGGTTGTTTTGGGGTATGTAGAAGTCAACATTCATTATCCTTGTGAAACTTCAGGCAACGTTGAGGACATCAGAAAAAGCATAAAAGATGAGGTCTTTTCATGCAAAGGGAGAAAAATGAATTCTCCAGAGGTTCTCATCTCTGAAATGTGCTTTTCCTCATACATCTGTCTGTGTGTAGATTGTTTGTAGCTTTCTGTACTTGACACAGTCTCTCCTCCTTAACTCAGACCTGTGAGGGAGACAGAGTTTCAAGGACTAATTCAGGAGTACAGTGAAATTATATTTTGTGGCACAATTTGAAAGTAATTGGGTGATCAGTATACACTAATGTTCTAATTTCAGTTACCACTTAGTATTCTCATTTCTCAGCATATCTGAATTCTGCAATGAGTGAATTTTCTTGTGTATTTTTGAGTCCATATTGATCACCTAAATCAACTAATGATAGTCAGTGCCATAAACAGAAGATGTATGTTCTCAAACCTGTTAAACATGTTTATTAGTTAAAAAAAAAATCTGATAGCATTTACATATGGAGATTAATTATACTTTTCTTCTGTATTTTCCACTTGATACTTTTAGCCAGAAATTGTATTATCAAGCTACAATTACAATGGTTAAAATATCACCACTCTTTGCTCAGAATAAGAACATAAGGTTCAAGAATTTTAATGAGGCATATCCTAAGGGTTTGCTTAAACTTCGGTTATTCATTTGAAAACTCCAGCATTATCTTTATCACCTCCCAGGTAAGCATTATTTTAATAAATGAAAAAGGTGAAAGGGATACTCTGAAGATTCATTTTTCAAGACTTTAAGAAAGCTTGCCTCATTATTTCAATTTGCTGCTTTTCCTCAAATGATCAAACAGTCTTTTGTTCCCTTCTCTCTTGCTACCTTTTAAAATTTTTTTTAAGCATTCCTCTTTTCCTTCCTGTCACCTACTATTAGTCAGGATTCACATTGCTATCATGCAGTTTGCAAATGAGTTAGAGCTGGTGTAGCACAAGAGAAGAAAGTGAGCAGTTGCACTGCTTTTAGAATTTCAGTGTCAATGTCTGTGCCTGGTTCTCAGTTCTTTGGGATGCTAAACCCCGTAGCAATTCCTAATCTTACTGTGAAACAGAATGATTTGTCCCAGCAAAAAAGAAAATGCCTAATAGATGCATTAAGCATTGTGCTGCGATAAGGAGGTGGTTTTATCACCAAAACAGAATGCAAGAGCTAGGTGTCAAAAAAAGCAACAACCACAAGTGCTAAGTAAATATTTAAATGTTTTCTTGGATGAGGGTCAACGAGCTCTACAGGTGGAATGAGGATGAACAATGGAAATCTACATCAGTAACTGTGAAATCAACATGAAAGTGAACATTTTCAAAGTCTCTGTCATAGTGTTATGTGGAAGTGTTTCCTGGGTTTTTGTTTTTTAATTCAGTATTCAGTGAGTAAACAGGAACTTTTTTCCTATGGTCCTTTGGAGGGGTTTTTAACTTCACAGTAGAGACAATTCATAAGTAGACTAATTATATCATTATAGTGTGATTTCAGTAAATCAATACAAACTTCCCTATTTATCATTGTGGATATAATCCATTTTAAGATGGTATCTACCTGGACTGAATTGCAAAAGAATGTGTAGGGGTAAGAAAATAACAATTCTTGCTGCTACTCAAAAAGGTTTAAACAAGAAAGGTCTTTTATTGATCAAGCTGGCTTTTTCTCCACCCACTGCTCTGCTTTCATGCATAATGTAGTATGAGAAACCTGAACAGCACACAAAACTGAAAGGCATAATTCTGACTATTCAGTCCTATGAAAGGAATCAAGTCCATATTTCCAAATAAGAAATCATAATTTCCTCTACCCAAACAGTAACCAGCAATATGCTGTGATAGAGAGATAAGGAGAAGGATTGCTTTGGATTCAAGATAAATATGAAATAACAAGAGAATTAGGTTTTCAGATTAGATTGGTCATATTGTTCAAATAAAGAATTTCACTAAATCTGTTTATTATGGCAAGATTTTTTACAGTGAAGTCTGTGAGAACAGTAGTCCTTTATATTGGAAACTGAAGTTTAATCAGTGTGTGTCAAGAATCTAGTCATCTGCTGTATTTAATTGGACAGGTTTCCAGTGAAGTGGCAGAAGAAGGATGCAGAGCCTTGTAGGAGGCAGGTGTCGGGAACGACAGCTGGATAAATTGTTCTCTCAGCCTGGGGGGGTTTCTGCACATGTACCAGAAACAAATGACTCTTGAGGAACTGGCAAAATGAGGCATCCTTATGTAAGTGTAGCCAAGAGAAACACTTCTCACTCCCCAATTTATTACAAAACAGCATAGCTTCAAGTATCTGGTATGACTGAGGAGCCAGCGGGAGACTTAATTGTCATCATCTCAGGGCCCTGTAGAACACTCTCCTCAGTTGTTTTCCTCAGCTATCCATAGTTCATCAGATAGAGAACTTCACTTGGTGACCCCAGCTACTCACATATTCCTCTTTTTGTTGGTAAGTAAGAAAGAAAGCACTATGACAAATAAATCTTAGTCTAAATACAGAGGGTCTTAGGGGGAAAAAAAAGTGTATTTTTCCTATTGTTCAGGTGGGAGCCTAAGAGAGGAAATTCTTGGTAAAGCTGGAAGGTGAACCCCACTGCCCTGAGATTTAGTTCAGCATTTCAGCACAGAAGAATTTTATCTTTAATGAAATAGTTTTGCAGCAATCTGCCCAGGCTAGTTTTTGGAAGAACAAAAAACTTCTAGTGTTCTCCCATGACTCCAGTCACATGATCACTAAGATTTCCTTTAATGTTTTATGATGTCTTTATTTCGTTGTACGTATTTTATCTCTAATTGCATTTGTGAATTTCTTTATGCATTCCAAAGCGCTCAGAGGACTGGAGGTACCAATAAAATATAGGAGAATAAACCAGGAGAAATAATTACTTAAATATAGGATATAATAACTTGAAAAATCAATGTAGATAAACTGTTGAATTAGACAATGCAAAGATGTATCCTTTGTAATTTTTTGGGCTGAATCATCAGAGGAGGGGCAAATTGGGAAAACTGAAAAAAAAATTCGTGTTTGATCCATCATATTAGAAATAATATTAGAGAACTTCTAGGTTAATTGATCCAATACAGATACATGTTTAAGCACAATAAAGCTGGGAATACTGTCTGGCACATTTGGCCTGCTAAACTGGATAAAATGGGAGGAATATCACTGCCAAGAACCATGACGTGAGAAATACTGAAAAAAGAGGGACTAAGTGAAAATGCAACTAAGGAAGGCAAGAAAGGATGCATTTAGCCTGGCGTATAATGAAGACAAACCTGACATTTGAGGGAACAAAAAATGACTGCATGAAGTACTGTGCATATTCATTTTTTCCAGCCTGCAATGTTATCCTCATGACGTTTGCCAAATTATGTTTACAAAATGAGTTCCAGCATTCCTGAGTACATGGAGGAGGAACAACATGGGAACATTAGGTTATACTGACAGTGGGAGCAGGCTGTAGTGCTCTAACCTTCAGGAATAAATTGAGCCAATCCCTTGCAGCAGGCATGCTATTGGAGGGAGTGGACTTCTAGGTACAGATAAAAGAGGAGCCTGGATCTTAAAACCTTTAAGGTTCTCTCAACAGGACATATCTGTACTGTAACAAATCTTCCCTCTTTCTTGGATACATGGAATTGACTGAAACAAATGAAAGCTACCCAATAAATATTTTCCCCTCTGCCTCTTGAAGCTTGAAATCCGACTCCAAGCTTCAGTTTCTCCAAAATGCACATTCCGTCTCCCTGACATTTCTTCGAGGGTCAGCACTGTAGGTGAAACTGTGAAATATTGATTTATAGCAAAGCTATAAAAGCTGTGCTATTCCTAATTCTAAATAAATCAGTCTAGGTAAGGGGCATGGAGGGGCAGACAGGAGCAGCAGGAGGGAAGTGACTGCTAGGACCAATCTGTGGGATCCCCTGGTCCTCACATTCCACTGCTTTAGACCACACACTATCTATGGACCAGCAGCAAGAGCCAAGGAAAAGATTCATGTAAATATCTGGCAGAAGAGAAACTGGGATGCTGCTGAACCGTATCTCCAGATATAACATGTGAATTGTTCATTTTATTTCATAAAAGGAAACATGAGCTAAGTATTTTTCATTCAAAACATGAGACTAATTTTCTTAATGTGTTTTTTTTAGGTGATGAATTTTATTTTAGTGTATCTTAATTTAAATCTAAATGGAAATACTGCTGTACTATACAGACATCCCTGAAAACAACTATCATGACTCTTTATATGCATAAAGTGAAAGTGTTTTCTTTCAAAGTCGAGAAGGGTGACTCATTATAAGAGCAAATTGAGAGGCAAATTTGTAAAGTCTTCATACCAGAAGGTGCTTAGCACCTTTAATTCATACAAGCATCAAAGAGAAAACTAACATGTTCCCAACAGATTAACTATCGTACAGTATTGCTCAAAACCAGCAAAAATGCTTTCTGATAAGCTTGAACTGTGGTGCAATATACCCTGTTTTAGTGTGATCACTATTTCATCTTGTTGCTGCTTACCACCAATCTCTAAAATTTGAGACTTTCAGAGGGAATTTGCATTGACATCACCAGGGTGATTACAAACCTTCAGGACAGAGCAGCAGTGTAATGAAATAAATGGTAGATCCTTTATCAGAGAAAGCAGATGCCTTACAGCTGGGCTTCTTAGAAGAAAGATTATAGGTCTTAAAATGGAAGTGGAAGATATTTTCAGGTCAAGAGGCTACTACCAACTCCCCAAAGAATTATTTTAGAAAACAAAAAGGAGAAGAAGCATTTTTCAAGATGAATACAGGAACTGCACAGTCTATGTCTCTCCTGAGGAGTTCACAGTGGTCAAATGCCATAGATATGTCTAAACTGTAAGGCTGAGGGAAGATTTGAGAATTTGATTAAGTGCAGTTTTTTATGCCTCTGCAAAATGCCTTTCAGCCCTGAAGCATTCCATAGTGCCTTTTGCACAGGCCATAAGAATTGCAGGAGGCAAAAGGCAAATGAGAATCAAACCCAATGTCTGTCATTACATATCATTTGAAGACTCTGGTCTTTTTGATATTCAAAATTTACATGGACAAAGCCCTGAGTAACTTGACCTAGTTGTTGGATCTGTTTGAGCTGAAGCAATGTGAATAACACAACCTCCACAGGCACATCCCTACCTGAATTATTCCATGGTAATTAATTAAGTATCTGCGTTGTAGCCTGTATGTTACTAATGAAGAGTCAAAAAGTTTGCATCTCCAGCAATCTACTTTTTAAAAAGACTTATATCAGGAATGTCATGGATAAAATATATTTTTTTTTTCCATTAGGTGCCTACCACATGTCCTGATCTCCCCACAAAAAAAAGTTTCCCAGGTTTGCCTGAGATCAAAAGCTACAGTTAGAGACAAAGCACACAGTGCTTTGGTGAAAGTCACAGCAAAATTGTGGCAAAAGTAGAATTTACTTCAGTCATTCTTCTAAGGGTCAAACCGGTGCTTGATAAATATATTAAAATCCACTGAAAGGAAGGAAAGCAGAGAGTGTCAGGGTGTCAGAGACACCCAAATGGCTGATTATGAGTATTTCTCTGATTGTTTCAAAAAAGGGAGTTTCATTTGATTGGAAAAAATACCACTAATAAGAACAATGCAGCAGTTGCTACATGTAGAAAATCTTCTTCTGAGGCCATATTTAAGCAGTTAGTTTAGGAAGGAGGAAAAGAAAACCTTTGTATAAACTGTATTTATAGTTTATTCTGTTTCATTCATGAAGTGATTCCAATGCTAGGGTCTTCTTTACTAGGCTATCTGCAAATGCTTTGCACTGGCCTCTGCTACCATCCCAGTTTTATGAGTCTGCCTGTATTAAACTGAAAAACTTATTGAATTTTCCTTTATATTTCAGAAATACGTCTCAATAAAATAAAAAGTCAAATTAGCACTTTTCTCATGTCAATGACTTTATATTAAAGGTGCTGTAGAAATGGCCCAATAGACACACAGTCAAAAGAGAATCAGGTCCTTGAGAATATTAGAAGTCTTTGAAAAATTCCCTGTGGTCTTTTAAGGTCACTTGTGTCTAGAATTTTCCAGAACTTACTATCTTAAATAAAGATGCTAAATCTTACTTTGCAGGAAATCTTGATGCTTTGCCAGACACTGATACTTATTTTGGGTCTGAAATTGAAACTAGCACTTTTCAATTCCTTTAAATAACAGCTGACTGATAACAAGCCCAGAACCTCACCTCTGTTATGTATGGAGAGTACCCTCTCTCAAACAGCAAAGCAAAATTGCAAAGATTAGTTACATAAATAACAAGAAAACCTCCTATTCGAAGTTCTATACACTTCAAATTTGAATTGTTTTGCTGCCAACATGTAATGCATAAAGTTTGTACTAATGTATTGGTTGGCAAAGGACCAACAACCTTGAATTTGTAACAGCTAGAACTATACATCTAAAGATTGAAGTGATGGCTGGTCTTGTCTATTTGGATGATTGTAAATTCTGCTTGGTGAACTTTTCAGAGGTCAGCACAATCATCAATGAGTGCAATGATCTTTCAGATGTCAACTGACATCATTAGAAAGAGAAAAAGACAGGTTAAGCTGGACAAATCCCTTCAGTTTGGTAACTTGGTGGGACACACAGTCGCTTTTAGTTCTGCCTGCTATTCTGATCAGAATAACATTGCTTTCTTTATTATATATTATAGAATACTGTCTTGTAAAGAGGTCAAATGGGAAAGAAGAGTTAAAAGGAGAAAAATATGCTGATTGCTTTCAAAGGGTATCTCTGTAAGTGTTTTGAACCTGTTTATATCAGGTAATTATTTGTCATTATTCATGTTTAGATAAAAATGAACTGCTTGATTAATGAGGTGGCTGGTTTACAAAACAAACAAACAAACAAACAAACATCAATAAAAAAAACCCAACCCAAACCAAATAAACCTTTGTATCATTCCCTAGCCCTAGAGACAAGAAAGAAAGGAGTCTGAGTAAGTAGGAAAGGTTCCCAAAACCTTCAGCACAAAACCTGCTGATGAAATAGCTACTAACAAAATGACCCAAGCTAAGACAGTATATAAAGCCCACCTTAGACCGTTTGACTAGCAAACACCTCTAAAAGCATTCTCCATGTTCTGACATAAATTATGGTCCGTACTTCAAGTAACTGGTGCCTTAAGATTGTTTTTTATGAAATCACCTCCTCCAATGTCTCATTTAAACATTTATTTCATGTTTAGGTTGGAGAAGCCCTATAAAATCATCCACTAGGAGAAACTCAGAATTGATTCAAAGAAATCATTTCCATCTGAATCCCAGTTCCATGCAGATACCTACAGAAAATCCCTTCTGATGGCAGATCATGTAAGGTCCTTTCCATCAGAAACTGGTGGCCTCATTGAATTTGTGATTTATGGCATGCTATAACCATGAACTGTTGGGTTTCTTTGTGCAAAATATTTGTGAGTCTGAATGCTCTTAGAAAGGTTAGGACCACATGAACTGTGAAATACTCTCTTCTTTGGAAGTGGTGCCTGCTCTGAATTTCCCGGACAGAAATATGAGCTACAGACATAAACACAATGATGCTGTGCCTTTGGAAAAATCAGACTGATTCCACCTACATTAATCAATAGAAGAGTTCACATGAATGCAATCTCCCACACTCTCACAAATTATCAGACTTACACACAACTACTTTGCATATGCTGAGAACAGTCAATGTCCAACAGAAGTACTGGAGGCAGATGATGCATTGCTAGGTATGCAGGCACTTTGGGAAATTGGAAATCTAAAACTTGGAAGAATTTCAAAGTGGAAATGATAACTGTGAACCTCAGACATCCCTTTTTCAAAACCATGCTACAAATCTCAAATCCTGATCTCACCACCTTGTTCCTCTGCACCAAAATCATCCTGCTTGTTTTGTCACTCTCTGAAATATGTACTACAGGGTACTGGAAGGACTCTGCACTTCATTCAGTATGCCCAAGCGAGCACTTGCTCTCCCTGGACTGGAACATGGTGTCTTTGTGGCTTTTATTAACTAAAATCTAGGAAATTATGGAACATATGTGAAAAAATATCATGAGAGTTCTAAAAGCACATCCCTGGTTTTGCTTCAACGCACAGGCACATCAATGCATGTTCAGTAGCAGAATGCAACAGTTTCTTTTAACCATGTGCCAATGCATTTCTTCTTCAACTTCTCTGCATCAATTGAATCCACATAATTTAATATTGAGAAGTTATACCACTTTCACCTTTCTCTCCTGCAATGCCTCCTTTTCTTGATCCTCGAAAGTAAGTCATAGGTGTGTACCTACTGTAATATTTCATCTACCACTTAGAGCAAGCGAAACTTTTCTAACTTGTAGGTGTTCTTCCATCTTTTATTCCACTTAGGGTTTTGCTGTCAGAATGGTACATGGGTCTGGTAAATGATAAAAATGCATGTACTGGTGAATGTGCATCTGGTTTTGTATAGAAAACAGATGATTTGACACCATTCTTCAGATATACTCTCCCAGATTTAATATTAGAGTTCTCACTGCTTTTCAATTTAGGCCTATGTTTTGTTTTTTTCCTCCTCTAAAGACCTCTGTTATTAAAATACCAAGGTAAGTTTTAGTAGCTAAATATTTATGTCTATATGAGTGAAAGGCATTTGGAAATGCAGTAAGTTCCTAGGTCATATAGAAAATCAAATAACCCTTATCCAAATACCACAGGTTACAAAAAGATATTAAGCATGTACATATTCAGTAGGAGATGAACCACAGCAGATGCTATGGTCTGATATATCACATTTCTTAGGCATAGCAAAGTAATAGTGTCCCCACAGAACAAGTGGTAATAATTTTTTTAAAAAAAGAGAAGAAAAAAAATTAAAAGTCATGCTCATTTTGAATTCCAGAAACCTTTTTTTTAGTAATGCTGATCTTTTTTTTCCAACTAAAATGGTTTCCAGGGTTTTCAAGATTCACCTACCCTAAATTTGTAGCAAAAACAAAGAATACCATAAGCAGCCTGGAAGAAGAGGGGGATTTGCACAGTTTCTTTCTATAGGCATGCATTTCTGATTGGATATAATGGAAACAATGAACATGGTTAATTTAAGAAAGTTGTTATTCATGATAGATCATAGACTCCTCAGAGCAGGGAAGTTCTTGAAACTACTTTGGGACTTGTTCAGGAAAGCACAAACATTTACTGACACAAAGATAGAACTTGAGCCTTGAATAACAAGCAGAGGGGAGTTCACTTGCTAAGTGAATAAGATGATAAGTAAATATGGTGAATATTGCAGTCTTTGATGATAAAACCACAAACTAGGTAACTGGTGTTGTGATATTATGTTATTCATGCTTTACAGTTCCCTCAGAGAGCACCTTTTTTACTGAGTGGGTACTTATTTCAGGCGGAGGTAACAAAACAGGAGGTCAGTACAAGTTCTGAAGTTTCAGATGTAGATTCTGCAATGTTATTAGCTAACATTATCCCACTGAACTATACTGATTTCCATCAAGTGAGCATTGGATTCATACAGGGTACCAGCTGAACTTTCAGAAAGTGCAATTTCTTAAATAAGATACATTTATTTGTGTTACCTTCATTGCTCTTTCTTTAGGTCCACGGTAGTGATACAACCATTCAATAACACTAAAACTTAATTCTGTATGGCTTTGCTATTACATGTATTCACTCATGTATTTTTTCGGGTTACAAAAATCCTCTTCATCTGAAAACATCTGTCTTCCATCAGCACAGGCAGACTGCCTTGCCAACTTGAATCTCTGGTCTTTCTTTACTGTTGCAAGTCATTAATCAGGTACTTCCATCATTGTAACCAATGGCGACCCTATCTATAATCATCATCTGCGGCTCTTTGAGAGCTTGCTATCCACCAGTGTCAGTTCTTCTTAGACAGATTATAAAAATGTGCCACCCTAAATGCCACACACACATTAATCACTTCACAAGCTTTTGCTGCTACAGTTTCATGAACACTAGTTGCAGCTATGCATTTTTTTCCACAGAACGGTATTAATTGTAATAATAGTAAGACACTGCTCAAAAAAAATCTGAGATAAAGGAAATTAAAAGATAATTGAGATTGCAGTATCACTTTTTCCTCAGCAGTCTGAACACAATGAATATTCCCCTTGCGGTTCTCGCTGTGCAAGAGA
>JAOXXN010000102.1:25112700-25147694 GCA_026770055.1 Myrmophylax atrothorax | reverse complement strand
GGGGGGGAATGAAGAAAACCCTAAAGCAAAACAAACAAAAAACTCCAAACACACCAAGAAACAACCACAAGCTACTTATTAAACTCCTATGAAGGTCCCACATTCCTTTGATTTTTAAGACCTGCTAAGAAATAATTTTGGGCATATTTCTCAAGGACCAGCCCAGAGAGGAGACATGTTTTAACAAAATCTATTAGCGAACAATAATTCATGCTATCTATCATATTGTACCATTCATTCATGCATCATCTAACAAGATGACATTTAATACAAAATAAGAATGATGAAGGTCACAGGAATTTGCACAATTTATTATTGGTGTCAAGCCAGATTAGTTTTGCCAGTGCTTGACTAAAATTTGCCTAGGATGACTCTCTCTGAGCAAAAGGTTATTATGCAATGGATATTTTCCTCTTATACTTGGTCTTATACTGAAAACTGAACTGACTGTAGGGAGTTCTCTGAATCTCACTAGAGAAGGGTTATTCACATTTTATGTCATGCTTCTGTCTCTGCTTTCACTTACTTTTCCACATCCCTCCAGCCACTCTTCTCAATTATCCACCCAAGGGCTACAAGAAGATGCAGAAATGGTGCTATTCTGTCGGGAAGCTGACAGAGAAACACCCTTGGGAGATGAGGGGGGTAAAAGTATGCATGAGCAATGCAGTTTTTAAAGGTGCATTTGAGAGCTGACCTAAATAATAATCTGCAGGAATGAATGGCCCTTCGAACACAAGTCAAAATTGATCCTACTTAATTAACCCATCTATCTGATAGTTTTCGGATTTGCTCTTGAAGGCTTTTAAACCATTAGTTCTATAGTCATGACAAATATGAAGTTGCAAAAAACCTCAGTCTATGTTGAAATCCAACCCAAAGCAGTCACTCACATAGATATAAATCCAAAAATTGTTCAGAACTTCTTGGAAATCCATTCAAAGTTTACTTTCTCTAAGATTCCTGCCACAGATCTGGGGTGTTTTAAAATCCCTTTTTAGAATACTAAGTTTGTGATTCTGTGAATGATCCAGACACCACCCTTGTACACCTTTAATGAAGTTGTCAGAGTTACATCAGGGTTAATTAAACCCAAAAGGCAAAAAACTATAATATGGATTAAACAGGATGTCTCATAAGCCCTGGATATGAGAATGAATAATATTTAAACCTGACAAGCACTTATCATTCCCATAGTACTCCTGCATACTTTGATTATTCCAGGTCCCTGTCACTCATTATATGACAAAATTTGTCCAGAAGACTTGACATGATTTTCTCCTTCATTTTCGAATTATATAAATATCATTTATATTATCCAGTGTTTAGTGCAGGGTTAAGATATACTTCTGGGTAACAAACAAATCTAGACTGAGTTTCCATGGATTCGTCATGAACTGAGTAATGTCTTTGAAGAGCAAAGTTAAAAAACACCACTAAAAGCCCTTTGGTCTGAGCAATTTCAAGTCCTAATGCAACATTCTTGCCTATGAAAATTAATGCTGTAAAAGCCCTAGAGAGAAACCTGTAGAAATACTCATCCATCACTACAGCTAAAGCTGAGATGGGCTTTTCAATTGAAAAAAAATATTTTTAAGACAACAATACTTTCTTCCAATTGAAATTATTTAGAGAGATAGGGAAAATAAATTTTTAAAAAGTTTAAATTCTAAGTTTTCAGCTGAATCAATCCCTCAGTCTAGCTTACCAGGTAATCCTATCAAATATTGGATTCAGCACAGGAAGTGTGAGAAGAACAAGTGACGATGGCGTCTCTTGGTGATACTTTGCCTATTCAGGGTTGGGAGCTTCAGCCACTCAGGTCTGTGCTGCTGTACAGGGAACAAGCAGTCCCATAAAGCTGCTTATGACTGACAGAGTTAAGGATTAATTGCTTTTTAAAAAGCCTTATTTCAATATGGTCAAAATTCCTCAGAAACTGTATGTTTCAATAAAATTTTAAAAGCAGTGCCAGCCTCTTATATTTGAAGAATGGTAAGGAACATTCTTCTTGCTCAGCTCTACAAAACTTAAAAAAAACAAAACAAAACAAGACAAAACCCAAAAATAAAACCCACCACTTTAAAAGTCATTATATGATAAAATCATTTAAAAGCTTCAACTGAATGATTCTACAAGGTACAACACAAAAAATGTACACTGAATGCAATGACCAGCTGCAATGCGAAAACTTCTTTTGTGGTTCAAAGGCAAAATCAGCAAAACTCATGTAACTTTTAGACGTCTGATTATTTTATTTTTTTAACACTTTGCCTGTTCTCAGAAGTGTCAGCAATGCTTGATACCAGGCTTTGCCTATACATCACAGCAAACTTTGATTGCCTCTAACTTTGCCAAACGTAAATGCTTGGGCTGCAGTTTCCCAAGTTTTGTCTCTACCCCAGGCAAAACATATTGGGAAAGCTTCAGTGAAGACATTTCTGTAATTTCCAGCAACAAACATACAATATAAGAAGAGGTAAGGTTTTATTAAAGTGATCCAAAAGTATCTGGCATTGATCCTTCAAGAAACTTTAGTGCTCTCATGCTTAAGGGAGAGGATTTGATACCTGGTAACTGCAGTGAGTCTGCTTCAGCTGTTCAAACATTGATACAGAGAGACCTCAGGCACTTGGCAGCCCTAAAAGGGCAAATGCCATGAAACTGAGTCAGGGGATGTTTAGGTTGGATATCACAAAAAAGTTTTTCATCCAAAGGGTAGTAGGGCACTGGAACAGGCTCCCCAGGCAAGCGGTCACAGCACCAAGCCTGACAGACTTCAAGAAGCATTTGGACAGTGCTCTCAGGCACATGGTGTGATTCTTGGGGTGTCCTGCACAGGGCCAGGAGTTGGACTCGTTGATCCTGAGGGATGCCTTTTAACTCAGGATATTCTATGATTCTATGAATATTAAAGGGAATAAAAAAGATACAATCATTTCTAGGGCAAGATTCTGTTACCCTGTTCATGTTCTGCCTAGTATAAAGCATAAATAACTATTTATTTTTCTAAAAACTTCAGCACTTAGGATCTTTCTGGTGTATATATGGGCTTATTTGGATCTTAATCATTAGTATCCATGTGCAGCTATGATTTCATCCTAGTAGAAAGACCAATGATACTGTAAAGTAGCTGTAAGCTACAAATGAGAAAAATTAGGGTGAAAGTCTTTAACGCAGATTGCCTTTTATGAGGATATCAGTTGTATCAGCTAAGCTGAGGAAGAAAGAAAAAGTGCCAGAAAAAGCCTGGGCAGCTTTTTATCCTGAGGTGTGAAGGACCAAGGGCACAGTCTCAGCAAGAATTACAAGTTTGTTTTCAAGGCAGTCCTGGGCTGGTATCTCTGTGCCTGCTTCTTACTCATATCTGCATGCAAAGTTACAGTGTGCCCTCAAGGAAGGGAACGCTGCACAGCAGAAACAGGTGAGCAGTGATGGGTTAAAATATTAGGCAAAACCAGGTTTAGAATCCCTTTCCTTACTGTACCAGAACCATACACAGAAAACTTCTTTTCATAGTTTTGACAACGGAAAGAAGTATCACTTCCAAACATGAAGATTTACAAGTGATGAGCAGGAAAGAGGAATCAGCACTGCAAGAAAACCTAGGAACCCTGTTCTCTTTGATAATGAATTACCAGGCTGGCTATTTCTGATCTCCTAAATTTCAGCTGAAATCACACCTTATCAGGGAAATAATCAGAACAGTGAGAGAATTGGGGAGCTTAAAGCAAGACAGGTAAGACAAAGTGCTAATGAAGAAAACATTGAGTTTTCAAATGAAGTTGTTTATTCTCAGTATATTGAAAATGAATGAAGCTGATTTTCAAGGATAAGAGTATTCTTTGAGCCATATACATGTAACTGGGCTTGAATTTGTACTTCCACTGCCTTTGGGGAGCTTCATTATTTTTTTTTTAATATTCTAGCTGCCATTCAAATCTCAAACAAATAATGAATAATGTAAAATCAGTTGCCTGGAAATAGGTTTACTTATAAAAATCCAGTGAGTTGGGATAACCTGTTTCAATTTTTTTTTTTCCCTTATTCTGGTTGTTCAGGAACTACTTTTAATCTTCAGGCTCCCAGGTAATTTATATCCAGCAACCAACTTACAGATTTCATTTGGTCAAACAGACTGATAAAAATGATAAATTTTTAGATTGTTGAAATATCCAACTGACAGATTTGAGATGCTGTAAATGGTTTCAGGAGTATCTCTTGGGGCAATATTGGTTTTTATGGTTTCTTAGCTATTTTAAAGCCATACTCAAAGCACGTTGAAGGAGAAAACACAGCTCATAGATAAGTTTGGATAATGGCCTCTGATAGCAGGCCAGAAATTTTACCAGCTCTGTTGTTTATGGCTGTTGACTTTCCTATTTCAATTCAGTAATACATCTTTAATTACAATTACCTCTAGTGAAGTAGGAGCTACATTGTACACTCCAATGAACTTCAGGAAAATTCACATAATTGCTCACATACAAAAATAAAATAGTATTTCATTTAACAAAACTGTAAACTTTTTTTTTCAAATACATTGTATCTTGGCATTGTTATCACACATTTTGTATCCCCTAAGCTGAGGGATTTCTGCATATCTTTGGTACTTTCAGTCTGCAAACAGACCAAAGTCACAAGCTGTGCTTCTATTTTAGAGCATGTTCTCAGCAGTTTCACATAAGCACCTTGCAGTGCAGGTCTTTCTTTCCCAAGATAATGTGCAAAGAGTTAAAAATTATAGAGTTGTTGTGATGGGGCTTTTATGTTTTTTGTGGTTTCGGGGTTTTTGTAATGTATAAAATGTAGCAATTTTCCAACATTTCAAGTCTTTTAAAGACTACCAAATGATTCACAGTGAAGCTAAAAACCTCGTCATTTTGCAAATTTCACTTGCACCTTTTTTACCACTGCAGAAGTCAAGACTTCATGAAAACTTCATCTGTGTACATTGTGAAAATGCTTTTGAGCCTGAAAACTAGTAAAGGGAAAAAAGGTGCAATGCCACTAACTTCAAAGCAAGCAAGCTCTTGAAAGACATCAAGCAAAGAAAAACTGTAAGAACTGTAGACATGTTGGCAAGGTACTTCAGAAATATCCCCAGAATAATGGCTCTAACAATTAGTTTCTACACCAATGAACAGTCAGGCAAAAAAAGAAACCTGATGAAAATGCTTGGGACTTCTTTTTCATTTCTTTTAATCAATACTTCAAGTAGTTTCATCTTTTCCCCATAAAAATAGAATGCACTCTTTTACTTTCCCTGACATAATAAGAATCCTAGGAGCCTACAGAACCCATGCAGGTACATCTGGACCTCCAGTCTAAAATGGATCATGGTGAGGTCATCTCACAGTATCACCACATTTTCAATAGAAGACTAAAAATACAAGAGAGGAACCCCTGAATCAGTTTACAGTGCTGAGGCAACAGCACGTGTGCACTTTTCTTAGAGCATACCCTGGTTCTACCCTCCTTAGGGTCAAGAGAGACATTCTCCAAACTACACAAGTGAAGGCAGCACACTTCAATACAGACAGCCTAAGGCTACAGGCTGTGACCAGTAAATACAAAATTTTGTCTTTCTGATGCACAATCCCTCTTTCCGAAGCAAAACAATAATTAACACATATCTGAAATAGGATATTCCACCTCCACCTACAGTGTTCCTTCTGGCATATGTTCTAACCAGCCTTAAGAGTAACTGGTTTGCCAGCTATTACAGGTCATAGAGATAAACACATTATTTTGGACACATTATGTCTAAAGATTCTTTGTTATCTGTATCATCCCGAACTCATCTTGAACTCTGAGTTTTCAATTTTGTATCCTTTGAAATACTGGTTCATTGGAAGGTACATGTCCACAAAAAATCCCTTAAGTACAGTAAACCACAGAACATTCACAAGTTTTAATCACTAAATCACATGGCTTGCTTTTTTAAAGTGACACATTCACATCAAGAGCTAAAAAGATTCTCTTACTTGGTTAAATTTCAATGAGATTTTTTTTTCCTGTGTGTAGAAAAAAATGAAAACTAAATATTGTTGATCTCTGATTCTATGGAGACTAACAGTATTTATAACTTGTGAAATTTGTGCACTCTGAAGATTCTGAGAGTTCCCAGTGTAGATTAGCATTTCTTCATACCAGAAGTCAGGGACAAGTCATATGCACCCCAGGAAAAATCATACTCATGATACCTCTAATAATTTTCAGGGATCAATAATAGAAATGCACACTTTCTGTTTTGGTTTCAAAAAAAGACAGACCATCACAAGTGCTTGCATTACAAGAATGAACAGGAGGTATGGTTGTTAAAAGTGAAGTTAAACTGAGTTGATTTAAAATTCTCTCTCAGCACTACTCTGATCATCCTATTTGATGATGTACACAAATGTCATAGAAAAGGTGCTTCTCATGGGATTCTAGGCCATCTGCAAATTATAAACCAATGAAACCTAAAAAGAAAAATTACATTTCCAGCAAAGTCTTTCCAGAAAAGAGATCTGGAGAAGTCTCAGCATCTGAACTGAAATCTACCTCCAAAAGAATATGATATTCTGGAGGTATGAAGCTCTGCCAGTAGGGAGGAGGATTTTGTTGTTCAGTTTGTGTGGCAGTGTTTAAGGGTTAATCAAATAACCCTGTTAAATCCCCATCCTAACACATTGTTAGCATATTCACAAATTACTTGCATGGTTTCTCACCTCCATGTAACACAACACTGGCACTAATTCATGTTAAATGGTAATTCCCACATACTAAGCTAAGAACTGAATAGCCATAAAGGAGCTGCTTACATGGGCCCACTGGGACTACCCAGGATGGAGAGAAGGCAAAAGTCACAGCTGAGGTGAGAGGAAAAGATTTTTCTTTGTTGTTCATTAAGCTGAACATCCTCATTCTACCCACGGAGAAAATTTTTTGTCCAATATGTTTAAAAATCCAAAATCCCTCCCACCCAAAAACCAAAACTTAATCCCAATTTTTCCTATAGCCTGATATCTCAGAACCACAGAGAATCATCTATTTCTAAAAATAACGCAGGAAGTTGGCTTGGAGGCTTTAGAGCATTTGAAGTTACAGTGCCCACTCTTGAGATACTAAATAATGAAGCATAAGAGAAGATTCTGCCACACAGCAAGGCAGAAGAAAGAAAGACACTTTCAACTGAAGGAGACAATTAAGGTAGGGCTGCAAGGAAACCCTCAGGATGATTTTTGAATGTTTTCTGCAAAGTCGCCTCTGACTTTTCAAGGACTAAAGGCATCAGAGGAATAGATGTATACAGCTGTGCTTTCTGCTTTCCATTGACAGGCCCCTGGGGAGCAGCAAGCAGGAGCAGATTAAGCCCAAGCATAGCCCTCTTCAAAGGTGCCTGACTGCAACCAAGGCAGCGAGACACACCTTCTGTTTGCAGCCTGTGAGTATGAACTGCATCACAAGAGTGGCTGGTTGGCCACTGTGTGCAATGCTTCCCTCATAGTGCTGGCTCAGTGCTGATGCAAGGCCACAGGAACAAGAGGATCAGGAACACAACTGGTAGGAAAAGGCTGATGGCTGAAATATTCTGATCTGACCTCTTTCCTTCCTCAAATCACTATATTCAGAGCCCTGGCACAATGATGTTTTTAGCATTAGGAAAGTGAAAAATTGCCTAGCTTCCACCCAATACACTTTATTCATCTGACTGTGCTGTCTTGACGTATTCCCCATAGACTAGCCATGCAAGAGCAATCCTCACATGCTGGGATTTCTTACAACTTCCAATTAAAGACACACAATGGAAATGCCAACATATCAGAAAACAGGACAAACTCCGAATCAGCTTGTATTTTGAGTGCAAGAACATGTTTCTATAGCAGTGTCTGAAACACTAATTAAACAGAGAAACACAGTAATGAGACCAAGACAAACTCAACTCTCAGAGAGCAAGAATAAATCTTTTGCCTCCTGGATTTTTCACATGCCCACAGGAGAGCAGGACTTTGGTTTAATATCATTATTTCTGTCAGAATCATTGTTCATGTGTAGGTGGACTGAGATTACTGGGCCATAGGAGCCAATTTGCATCCTGATTAGCCTGAATCATGAGTATGAGTCCATGTCCCAAATGCATGGAAACAAGAGTTCAGGCTTCCACTTTGGGGAAGTAAAGGAAGGAGCACTGAGTTTCAGGCCAGCATGACAAGGCTCAAAAATCCATCTATTCAGCCTGCTCATCTTGTTTGTTTGTCAGCTTGAATACGGCTCAGGAGAAGTTGTTCAAGCTGTACAACTCAAGCTATTCTCTGTTTCACAGTAACAATTTATGCTGATGAGACACTGCAAAAAGGGGGTAGAGGAGCAGAAGCGACTGGAAGGGGCCACCTCTTTTTCTCCTAGGCACAGCAAATGATTCCCAAGAAATTCTACAGCTCTGATTAAAACATCAGTTTCCAAAACACACAAGAATGAAATCTACATTGTCTGATACTTTACTAAGAAAGGAAGCTTTTGCCTTTGAGAAACAAACAGCTCAAGTCCAGCTTGACTTCACTTAGTTGTTTGAGCCTCAGGAAAGAACACAGCCCTACATTTCCTTTGTAGTGATGGATTTCAGACTGTGGTTTTATAAGGTAAGAAACAGAATTGCCTGCAATACAATTGAAACAAGTGAAGAAGAAAAAGCTGTTGTCCAGGGAAAGGATCTTCACAATATATGATTTGTGCCACTAAAAATTGAACAAACAAACAAATAAACAAACAAGCCCACAAACCAAAAAGATAAATAACAAAAAAAAAAACATAATCCCCCAAAAAACCCAAACAAGAGGAAAACAAAACTAATTGCTCCACTGCTGAAGACTGAGCAGACAGACATGAATTTCCTCAGGTAAACTCAGAACTTTGGTATTTCTGACTCACATTCTTGCAATGGCTTTGTTTTTCCACTGATTAAACAAAGTGCTTAAATAGTTTAAAAGCTCAGTCTCATGGTAGATATCTCAAATTTCATCACTAAATGCTCAGAGAGGACAGTGATTTGCATGATTTGTAGACACCTTTACCTAAAGAAGTCAGTTAATTCAGTTAAGCTGTAGCAGGCAAAATTGGAAAGGAGACAGGTTCTGTTTTACATATTGGGGTTTTATAGTACTTGTATGCAGTGTTTCTACAGGTCTTCATCTCTCACCCTGAGCCAGACACTGAAAGAAAGATGAGAAACAGTCCCTGCTGAAAAGATCTATTGAGCCAAACTACAAGGTTTGTACACCATCCTTGGTTTATCACCACTGCTGAAGGCCACCTTACATAACTCCTATGCCTTCCACCCTCCACATGTTGCATTAAATACAGGACAGTTCATACTGCTTTTTATGAAGTGCCTTGATTTTTAAGTCTTTTTTTAATCATATAGTGCTGTTATGAGTACCACTTAAGAAACAAATTCTTATATATGGAAGTAAAGCTCAAAACTTCACATTAGGTAACCTACTGAGAAGCTGGCACTTTCTGAAACCTAGTGTACTCTAGTCAGAGACTACTCAAATATAGATCCAATTCAAAACAGAGACACGTTGTCCAGGAAAAAAATGTTTGCAAGAGCAGTATAATTTTCTCATTTACACCAGCTAAAGATCTATTTACATGACAGAAAGACTGACAATTTGAGCAAGACACTGAAACAAAAATGATGTGTTTACATAGTTGGGGAGGAAGAGATTTCCAGCTCAGCTTATTCTCTTGTAGTTAAAGAAAAATAAGATTCTTGTAAAAGTGGCTTCCTACCAGTGGTAAAAGCATTCCTGTCTGTAAGCCACTAACTACAGCACTGTCAAGACAATATTAAAAAACCTGAAGCATAACAATACCTTGACCAGCCACAGGAATGTTGCCAATATCCCTCAGGGTGGTTTATCTGATCCTGCTCCCCATATATGTCTTGTGACACTTGTGGGAATAAATCCTTTAAGATTTCTTTCATCATTTCTAACATATTTTCTAACTTCCACTCTGTTTGGCTCAGGTTTGATATTTAATAACCTGAAAAAACAAACACAGGTGGGCTGACAAGCTGCCTCTCAACAGCTTCTGCTGACAAAGGGGAAACTGAAGACAGCCAGGCTGAAGCTGACTTTGCAAAGCTTGGCTATTTTATAACTGTTTCTTCTTCTTTTTAATTTCAAAGACAGGCTTGAGTTTCCTCTGGGGAGTAAGGATTTTGGGACAGTCTCAGAACTCCACGCAGCACGGTGCTGGGTGGAGTTCCTGCCTGCTAACAGTGGCTCTGTTTTGCTCACTGCTGTCCTTTTTCCCCCAGAGCGTTCATTGATCACTATGTTTTTAATGGTCACATTGCAGACACCTAAAAGGATTTTTTCCTCTATATATTCTGAGCAGTAATTCCCTTCTTTCTGCTCCCCGATAACTTCCAAAAAGTCAGAGTCTACTTCCAAATTTTTTTATCCTTTTTCTTACATTTTTGAAACTGCTTCTAACTGCATTACTTTCAAGTTCCAAGGCTTTTTCTCCAAATTGTCCTAATTTCTCATCCAGATTTATTTGTTTACAAGTATTTTTTCTGTAATCTTTGCTTTTGTTCCATATTTTTCCTTGCTGAGGCAGAAATAATATTACCATCCCATCCAGGTACATTCAGAACCCTGTTTGTCCTGGATAAAAAAACCCCGAAACAGTCTTTCTTAAAAATCATACACATCTAGGAAAGAAAAGCTTGATCCAAATAAAAAATAGTGAAAGCAATAAAGGAATATTTTTTCATCCTTTTTTTTTTTACTTCCCTAGCATTTCTGCAAAGTTGAAAGCATTGTTTCCACTGTAAAATGGTGATTCATGAAAACCAACAGAGGTATGTCCTGTTCAGACCTCTTGGGAGTCTTATTGTTTAGTTTCAAAACTTAAACAGGACCAGGCTTTTATAATGGATACTTACAAGAAGGTCAAGTAATTAATTTGGAAAAGACTAAACTTAATATAGAAGCACTTCAGCAAAACTTGGGTAGTTTAAAAAAAATTTCTTCATTCATCCATAGTCTGTGCTTTATTTACAGGCAAAAGAGTGAAAGCACATTTTAAAAGTCTTTGCTCAGCTATATTAGTCCCATCCATAAAGCCTGCTGACAATGTCTGTGACTAATTAAGTGAATTGAATATAAATTCTCCTAGAGCTGAAACCATCACTGATCTGGTAATCTCTCCAATGTGAACAGGAAGAGTCTTACAGATAGCCGGGTTTTTCCAGTGATGCACATGCAACACAGGAAACGGTACTGTTTGTACCCTGCAGAGTTTCTGGTACCCAAGATGAGACCTCTGAACAAGCTGTACTGTCCTTAATTAAGTCTGCTGCTCAGCATGTAACTGGAGAGTTCACACCATGGTGAGACACCTCCCCATTATGCTTATAGTTAAAATTAAGAACACTACATTAAGTGCTGTCATTACTACATATTGACATAAAGAGAGAACACAAATAACTTACCAATCTAGGTCTTCAAAACTGCACTAAGGTTTAGAATTACTCTACTTCAAATAGTTACAACCAAGCGTGTATGAGAAAAAAAACAACCAACAACCAACAAACCAAACAAACAAACCAAGGGCCTGTAGTAATTGTACCAACAGAATTAAATAAAAGCTCCCACCAAGCTGAGTAGAAAATTGGATAGAAATTGGAAATCAGGTTGTAACAGGTAGCTGTTTATGAAGGAGGCAAAGAGGTTAGAAATTATATTTCTGGTTCTCTGTCTCTATCACATATGTAGATGAAGGAATAAGAACTTCCTTCAAGAAATTCAAGAAATTAAATAAATACAATTCACAGGTTTCCCTAAACATTAGCATAAGAAGAGATATTGAGTTCCCAATGCTGTCCCAGCAGCACTTTGACACAGAAGCCTAGCAAGTAGAATGTAATACAGCTAAGTGGACTTTGCATAATGGAAGTTAAATATTAATTGTAACCACAAAGTAAAGAGCAAATAATGCAATCAACAGATATTAAAAGGATTAATGAAGTGCAATAGATTGTTTCTGCCTAGATGCACTGTAAGAGCAAAAAAAATAGGAGAGCAAGGTGCTTGGCTGACCGCAAATTCTAAGTCATGCAATGCAATAAACAAAATAATCTATACTTGCCATACTAAATTCAGTTTTGGCTCATTATTTATAGGAAGGCATTTAGGAGAAAACAAACAAACAAAAAAGGAGGGTGCAGGATATGCATTATCCTTGTCACTGTCAAATGGAAATTACCATGAACTTATGTTTCCACAGTCTGTTTCAAAAGACATACCAATAAATGCTTAATAATTGTCAGCAAAAAAATACACATTTTTATCAGCAGGTTCATTATTTCCCTCACAGGTGCTTATTTATGAAGGTTCCCTTAGGTTGAAGTAAAGCATATTCATTCCCCATATTTCTAAGTAAACACGTTTGTGATTATTATTGATGGGAAGAATTATGTGACAGGATTGCAGAGCGGGGATCATAAACAAACAGTGAGACTCACCAAGCTGTGTACAGACACAAATACAAGGAACCATGTTGCTAACAGCTAGTAAGCATACAAATTTGGTGCTCCAGTCATGTTGTGTGACATTTGGGTCAAGCATGGGAAACAGAGAATTGTATAGCTTATTTGGAATCGCCATATATTCCTTTTAATACTCTGTTGAAAGTCTTCTAGCAGTGCCTGGAATACAGTATTAATATGATAGGCCATTCTATTAATAATGGTGCATTGTCACTGTAATAGAACAAGACTAAATCCTAGGAAACATATTTTCATATTACACTATTTTTTTTTCCCTCTCAATCTACCTGCCTATGAATTATTGCCAGTGTGTGGACTATCCATATCCCATTCTCTCTAGTTTTTCAAATTACTGGTTAGAGTGGGGTTTTTGTAAAAAAAAAAAAAAAAAATCAAACTTCCTTCAGCAAAACATGTTACTTCATTGGGATTATGATTTTGGACTGAAAATTGTGACTTTTAACAAAAAGGAAAAATCTACTTCCTCCACCTGCAAAACAGTCTCCTTTGCTAAATCTCAAGTTTTCACACTGAAAGTACTGTTTGAACAATAAATCAAAATGAGTTCTCCAGATTTCTCACCAATACTAAGAAGAGTTTCTTTTCTGAAATGAGTATTTTGTTAAGTGGAGAAAGAATCCTCTCCAAGGCTCTGAGGCAAAAAACCATCTGACACATTTCTTTTCACTCCATCATATAAACATATTTCTAAGGTTCTGAGGGTTTTCACCATCTGAAAAGTGTGTTCTTTTCTAGTCAGTCCCCCTAACTTAAGAGTGAACTGGCTGTTATGTTTGACTACCAGCACAGTCATGCTGAATCTCTACCTATAATACATTAACCTGGTACAGATGCATGCCCAGCAAAAACTTAGTAAATATGCAAGACAGCAGAAAATAAAGCAGCATAACATGCTTTCTTTTCCATCTTTCTCCCTATGATTGTGTGCTTCATTCTCTCTTCATCTTTAAAGGAGCAACATTTCCACTTATATAATAATTTAGGTGCCAACCAGTCTTTGTTGATAAGGTCTTGACTAAGTTTCCCCCAAATTATGATGATTCAGACAATCTACTTCAGTGATAATAATAATCATTTACAATAGCAACAGACACCTCTAGAAATAAGTTCCAGCCACACCCACAGAAAGAAATATTTTTCTTAGAATATCCTGAAGCATTCTGGTCTGCCCAAAACAGCCACAGATGAGGGGAAATTTACCAAAGAAAACTGAAGTTGTAGTTCTCCAACAGACTGAGAAACTCTTCTATCCAAATTTTCCTGATACTTGGAGACAGTACAAAAGTCTTACCATTTGTTTTGAGGGGTGTTAATTCAGGAGAGTTTAAGAAAGAAAATTTGCAAATGCTGCATTTGAGTCCAACTTTGCTTTTTTATAAATAAGTCATTCCATGTCCTCTGTCATACTCTGGAAGATGAGCCAGGATGCTTGCTTTCACTTCAAAAAGAATAAAAATAGCCTTTTGAAAATAAAAGAAAAAAAAATCTGCTGTCCAGTTCAAAATCGATGCCAATACTGCTTTACAAGACTGGCATAATTGATGGTCCTGTACAGAACTGAGAACATGTGCTTTGTATTTTTCCTAATGAATGACTGAGCTAGTAATAGAAATTTTGATAGACCACAGTGAAAAAAACTCCTATTCAACTGCAGATTGTATTTTTATCCAACACAATGCGGTTTTCATGACGCATTGCAACCCCCGGCAAAATATATCATCTGAACAACACGAATATGATTACAACTCAGAGTCAAAGAATGACTCTAAGGACCACCCTTCAAATAGAAATGTATATTAAAAAATCCATTTCTTTGCATTAGTTGAACTTCTAGTTTTTATTGGTAGTTGGGCCACAGCCACTGGGCCAGGCTTACAGCTGATAGAAGTCAACATGGTCACTGGATCTCCAAAGTACCTCAGAAGACTGTGTCAGTCATAGTGAGACAAGATTAGCAAAGTCTCTTGTAACACTCCAGCTGGTAGGCAGAGTCTTATTTCAAAGGAAAAGGAAAGACAATCAGGTGTAATGGGGCATGAAAGTTGATTGAACACCGACTGTAGAAAGCCACTGACCAGGGAGTTTGGACTAAATGACTGGGGGCGATTGGGGGTGGGGGGGTGGACCTAATTAAGAAATTTGCTTTTGAAAACTTAATTCACTTCAATGGTCTAAAATTTAGGCGTCTACTTAAACTAAGAATCTGCATATCCTTTACTGTTAGAGACTAGTAGTAGACACACAATTCAGCTTCCAAGTGGACCAGTTGCTCTTCAAGGACTATAGACAATGTCATGCACTTATTTAGGTCAGTTTCTTAACTTTCAATGGTATAAGATTTGCATGATTTTTACAAGTAATGCAACTGACTGACTTTCACTACAGTCTTCATTTTACCCATTACAATCAATTACAAAAAAAATTATACACTGGAAAGGACAAATATTTCATTGTACATTGAGGAAATTTGGGTATGGACAGAAATTTGAGAAAGCATCATTCTTTGTACGTGATTCAGAAACGGAAAAAGGAGAAACATTGTACATTGCAATAGTAATATATATCAAATAGATAGAAAACAAGCATTTAAACCATTTGTAGAAGTGTGAAGCATAGAGAGAACAACCTTTCTAATGTAACAAATTACACAGTAAAAATGCTAACACCTAGAAACCTGAGCTGCAGCTAACTGATCCCATTTCTATCACTTAAAGCAATTAAAGATTTTGGGCATGAGACTGTAAAACAAATTTATCCAACAAATAATTAAATAGATGATTGGGTCACAGAGTAAGTTCCTTCACAATTAAGATTCTGCACTGAGAAAAGGAGCAAGTCTCCCATGCAATCTTCTGCAAACTTATTCTAATCTCTGTAAACATCTCCTTTACCCAGAACTTTTCTCTACATGAATAATAATCACTCTTTGTTTTTGTAGGCAGGTTCATTCCAATGATTTTCTGTCTATCAAAGAAGCAGCAGGTCACAGTTTCTGCTTAGATTCTTTTATTACTGAAGGGGGACAGCAATTTAATTGAGAAAGGACACCAGTGACAAAGCTTCTGTTCTGATACTAGCACAGCTGTACATCTGTATTTAGGAGACATTCTGGAAAGCAATGAGAGAAAACTCTGTCTAAATACTAGCAAATAAAATTCAGTTTACCTGCATACTCTCTACAGAGCAAGTGAGAAGGCATAAACAAGACAGACTAAATGAACAAGCCATGTCAGATGCAAACGAACATTCACAAAAACATTATCAACTCCTTCTCCCCGCTGCCAGACTGCCCGAATACAAAGGTCGAGTGTTGCAAGCACAACTTCATGAAATCTTCTGTTCATAGAAAATCTTGATTTAATAACTATGGCCCATGTTCTCAAAGGCTTCACTTATCCATATGAATTCCCCATCACTCATGTCAAAGTGAATTATGATCAAATGACAGTTTTCCTTTACATTTCTAAGACTTCAAACTCGTGGTTTTTTAGATCCCACATAAATCAACTAGGCATAAAAATTAATCCTCTGTTCAGAGACTGGCAAATGTACCCATTTATTTAAAATCTGCTCCCATGGCTAGACTTATTTTTGCACATGTCCCTTACAGGACAGGATTAAATGAACCCTTCACTGGAAAATTTCATTACACTCTAACTAATGTCACAAAGCACCCACTGAAACTCAGAGCCAATGCTGAATTGATATAGTTTTGGCTTTGTCCGTATGTTAAGGGATTAGAAAGATTCATAAAACTAAAATTATCTCTTAAACACTTATTACAATTAAAAAAAATCCAACATAGCCCTAAAGAGCCAATCAATAAATAATAGTATGATCTACAGGCAGCAGGTGCTCAGTGTATTCCTGTGCCAAGTACATCTGTATTTTTTTAATATCCTAACTCAAGAGAGGGCATAAAGTCTATTTATAAGTCTATTCATAAGTCTATTTTAGATCTTCAAAGTAAAGTTAAGATTTGTTGACAATTATGTCCATTCATCTACCGCATTTGAAAAACACAAAACCAAAGAAAAAAGATCAACCAGTCTCCTGTGATGGGTGAAGGGAACAAAATATATTTATGCAGCCTCCCTTAATCCTTTTCTTTCACCAGTCAGCAAGGGCTGACCATACCCTAAAGATCTGTTTATCTCTCTTCCAAGGGAGAATACAACAGTAGTGTATCCCATCTGGAGAATATCTTGTTCCCTTTCATTAGATGGTAGAATTCATTCCATGTTCCTCAAGTGAGCTTTGACTTCAAATTTATATATGTAATGGTGAATTCTCATGCAGACTATGGGAATATTATACACAAAGTATCTCCTAACATAGTCCTTCCAGAAGCAGAAACCGTAGTGAGTGAAAGCCACTCCTTGCCTCTCTTCAATTGCCAAAAAATACATAGTGTCTTAGAAATACAGAATCATAGAATATGCTGACTTGGAAGGGACCCATCAGGATCATACAGTCCAACTCCTGTCCCGCACAGGACACCCCAAGAATCACACCATGTGCCTGAGAGCATAAAGCTCCCATAAACTTTATTTTATGGTCAGAAAGGGTCTAATCTGATTGTCTCCAAGCAGACTGACCAGAGTTTGACAGAGAGTGCAGACTTCAGGACAAGCAACTTCCTGAACAACAGCCTATCATTCTTAGCATATCTTCCTTCACTGAAGAATACTGTTTGCAGATGAACTTCATCTCCTCTTCCACATACATGCTGATATCTAAATGTAGGACCTTCAGCAGAAAAACCTGTCATTCAGAAGTCTGGTCAGTTATGTTTAATAGTCCAGGATATATTATTACCGGGTAAGAAAATCAGCTGATTTTGCTTTTTGGACTCAAACTTTAAAATAAAGAGATAGTTTCTGTTAAAGATAAACAAAAAGCAAAAAGGTGGTGGATCATCTGTTTTTGGTGAGGCCAGATTCAAATTCTACCTTAGCTCCAGATGCTCAGCTCCATAAAATCAAAAATTGAATGTAAGGTTAAAGACTAATCTAATCTCTATTTTCAATGTTGATTTTAAAATAGTACTTTTAAGCCATGATTTATTTTAATCATGAAATTAAGTCCTGTCATTCCTTAATTACATGGGCATCATTTGTTCTCATCATTAGACTTTTTGAATCCAGTAAACTGTTTTGCCACCAAAATAACTCTACTGCCTTAAAAGGAGTTAATCTACATAGGCAACACGACACTGATCACTTAGTAGACCTCATCTGAAACACAAGAATCAAAGGTCTTCATTTCAAGATGCTCAGAACCTAAGATATAGCTTTGTAGCCTTAATTTATTTACTCTGTCCTATATGTTCATGGTAGGTCATCAAAACTGTGCCATGATCATAGTTCACAGAACAAGACTTTCATGAACCTGAGTCCATAGGAACAAATCCTTGCTCTTTAAACTGAATCTCCACTACAATAGTTGGTAAGTATTTAGAACATGGATTTAAGCACACGCGTTTCATCAGCAAAGGCCTGCCCCAGACACAGATGACTTCATTAGCTGGCATACTGAAGCAATAATTTTGGATTCCCTTTTCCTAGTTATCTGAGTCTACTCCTAGCAGATTTTAAAGCCCTGAAGATTATGATTCAAAGACCCTTGTGCAAGTCCTCAACTGTCCTAAATTTTAAAGGGAGCTAGTTTGCAGAGACAATCTATCCTTCAATAACTAAACGGTGTTTCATTTCTTACTGCAAAGACTGAAATTAAATATGATAATCTAACAAGATAAAGGGCATCATCTGGATTTTTACACATCTATGTACTTATATAAACAAACTTAGGCATCTTCATTAAATAGTCTTGCAAGTATTACCTTTGAAGAACTGAGTTGCAAACAACACAGAATGACTGATTTCAGCTACTTCTTCTAGTGAAATTTCTGGGTTTCACGGATTATATGAAGTCACCATAAATGATAAATTCCTACTATGCCTGCTGGGCATGGTGAGAAAATAGCAAAAAGATAAGCAACTGTAGCTATGCAAATCTTCCCTGGTTTATCTTTTGCTAAGGTTAACAACAACGCAGCTGCACCAGGTTTTATATTATGAAGTATAAAAAGGGAAATGCCTGTGGTAAGCAACCATGATGAAAGGAAATAAAAGGAAAAGGAGCTTTATAACCTTATATGTTATGTGCATAAAAACATTTTAAAGACATTTCATCCTTCTTCAAAAAAGAGGCTATGCAATCTTAATCTTAAGTTTTAAAACTTAATTGCAAGAAACTGCAATATCTGGTTTCTCCAGTTTTTTCCTAAATAAAGCTGATATTTAAAAGCCCATTTCTGACTTTCGTTATTTCCACGCACTCCTATTAGGCCTGTTGATATCCGTAAGAGATGTAGGACAGAAATTGAGGCCAATCGAACAATTCCAAAAAGTTTATTGATTTTAATAAAGAAATTTGTGGAATTAACTTCTTGGTATCATTGTTGAACTTCACAGCTAACTTCACTTTCATGCAGTGAAAGGAATTGTGTTCTCTTCTTTAAGGGTGTGCATTCCTACAGCCTGGCTTCCAGACTGCACCTAACCTCATATTCTCGCTTACCCAAATGCCACTCCAGGAGGAACCACTGACTCCAGATTTCTTCCCCAGTAACCCTATAGGTTTTCATGGCTGACCAGTTCCAGAGGATAAACAACGTCCATTCTGAATGCCTCGGTTACAAACACTATCTCTCACTGAGCTTCACGGAGCAGTTACAGTTACCAGAAAGCCTGTGCAGGAATCCACAAACCAAAAACATCATGGCATTTTCTCTTTGGTGCTTAATATTTTGTAGTCTCCTTAAATAAAAACTTGAAGGATATACTGACATTTAGGAAATGGCAAATCTAGTATAAACCGATGTGACTCCTTCCCCCCCGCCTCTGCTACTCTCTAAGATACTAATGCTCCTACAAGAACAGCACAGAGTCTCCATGATTATGATGTTTATGCTGCAACTAATTAAAAAAAAATAATTCTCAAGTCATCTGTTACTCCCCTGTCCCATCCCATTGTGTTCCCCTTCCCCAACTAGTTCCTAAGAATTTTCTTATCAGAACATTCATGAAGAACTTTGTACATGATAATCTCCGCCAAAATTGCTAACCTGCTTCCCCAGGGGTCCCTGGTCCCCAATTTTATTAAGCATATTGTCTTCTTTTTCCAATAAATTTATGAGATGGGTTGTTTGGGTTCCCCCTCATCCCGCTTTTTCTTTTAGGTCTCCCAGGTCTCTTGGAAGCTCCAGGCCTCATTTACATGTGTTACATCAGACAAGCAGGAATGTAAGAAGAGACAGACTTCACTAGCAACAGCACAAGAAACCCCCTAATATTAACAGGCTATGCAACAGACTCACTCCAAAACCCTTCACGAGGCTTAACACAACTTTCAAAGAGGAAAAGGCTGATGCATTCATCCAGTGACCCTACAAGTATTAGGATATTCTTTGGGATATTGCATGATTCTCACTGTCAAACAGCAAACAAACCAATTTTTGGCATCATAGAAGACAGGAGAAAGTCACCCTCCAAACACTGTGTTACTACTTTGCCCTTAGCCCGTTCATGCAGAGAGCAACCATTCAGCAGCTGCCAAAAGTTCACAGGCTCCGGTCTCATGCTCCCTCAGTAAATCTCATTTCAGAGCAAAAGCACTTATGGCATCTTGAAGCTGCTGCCACTAACTGAGAAAAAAAAAATTATTGACAAATCTGCAGTAAACAACATCCCCAGCACACAGCAGCATGACCTCACTTCCTTACCCAAGCACCATCTCCTCCCTCCTGTCCTCTCTATTCCTGTAGTGCAGGGACTTACGGGGAGAAAGCTGCAGCCTCAAAATGGTGTTTTAATAGTTTCCCTTCACCAATAACATCAAAATATGAATGCTAGCTGATGTAAATCAGCAGTACTGACATAGGTTTGAAACTTCTCTGAATTACAGCAGTGGAGGATCTATCAGTACATGCACTGTATTTTCAACTCTTCATATGATCCAGCGAAGAACGAAAATTTCATTTTCACAGCACACCTGAGAACAAGCTCATAAGTAAGCAATCCGCTTAAATAAAAGCTACACACTGTATGCAATATTGTTTACCGATTCAAAGATTAACAAAGTTACACTAAATTTGAGCTCTGCAGATAACAAAGCCCATTAAAGGGAGCTCTTTTGTTCCACTGGTATTCTCTAAGGTACTTTTGAGCCCATAAATCAGGTTTGGATTCACACAGAACATTTAGCAGACTTATGCATGATGCACTGAAACAGAAGTAAGATATAATTAAGCAGTGACATGACAGCTAACAAATGTGTTTCAGAGCAGTTTCCATATGCCTCATGTGGCATTATGAGGCACCTAAGCCAAAAGCTCAGGGTACATTAACTACCAGAAGGGGGCCATAATTCTCTCCAATTCTGCAACTTGCCACATTTCCCTGCTATTTTGAAATGTAATTTGTAAATTAAAAGAAATAAATAGTTAAAAAAAAAAGGGAAAGACAATCAAACCTGTTATTTTGAATAAATGCATGGAAATCAGAGCAGCCTACTGGAAAGTTTCCCAAATTCTACATCTATCAAAAAATAAACCATATGGTAAACACCAAGGAAGATAGGTTTTAGATCCAGTGTTAGCTTTCTTTTTAATCAAAGTGCTGAGTGTAAATGCTAGACTGTAGGTAGCAGAGTGCAGCAACATAACCTATGATGGAGTTACAGAAAAAATTACATAATAATTACAAAATAACCAGCAGTACAGCACTCAGCAGTTTTTTCAGAAGGAGTTCTTCAACTAATTTTACTCATGGGCTAAGGCAGATGAGTGCTTCCTCAGTTTGAATCATAGTCGTGCTGGGAAAAATGCACAGTGATGCTGTAGCTCTGGAATATTTCATTTCTTCGTGGTGTATGACAGTTACACTAGTCACTTAAATTCAACACCAGCAGCTACTTAAATTTAACAGTAACTCTTAATGATTTAACATCCACTGGCAGTTTGTCCCCCCAAGCCAGTAAACAGGGCTGCAAAGGTCTACAGGAACCATCATGCTGATTAGCAGTGATTAACAGTGATTAGCCTGTTTGATCCAGGATTTATATACAGTACAGGCTGTGCTGGAAATCAATCTCCATATCTGGGATTTAAATCTGAGCTTCTGGGGAGGATATCCCTGCTTTGCTGGTTGTCAAAATCAGGCAGCATGCCAACAGGGAGAGGAGAGCAGGCATAAAACCCATCTCATTCTCTGCACCAAAGCTTGCTGACTCCACAGCAAGGACATTCCAACATGCCCCAGAGTAGAGCTAAACAGGGCAGTGTGAGGCAGCAAAACAAGTCCTATTAAGGACCTTTTCAGAGCCTGCTCTCTGAAGAGTAGTATGTAAAGCCATTGGGAAAGAGCCCTTACATCATGAGTCAGCCTGTCACACTTAATACACCGAGGACCACGTACACACTTGTCTACAAGCACTCCACTGGCCAGGCAGGTTAACCCGTTCATCTACCTAGACTCACTCTGAAATCAAGGGAGACAGGTCACCTGCTGCATTCCTTCCACAGAGATCAGCCCTGTAAATTCCATGCACAAAGTCTGATATCTCAAACACTCCTGACTCACTGGTTACTGACCTTTCAATAGTACATCAAGTAACGTTGAGCTCTTTTTTATGGCAGGGTATGAGTGGTGAAGGAACTTTGGCTACGAAATTGAGACCATCCTTAGTGCAAGTCTAGATGCCTGCTGTGGAACAAGGCTGAAATTTTCCTTACTGGCTTCCAAACCCAAACAAATTAATCATGGAGTGTGGGGAGGATAAATAATCAGAAGTGGGTTTAGTTTTATTAAACCAGCCTCAAATACTAGCACCACTATTTCCTTTGAGAACAGGCAATTCTTTTCACAAAGCAGTATTTTTATCTCAAAATATTAATTGTTTTGATGTGTTTTCAAGAACTATCTCAGAACACTCATGTATCTGTCAGGTTCATTATTTCAGAACACTCTAATATATCTTTCATTATTTTTAGTTTATGTTTAATTAATTAGTAAGAGTTATTTTAAGGGTTAGAGGGTTTTTTAAAATATAAATATATTTTTAAACTTTAACTCGCTTCACATTGTAGAATTTGGGCAATTTGCACTTAAATTGCCAATTAACTGAGAAAACAGCCATTTGCAGAGTTGTGTTTAACAGCAACCCAAGAGGGCAGCAAGGTGGTTCAGTTACCCCAGCAACTGAATGCTCCTGGGACACAGAAAAGTCTGAGTTGGAGGAGCAGGGATTGCCTGGTGTGCAAGCTCAGAGCTGAGTTCACCTCTCTAGCTTTTCTCTACAGGGAATCATTCACTCCTCTCCTTCATAATTTTATTCAGTGATTGGTTCCATTAAAAAACCCAAACAAACAGAAACACAAAACACATAAAACATCCAAACCCACAAACATAAAAACAACCCTGCCCATCAAAAAGCACAACTTTTCCAACCATAATCTCAAAGCAGACAAAAAGCCCCATCCAAACGGTCAGATGACACTAGTCCTGACATTTTTACCCATGTCAAATTTGATCGAACTTGGGCAACAAGTTCAAAAGTTATTAGGCAGAACTGACAGGTGTTCACACATATGTACTTAAACTTCATTTTTTCAATGACTTGCTATCAATAATAATAATAAAAAAAGAAAAGTAAAGAAAACCCTGAATATCAGGCACTACAATTTAGCTTTCTTATTCTCAGCCAAAAAGCCCTTATCTCTAGACTACAAGATTATGGGAATTTTTCTTCAGTTTATGACTTTTATTCAACACAATATTTAGGAACTCTGTACCTGCTTTGCCAGTCTTATTTTGTTTCTCATTTTACACAAGTTTTGGGAGATAGAGTCAAGCAGGAGGGAGAAGATTGAAAGAACTAGGAAGGGAGAACAGGGAGAGAAATATTTTTTATTCATCAGACCCCTTTGGAAATTTTGAACATAGGATAAATTTCAACTGGGTCATAGGCTTCAAAACCCAGACTGTGGAGTGGCTGGCCACACAAACAAAGACAGAAACTCAGTTTCTCTGCAACAGAGCTTGTTACAGAAAGAGATGCAAAATACCCATTCAGGGTCCATATCCTACTTCAGCTTAGCAAAGTTATTGATAAAAAGCAATAGGAAGCTATTAATCTCAAATATTAGTATAAAATATATGCATACCAAGGGAGATAATATGAGCCTTTATATAAAGAATTTAGATTCATGAGGAAGCAGACTGAGTCTAAGGAAAAGCAAACAGTGACACACCACCACAAGCCTGGTAAAGAGTGCAACACCACAGAAAACTCAGGCAACACAGAGGCAAATGATAGATTTCACTGCCCTGTTTTTCTTGGATTAGCCTTTTAGCAGAGGGCCAAGGAGCACATCTGCATAAATGTGTGATTGCTCTCCAGGGACCGGGAGTGTAGGCATGTTCACTCATGCTCTTTCTGTTGCAGTTAAGAAAAATAAAGCAATCTGCTGTATTGTCTTAATAAAAAAGGAAAATAAATTTAAAAGTACGTGCCATTTTAACTAAGCCCATCATTTATTACGCTAGCTGTAGGAGACGTGATCAGCCAACTAGAAATAATCCAGCTGGTTGGAAGCAAGCAGCAAAATGCTCATCTCATTTCTTCTGCTACTTGCTACACAATAATGGGTCAGGGTGACAGGGTAGGGGGGAGGAAAGACAAAAAAGAAAAAAGAAGCCTTTTCTAGTTCTGAAGAGTTTTACTCAAATCCTACTATCCTACTGAAGCTAAAATAGTTCATTTTGGCCTGTAACTAAAGTAACAATAATCATTGCCATCAATGGGAGTGGTGGAGGTCAACAAGACAGAGAATGATAAAAATAAACTAGACTGACATTACAAAACTTCCGCCGCTCATGCATGCCATACTTCAGTCTGGCTGCCAAGCCTATCACGAATCTTGTTGAATTCACAGCTCCACAGACTGTTGTTTTTTGTTTGATCACCAAAGTGCCTCCTCAATCCCAGGCATCCAGGCCATGCATTTTTCCTGATGCACTGAAGTCCCTGACTGGTCCTTAATGCTCATTCTTGGACCTCACTGGACCCAAAGAGGGACAGCACTGGAGGGCACCCCAATTTCTGAGGGCCTCTTCCCAGTTGTTGGAGTTTATAACTGATGCATTTTCACTGTGAGGTTTTGAGTTCGGAGAAGTTCTGTATCCCTTCTCCCCACCGTGTAGTCTCTACACCTCCCACGCTCATTCCCCATGTGTCCCCCTGCAGTTTCTCCTAATCAGCCACAGAGCTGCAGATCCACCAGTGCCATCTCTCCCAGGCTGGATCAGTCTGGCCCAGGCACGTCCCCTACCTCAGGACTGCCCAACTCCAGCTGCCGCCACAACCAGCTGCTGCCACCGCCATCGCCCAGCGACAGCACCATAGCCCCCCCGCTGCCGCCAGGGAGTGCCACCGCATGGCGTGGGCAGCATGGGCAGCAGCTGCGGATGGTGCAGTGGAGCTGCAGCGTCCAGGACCTGCCAGCAGGTCCGAGCCAGGGTGGTGCCTCCCAGGGACACTGTCCCTGCCTGCGCTGCTGGCGGTTCGCTGGAAATGGTGCCTGTCTCTTCTGCCCATCCTGCCCCAATCCCTGAGCCCCTATTGGTCAGTTCTCCTGTCACTTGATGGGTGTTTCCCCATTGGCTATTTGAGCTGTCAGTTATTGAGTTTACTCCTCCCCTTGCCCAATCACATCCAAATTCCAGAACCCTCCCCTCAGACCTCCCCCAACCAACCTCTTATAAGCCAGCTCCTTCCTTTAATAATCAGTTTTTGGTTTCACCCCCACCTTGCATGTGGTGTGTTCTCTGAGGAGCCATTCCCCCACGGTCAGTTTCTGTTAAATATCTAATTGTACGTAGAGTGGAAGTTAACAGCTATTCATCATAATCCTGGGAATCTGAACAGCATGACCCGACTAAAAACCCACATTTCTTGAAAAGTAGTAGGAAACAACATTTTTCGCCTATTTTTCACTTTTGCCTCCTTTTTGAAAAAAACCCAAAAAACAAAAAACCCATGATATTTTATATCATGCTGTTTTCAACACACACACATACATATAATTTCCATATAATTTAAATATTTAATTTCATTTTGTTGAAATTAAACAGGTTAAAAAATAGTTCACTTATTTTATCCACAATTACTGTCTTCCACTTGTATTTTTTAAGGCTAAAAATACTTAAAATAAAAACATTTTATTTGACATGAAGATTAATCCTTTTTTTCTATGAGAGTTTAGAAATGTCACAAGTAAAAATAATGAACAAATAAACCACACAAATACCTTGAGCTGAAACTTCCCTAAAATCAATAATAGTTGACATAAATCGATTTGGCACCCGTATGTATAATGTATTTCTCATAATTGATATGATTTAGAGTATTCTTATGCACAAACATAAGCAAATATATAGAACTTCTGTCTGTCTCAAAAAGACTATTATAGAGTGAAAAGAGTAAAACTTCAGGAAAACAGCTCTTGCTTCTACATCTGCCATTCAAACACCGCATGTTTTAGAACTTTGGGGAGTGTTAGTAACTGAGACTCCATACATGCACCTTGAAAACAGGTGAAACAATCACCGTGTAGCATTTGTAAAGCTCAACAAAAAAAGAAATGTTTTAATATCTTGCATTTTTTGATGTATTTGAACTCAGTGTATTTTACAAACTGAGGAAATCTGTAACATTTTATAGTTGGGGAAACAGATCCAGAGATGTGACAACTCATAAAAGAACTTAATGAGGATAGAACATATGCAATATGTGCCTTTTTTGCCTGCTTTTTTAGCATGAGGAAGATTTTCCTTTTCGAGTTCTTTGTTAGGAGTATCAGTGCACTCACAGAAATATTTGTCAACTCTTTAAAATACATTTTTTTTTTCCTTCTTAACTCAGATTAGCACTTTGTCTTCAAAAACAAAAGTGAAAGTGATACGTTGAAAAAGATTCATAAATAATAGAAGAAATCTCTGTGGACTTTTATCTGATACCTCTACAGAATGGAGGACTAGAAACAGTGATCATGGTGTAATTGAAATAAATGTTTGTCAGGTTGAAGAAGAGGCAAAGGGGCATCGACATTGTCTGACATTATCACACTTCATAAAGCAACACGGAGACTCTGAGTACTGTCAGAGATTCTCTGCTTACATTAGGGTTGGATATGGCCTCATAATTGCGGCTTTTCAGACTTTGCTCGGGATTTCAAGCTCTTCAGACCCAACTATTTATTTGACAGTGATAAAGCTCCCTGATAAGCCATTTGCATATGATTTGGTGAAGTGCTTAATGTAAAAAAACAAATTCCTAAAAATACAAATCTAAAAAAACTTTGGTCATTATTTCATGAAGACTTTTAGAGTCCAAAAGTTTTGCAGACATCTCTGCATTTTATCAGTAGGCCACAGAGACAATTCTTTTCATTTATATCAGATCCTTTGTATTCTTATGAGTGACTAAAAGGTCTTCTCTTTCCCCACCTATCCTGTCATATTTGTCTTGTCTCTGATAACCAGAGCTGATGAAGTAAGAAAAATTGATTTGATCACACTCCCCTCCACATAGACAGACATTAATCACCTCTGTTTCTGAAATGAAAGCTCTTTCGACTTACAGTTTTGCTTTTGCAAACTTTGTTAATTATGCTATTAAAATGTTGTTCAGATTATCCTGTGAATTAGATTTTTTTTCCCCTGCTATACAAACTATTTTTGCAGGATTTGTTAAACTAATGTGGGAGGCAATGAACAGTTCAGAATAGAATGTTCCTGTTTTTCAGGATAACTATAGACATGACAGAGAGGAGATTCCTACAGAAAATAAAATAGAATAAAGTATAGAGATAAGAGTATTTATATGTTATGCTTCATACAATATGTGTCAAAATCAATTGAAAGATGTGTTTGATCCTGAAAGAATTTGCATTTGGCTTTACAGAGACTCAAACAGAGACTGTTTTTCTTTCTTTAAATATGCTTCTGGCATTGTGTCCTCATATTCCTACACCCTGCTTAAGAAAATTGATGGCTCATATAATTTTGTTGAATTTGGCATATCACTGGGCCTTGGACAAAATTGGATTCCATTGTGTATTTCCTACTGACCAGGAACTGAAGCTAACACAAATGTCAGTCTTTAAATTTTTGGCTACAGTATAAAAAGTGACCAGAAACACACACACAAGCGACAGAAAAACCCCCAAACCCTCCTCCCAAAAAAGAAGACCCCTACAAAAACCCAACAAATAAACAAACAAAAAAAACCCAAACCAAACTAATCAACCAACAAAAAAACCAACCCCCCTTCCCTTTCCCAATAATAAATGTATGAAAAATCAAGAAGTCCACCTAGCTTTTAAAAGGTTTTCAGAGTGTGGACTTCCCAGCATCCCTTTGTCCACATTGTTAACCAAACTGTAGATATGACTCAGGTCTCTCTCTTGTTCTTATAATGAGGAACTAACAGGGAGATATGTAACAGACATATCCAAGTCCACGCTGCACCAACCAGAGAGCTGAAGCAGTCTGAGAAATGTCAAATCTTTCCTTCATTCCTAGAGTGGTCAGGTAAAGAAAATAAAAACTCGGCAGTTTTGTTTGAATACTACTTTACAAAACTCAACACGTCTCAGTTGTGGTTTTAGGCCAAGAATGATTTGTGTCTTCTTAACACTACATATTACTCTATGCAAGTCCACTAATTTAGATCTTTCAATATAAGTGAAGGCCAGAGCATTCTTCACAGAGAGTTGCTGTAACTGCCTTGTGTAGAAAATTGGCTCACAGGACTAAACATTGGCAAAAAGCCTACAACAATACTTGTCTATGGAAAAAATCTATTAAGCGTAAAAGAATTATAGGTGAGAGCAAAGCAAGGATCAATGTGCTGTGTGAACTTCTTTCAGATGAATATATATGAAAGTTACATGAGAGAGATGAAAAACTCATATTGCAGAGAATGTGAAGAATAATAGCAATGAAACACTTCAAAGAAAATGTTTACTCAAGGGCACCACAGGATTGATGAAATGATCAAAATAAACAGGTGAAGTCAGATTCTCCTCATGTTTTTCTAAAAATTTTCTCATATCCTACAAGGCTCTTCACCATCAAGAACTAAAAAAAAATAAATAAAAGCAAAACAACAGCACACTGTTGGAAGAAAAGAAAGGTTAAAAAAATCTTGATCAATACAGCGATGGTAATGTGCACTACCAGATGATGATGGCTCTATATAAAGAGAGAAAAATATTGTTCCTTCAAGTTACTCCAGTATAACATTAACAAACATTTAGAAGCATTGGAGAAAAAGAAAAACAAATAAGGAAACAATAAAAAGAGAGAGAATAATCAGTGAAAAGAATTCTGCATCCAATTTCTTTCTGTGCTTTTTAAGAGTTTGCGAAATGAAATTACTCTAGTCATTTCTCAAAACTGTGCAACACTCTTGTCAGTGAGTCAAGATGTTTGTGTGCACACTCAGCAGTGGAGTCCTCCACCCATGCTCCCTGGCATTGCAAGCAGAGAGGTGTGCACTTGCAGCTAAGAATGAAAGTCTGCTTTCTAATTCTAACCATTCAGAACTGGGGTGGGAGGTGGTGGGAGGAATTAATTGAAAACCTGAACAAGCATGTGACACCTATGTAAATTAATCAGAAAGACTGATGTTTAATTTATACTCAATGAAAACTTAGTTGACACTTGTGAGATATTCCCAGTGCAATCAGCAGACAGCTTGTTCCTTCTTTCAAAGTGAACTTACAGACCTTCCTATCTACAGTTGTTTGGATGCAGCAAGGTTGATGAACTCTTCCATAAAACTGGAGGCAGTTTACTGTCCAGGATTAAAAAAACTGTTCTTGAAAATCATCAAAATTAATAATTGTGATTTCTGGTGCAGAACATTGAAGGATAAGCCCAGAAGTGGTAATATAAACAGCCAACATAAACCAGACCCCAGTACAATGATAAGTGACAACAAAAACTCAAACCAGGGACAAGAGCTTTACGTGCACTTTTATTTGCACAATTTAAATTACTGAGGAATATCAATAATTAATTACTAATCCAGATAAAATAATTCTAGGGAAATACAATTGCCATAAATTTAGAACAAATTATTAGTCTATATGAGCTGAGAGTCTGTCTGTTGAGGAAAACTAATGAAGACTCTCTTTGTGTAAGAGGCTCCTATTGAGATCAGTATTTCCTTGTGACTCAGCAACTTGCAAAATACCTGCTTAATATCAAATCAGACAGGATAGCTCACCCAGCTGATCTTATTAACTCTTTTGCTGATTCATGGCATGTCTTGGATAACTTCCTGCAAACTTGTTTGCCAAAATATGCAGAAACCAGGGTTTTCTGCAATATTTTATATATTCATTGAATGACTAAAATGGCCCTTTCATAATGACATTAATGTCAGCTACTTGATTGTTCCACCAACATGATGAGGAGTGTTAACGGAAAAACAACTAAATAAATCAAGTTGACATGTTGCCCTGCATCTGTACTGATTTCAAAGTGATGCTGTCACACATCACAGTAAAAAAAAAATATCCAAACAAAGAACAATACACTCTTACATCAGTCAAATATTGTGACACAAACTGGAACAAGTCATAGAATTGAAAGCCAACATCAATCATGAGGACTTTCATTCTGACCATTTTAAATACAAGAGAAAAAAAAGAAACCACATGATTTCCCTCAAAATCCTATTGTCATAAAATGAATTTATATTTCCTGGAGTTTTAAATTCTTTTTAATCTCAATCATTATTTATGGAGAGGTTATATTTATATTCCAAATACGATTTGTGTTGACTGATTACTTGTTTCCCTAAAATGATTATTATAAACTATAACAATAATATAATACAATATAATATTGTTAAATATATTTCATATATAAATATATATCTGTATAGTATATATAAAAGTGGATCTCCACAAGTGAACCCTTAGTTTATGGATTATTTTGTTGTTGTTCCTGCTGTTGTTTTCAGAACATATTTAAAACTAAGCTGTACTTCAAAATAATTTTACCTACTGTGAGTCAGTCCTATGACATAACAGCTATTGTACCACAATAAATTTTTTAAAAAGGTAAAATTAAGAGGATTAAGGGTCTATGTTCCTACTTTGCAGGAAAGCTCAAGAGTCTGAAAATATGTGAGCAGATTTTATGCTTGAAGATGTATCACATACTTCTGGAAAGAATTAATCACGTTTTACCTCAAAATTTGCCCAAGGACATAATAGCTTCACTGAATCCATACATTAATCAATTAACCAGTCTTATTGTTTAGTAAATTGAGAATAAAAGAGAATAAATGCTTATGTAATTAAGAGGTTGGGTTTTAACCCAAGAAGTGGACAAATTCATCACAGAGAGTCATTATATTTAACATTTTGGTAATAATGCCAATTTGTAAATTGTGGGATGTAATTAGAAACACATAAAAAGGAGGCATGAAAATCCAGAGAGATGAGCATTTGTTCTTGTCATTGGGGTACAGCTACAAAATGGAGATGGTAACAGAGGGCAACAGTGCTAGGAGGGCTTAAATGACAAAAGGAATAAGCATGAAACTTTCCAGAAATATGAACACATTTGTCATGGAAAAAGGCTGGGGAGATTATTAAACAGCAGATAGGAAAAAGAGACTTACAGAAAGTGCTGGTGTTTACACCAGGCTGAACACAACGGGGGAAGCCAATCAGTCACTTAAAATGAGAGCAGTAGGGATTAAGTTAGCAGCAAGTTTGATAGATGTATTAGTGGAGCTTTGATCAAACATGAATTGAAAGACAGAAATAGGCAGACATATTGTGGCATCCCTGCTGGTTAAACAGTACTCAGATATGAGAGTAACTGACTGCAGTCAGTGACACTACACACATATATATACAAAGGACCAATGTTACAGGACTTTGCCCTTAAGGATACTACAACCCTTAAGGATACCTCTTCTGTGTGCAGCCAGAATTCCTTTAATGGAGCATCCAAGCAAAGCAGCTACAAAAGGGCAGTGCAAAGAAAATTAAGACCTCTTCTCCCTCTGTTCTGCCTCTCGCAGATCTGAACAGAAAGCATAGGTCTGTCAGTCAGTTTGAACTGACCCAGGACAGCTGCAACACCATCACTGGCAATGTTGGATGGGTACTGTGCTAGGTCCTTGTTCTTCACCTGAAGAAAAGAGGGTGTTTTTCCAAGTCAGTATATATATATATGTTTATTTGGTCTTTAGAGGTTCCTGGTCCACTCCCAGATTAGGAGATAAATTAAGGTGTAATTTTGTGTGATTTTGTAGAGAAAATACTTTTTAATTTCATGTTTCATCTAGAGGTGTCATAGAGGTTCTGTGATGCTCTCAACTCTCAGCAACCACACTGAGTGTTGGCCCCTCTTCACTGATAAAACCCATATTAGTTTATCCTTTGGATTCTCACTCAGAGTCTTACACACAACTTCTAGCAATGAATTCCCTATGGTACAGAAAGTCCCTCATTTGAGCATTCATCTCTGTTCTTATGTGCAGAATAATCATGGCAGGGTGATTCATGGGCCTTAAATGATAAACTTTGATGTGTTAATGCTACAATATATATGCAAGTGAGTTCAGTAACATATACCATGCAAAATTCCTGTTAAATATCCATGCTGGCAGAAACAGACCCAGAGTATGGGCACTTTGCTTGTTCAGTGAGTATGTCTAACCTTTTCTCAATATTTTTGCATCCCAATTTCATCACTTTGTATCCTCACAAATTTTGAGGGTTTTTTTTCCAATCATAAAAAATGTTTCCTCTTTTCCTACCAGGAAAATATATTTTCATCCTTCTTAGGTCAAAATACTATTTTCCTTTAAGAACATCAGCAATGAAAAAAAAAAGACCCAGTCTACAAATCATCTGAGATTTACAGGCACATCTCATGGACTCACTGCACTGAAATCACTGAAGGTCACCACAGGATTAATATGGATGGATTAAAATTGATAATAGCAATTTAAAAATGGATGGAGATACTGTAGAGCTGGGCAGGGACACAGAGGGAAAGGATGAGGCTTTTAATGATTTTTTAGTTTGAGGAAAAAAGGAGTGCTGGGCATGAGGTATAACAATGTTATTTTTTGCCAGGAGAAAAAAATGGTTTGTTTTAGCAGTTTAAACTCCTTATATGAAACAAATTTATGAATATGTACAATGTACAGACCTTTGAGCTGGTTTAAGGAAGTGATGTGACTAATTTCAAGTGTTTGGGGTGGGCTGAGATAGGGATGGGGTACCAGCCCATCCCCATCTCTTATTTGGGAGTTTTTGGGCAGTTTTCCACAAACATGGCAGAAGCTAAAGATCTCACCTTTTTGAAAGGACCCTGAAAACAGCCTGGGCCACATGGATGCCCTTTTTGGCCCTCTGGAGGAGAATGTCACCATGTAAGTTCAGCTTTCATGTGACATCAAAGAATTCACACTGAAGCCATGCCTTTAGACGAGAATTCAGACAAAATCAGCATGCTCTGGCTGATCCTATTCCTAGGACCAGATGAGATGATAGGGCTAAGACTCTTCTGGTGAAATAAATTCACTGGACTAAATCTTGTAAGACCTACTGTCATTTAGCCAGAAAAGAGAACTGGTAACCACTAGCTCATGTGATGTCACCTGAAGATTGTATCTGTTACATCGCATTCAGAGAGGAATTAATGGATGAAGAAGTGAACAGTGAATGGATTTTTATCCACTTCTGTCTGTTTGTTTCATATTAATTTTAGGAATTGACTGCAAAATTTTGCATTAATCACATTTTGCTAAAAAGATATGATATGTCTTTGACTTCTAAAATAAAACAAAGACTCCTTTAATCCAGGTACTTCTTTTTTAAGTACCCCATTATCTGTGAAAATAGCAATTCTTCAAACTTCTTATTTGCAGAGTGCATTTTCATTCCTAAAACCCTTAATATTATCCATGTTTCTGCCAGAGTAATCATAGGGCAGGCTTGCAATACAGATGCTACTCCAGTGAGATGGCCCAGCCTGGATGAGGGTGCTGCTGAATCATGGAGAGAATGAATCACTGCCACATCATGGACAAGAGGAAGGTGAAAAAAATTGGGATCATCAGTTGTGATCCCATAACAAGAGTAGCTGAACCAAGAACTGAGTCAGTGTCTGCATGACAAGGCAGTCCCTCAGCTGGACCTTATCATCCCTGATTAATTCCAGTTTCCTGGCTGCTGTTGTCAAAGGGGCCAGGTGGATCACAAAGGCAAACCAGTATGTTTGGGCATCTAGGAAAGTCACATCAGGGCATGAGATACTGGAAAAGGTGAAGAGTGTTTATTTCTGTAGGGAAAATAAGTCTCTTGATAGGAAGGACTGGTCTGCTGTCATCATGGCTGTTGCTGCAATTTGTACCTGTTTGTCAAAATGTAAATACATTACATTTAAGACATCTTTGCCAACCTCTCTGCCTCAGACCTCCAGATTGTGCCATAGACAATGTCATCCACAAAATAATTCCTCTCCTGTAACTGCCTGCTTAGAGAACATCTCTGTGTTTATTGATTGGTTGGTTGTTTTTTTAAATCCAGATCTCATAAAAGGAATAACATTACATTTAATGCTGGACTTGTCTGCCTGAATGCAGACATACAATTTGTGTATGAGAGGCAGTCATCCCAGGTGCTCCCTTAACTGAGTGAAACTCTGGGAAAGTCAGTGCATAATTTGAGCAATTCATATATTACTCTTATTTTAAAATATCTTCCTTTTTTTTTAATAAGTTCCCAAAATTCCATCTGCTTTCCAAGCTGTGGGTTTGCTTTGATTACTTTTTTTTCCTTGATAGTGAGACACAAATCTATATTTGTGTGACTTCTTGGTTGGATTATTGACATTTTCCTTCACTTCTCTAGTTTTAATTAGGTAACCAAGCCACATGCAAGGTTTCACTCACTCCCAATTTTCCTGTTGCCACATTTCTTCAATTTTGCATGCATTGTATGGAATTCTATTAAACACTCCATTGATTTTAAAATCCCTACTTTAGCATTTTAAATTTTATGTGCTCTTGCTTGCTTGGATTCAGCAAAATTATAAGATCATGAATTTATCTTTTTTTATTTTTCCCTGTTTCCATTTTAATCCAGAGTCTTACTATCAAGTCTAAATCCTTTAGATTTTCATACCTAACCTTCAGAAATCACCCTCAAAAGCTGTGAGCAAATTGAGTACAGATTAAGGGTGAAATTAGTTTTCTTTTCAAATACAGATGCTGTCATGTGAAAGGGAGGAGGGAGACAGAAATGCAAAGATTTCTAGTC